>NC_061157.1:43688834-43718834 GCF_022113875.1 Hydra vulgaris | reverse complement strand
TTTGTCTTTTGGATTTGAAGGTCAGCTCTTATTTTATATTTCAGATCCATTTTTATGTACATAAGTGTTCAACCTCTATTTGAGCTAGAATCACAGTGCTCAACAGAATAGCCATTTAGATTAATATTAGTTTTAGGCAATTGACCATGGATTAGGCAAGATTCAGTTATTGCTATTATGCTGGGTTCATGATTTATAAGGGAGAGCAGACATTTTAGATCATCAATGTAGTATGCTAATAAAGATATATTAACGAGAAAGAAGACATTACAATCTTTATTTACAACATGGTTAAACTCGTAAGTATCATAGTATTTGCATTTTATTTCAATGTTATTGAAATTTTTAAAATTCTTGATGGGATTTTTCAGATTTGTTTGTATTTCATCATCTGAATTGTATGACAATCCATTTATATCATTTATTGTTAGCTGAAATTTGCTATCTATTAGAGATGAGAAAGGGAGAGTGTTTTCCAAACAGATTAAGCAATACCAAGACCCACTTTCTGTCTTTAAGGAGTTGTAGGTTTTGTTATCAATTCTGTTACACTTAATATGTATCCATGTGTCACAATAGTCACACTGTAGAGCCTTATGGTTCTTAACAGATTTGTGACAAATACCACAAGGAAATTTTATAGCCATATAGGAACATGAAATCAGAACTTGATAACAGGCATTTATGAGGTAGTTATTTTAGAGATTGAAGAAGAGGGTAGACCATTGGAGTTATTTAAAGTGTATATTTTTATCTATATATATATATATATATTTTTTATTTTATTAGTTTTACATTTTTATATTATTTTATATTTTATATTGTTTTATATTTTTATTTAATGAGATATATATTTTATATTTGAAGACTAGAAATTAGAGACAAAAAATATTAATTTTATATAAGTTTATATGTTAGAGATTTATTGGATTCCAATATTGATAAGTATAACAATAGGGTGTGAAGAAAGTTAAGTCTTATTGAAATATTAGGTTATAGTACTAGATAATAGAGTATATAGTATTGATATAAATATAAGTATAAATATAAATATAAGTATATTGGTTTTAAATATAAATAAAATTTACAATGTAACTATACTGCTTAAGGATAAGTATAAGTGATAAAATAATATAAATAAGATAATTTTAAGTGATAAAATTTAGTATATATAACAATGTAATTCATATATATATGCATATAAATATATATATACATATATACATATATATATATACATATATACATATATATACATACACACAACATATATATATATATATATATATATATATATATATATATATATATATATATATATATATATATATATATATATATATATATATATATATATATATATATATATGTATATATATATATGTGTATATATATATATATATATATATATATATGTATATATATATATATATTTATATATATATATATATATATATATATATATATATATATATATATATATATATATATATATATATATATATATATAAAAATCTATACTTATATATAAAAATACAGACTTACATGAACATAAAAAATACATGCAATACAAAACATACACATATAATATAGACGATTTGTATAGTATGGAGTAATATATAAATCAAATTATGAGTATTTAAGTAGGACTAAAAAAAGTTAATAATGAACAACAAAAATTGGAACTTTAGTAATTTTCAATGAACGGTAGCTTTAACTCTTTGAAGGAAATTATTAGTCCTCGCAAGATTAACTCTTTAACTGATAGAATAAGATTTCAGAAAAGGGGAGAGCCATTATAATGAGTTTGTTGTGAAATAGTTGAACAAGGAAATAAAATTTTTGAATAAAGTAGATAAACAAAGTAATACTGCTATACGTCAAAATAATGCCGTACGCCAAAGTGCAGACCAGCCGTTTGATTTAAAAATATCACACCAAAATATCAATACAAACAATGTAATTGTAATTGTAAAATGCAATGTAAACCAGTTAATATTATAAATCTGTCAGAGTTCCATAATCTCACTTCAGTGATTCAATTTAAAAAACAAGCATCCAAAGCAATCACTGCACTATTTAAAATACTGAAAGTAAACAATAAACTAATTAGTTTGTAATTTTCAACATTTAGAAACAAAGTTTACATAAAAGTAATATAAGAACGACGATATAAGAAAGTGTCGTAATGATAGAAAATAAACAACTATATACTAATTAGTTATTTATTTGCATGAAACTATTTTACAAATACTTTTATTATATAACAGTATATGTAAAAGTAAAATTCAGACAGATATAAATTATATCTCTCTGAATTAATACCTCTCCTTTATAAATCGCTCAATGGAAGACAGTCTGATCTTTATTACAGTATAATGATTAAAATTCTACAACTATAAAATATTTAATAATTAGTTGATAGTTGTATAATTTCTGTTTAAACTGAATAAATTAGTTATATAATTATGTAAAATTAATTTACAAATATCTGTCTGAATTATACCCTCCCCCTGAGTAAATTACTAAACTTGCCTCTGAATTATTTCCTTTTTCCTAGCTAATCATTTAATAAAAGATGGTGTGTTAATGGTATTGAATGATGCAATAAATAGTGAACAACTATAAACTTTTAGTTATATATTTAATTAAAAATACTTTAAAAAAATACATCTTCAAGTTTCAAAGTTATTACCTCCCCTTAGTAAATTGTTTAAAGTAAGACTGTTTAATAATGGCATGAAGTGATAGTAATCGGAATTATGCAGCTATATATCAATAAGTTATAAAATTATGTAAAAATGATTTACAAGTATAATGTCTGAATCATCACATCCCCCTAAGTAAATCATGCAATACAAAATGTTTGAATCTGGTATTGAATGATATGAAATATTTTTATATTTTACTGTAATTGGAAATTTCTAAAGCTTTTGATATTTAACTTGCAGGACTTTTTTTTTACTATAGGAATATAGAATAAAAGTGTTATGCTTATTTTATTTAGTAAAGTTATTAGTTCAACATATCAATATTGTTTTAGCCTCATTTAAAGAAATTGTGATGTTATATTGGTATTTTTTTCCAAACTAACGCATATTAATTTTCTGCTATGTATATATGTTTTTAAGTTCTATGTTTGCTATTTCATATGTTCTACAAAAACTAGCATTGATTTTTTTATATTTTCATTTAAAAAATTATTTGTTTTGTGCAAATTGAAAATTATTTCTTTATTTAATAAATTTTTTTTCGTCTATTTGTTTTAGTTCGACGACAAGGTTCTGCTCTACTTCATTTTTTATGTTTAATTTGACTACTGTTAAAATATGGTTTTAATTTAGTAAATTTTCATGAATTGAAATTTACTTTATTAATCATTAGCCAACAGGTTAGATAATAAAATTGAATTCATTGCCATTAAGGCAAGAATAACTTTGTTCTTTGGTCACACCATTAAACAGTTTTTTTTATTATATTCTTTTATTGGTATTTTTCACTAAAACTGTTTTTTATAATTATTATTATGTCATTGCTATTTTGTGTAACTAAACCTAAAAATAATTCAGCTAACATAACCTTGAAAATTTAAAAATTTAAAAATTTAAAAAATTTTTTTATTACATTTTTGTTTCAGATAACCTTGTTGAAAATTTTAAGAGAAGCTTGAACAAAAAATAATTGTTCGTAGAAATTCTAAAATCGCAGATTTTATACTTATATAATAAAAAAATTAAATAAAGATTTTTTTGAAATTCGTACTTGTAAATCAAGTCAAAAATTATTTAAAAAATGCTGAATCAAATTAAATAAGTTTGACATTTTTCTTGAATTAAAAAAATAAACTTTAATCTGAAAAAGTTTTTTTATTTATTGAAAGTGGTTGGCGTCTACTGCAAAAAGTATTTAAAAAAAATTATTTTTATTGGAATTGCAAGATTTAGCATAAGATAAAAACCATACTCTGCTATAGATTTATAGTTTTTTCTAAAGTCAGTGCTTGATTTACTTTAACTTGTTGCATAATTTTGATTTAATAATTTATTAAAATCTCCAAAAGTGAGAATGTTTATCATGGGCTTGGGGTAATGGTAACCATCTAAGACCAAAGTATTGGATTTCTATTGCACTTTTGCTGTTTTTTTCTTCTTTTACGCTGCAATATTTTGATTTAAAGTATTTTCTTAAATAAATAGTGTTTTGTTAAATAAAAGTCTGTCCTTATATGGAATACTGTTGCCATAACTCAGGAGAGATGGATCGGCAGAGATAAGGACGGGTGGATCTTAAAAAGATATTCTTTCCTTTCAGACAAGGTACAAAAACACAATGTAAACATAGTTGGACCTGTTCTTGCAAACCTCTAACCATTATCACATGTAATATTGCTTCTTTTTCTCAATTCTACAAATACTCATGCTACTCCTCATTCGATTAAGTCTTATCCTTTTTCTGTGACTGCTCCTAAGTGCTCCTAAAAACTCTTATTCATCTAGTTTTTTTCTTTGAACATCAGTTCTTTGGAATTCACCTGCTCCAGTTTCTATTTTGATTCATATAATTTCCAATCTTTAAAGTCATAAGTCAATCGTTATCTTGCTTTATAAACTTCATCTTATTCTAGTAACTTCCAACTCTATTAGTGGTTGATTGCAGCCTTGTTGGAAGCAAAGATATTGAAAAAAAAAGAGTCCTTTCTATTTAAGCGAACTCTTTTGGCAAGAGAGGTTATTAAACAGATAACCAGCAATTACCTAATTTAAAACCTGTTTAAAAATAAGTAATTTACATAAAATGAGCTTTTTGTATGTGTGCTTTTTACCTTTCCAAGGCTATAAAGGCTGCTACAGTTAAGGAGGCAACTTTTAGTTGTGGTTAAAACCCTCTCTCAATAACTCCTAAACACAAACTTTGACAAACAAAGCCTCTGCGCCAAGAAACGAATTGAATGTAGTACTACTTTGGACTTATGTAGCTTTACCACTACACCACTACTGAAACTTAATAAACTAATAATAGGTTTATTTATAGGTGTTAGTATTAGTATAATACCCCTTTTACTTTAAGTATAATATAAACTTATGTTGTCATGAAAAATATAATATATTTACACAAAATAGAAATGACATGATAATAATAAAATACAAAAAACTGTTTAATGGTGTGACCAAAGAACAAAGTTATTCTTACCTTAATGGCAATGAATTCAATTTTATTATCTAACCTGTTGGCTAATGATTAATAAAGTAAATTTCAATTCATGAAAATTTACTAAATTAAAACCATATTTTAACAGTAGTCAAATTAAACATAAAAAATGAAGTAGAGCAGAACCTTGTCGTCGAACTAAAACAAATAGACGAAAAAAAATTTATTAAATAAAGAAATAATTTTCAATTTGCACAAAACAAATAATTTTTTAAATGAAAATATAAAAAAATCAATGCTAGTTTTTGTAGAACATATGAAATAGCAAACATAGAACTTAAAAACATATACATAGCAGAAAATTAATATGCGTTAGTTTGGAAAAAAATACCAATATAACATCACAATTTCTTTAAATGAGGCTAAAACAATATTGATATGTTGAACTAATAACTTTACTAAATAAAATAAGCATAACACTTTTATTCTATATTCCTATAGTAAAAAAAAAGTCCTGCAAGTTAAATATCAAAAGCTTTAGAAATTTCCAATTACAGTAAAATATAAAAATATTTCATATCATTCAATACCAGATTCAAACATTTTGTATTGCATGATTTACTTAGGGGGATGTGATGATTCAGACATTATACTTGTAAATCATTTTTACATAATTTTATAACTTATTGATATATAGCTGCATAATTCCGATTACTATCACTTCATGCCATTATTAAACAGTCTTACTTTAAACAATTTACTAAGGGGAGGTAATAACTTTGAAACTTGAAGATGTATTTTTTTAAAGTATTTTTAATTAAATATATAACTAAAAGTTTATAGTTGTTCACTATTTATTGCATCATTCAATACCATTAACACACCATCTTTTATTAAATGATTAGCTAGGAAAAAGGAAATAATTCAGAGGCAAGTTTAGTAATTTACTCAGGGGGAGGGTATAATTCAGACAGATATTTGTAAATTAATTTTACATAATTATATAACTAATTTATTCAGTTTAAACAGAAATTATACAACTATCAACTAATTATTAAATATTTTATAGTTGTAGAATTTTAATCATTATACTGTAATAAAGATCAGACTGTCTTCCATTGAGCGATTTATAAAGGAGAGGTATTAATTCAGAGAGATATAATTTATATCTGTCTGAATTTTACTTTTACATATACTGTTATATAATAAAAGTATTTGTAAAATAGTTTCATGCAAATAAATAACTAATTAGTATATAGTTGTTTATTTTCTATCATTACGACACTTTTTTATATCGTCGTTCTTATATTACTTTTATGTAAACTTTGTTTCTAAAATTCTTGTCATCTAAACGTTTTTTCTCTTTGTTTATGTTTACTAAGGTAGTACGGACGTTTTAGGTACACTTCTAACAGTTATAACCCGAAAGCGCAATCTCGTTTTGAGTTTTTCATAGGGGGATGGAATAATTCAGGCGGTGGGAATAATCTACTACAATAAACATTAAGATTATATTTTATAAATGAGCAGCCAAAATTCAGAAGGTTAAAGTATTTTATTTTTACATACAACATTAGTTAATTTAAAGAGATAAAAAGAGATAATACGCCAATAATACTGAGATGTTTAGCTTATTATTTTATAAAGAAATTTCATTGAGATAATTTTGCATATCTTTAGGCAACAGAGACGTTTCAGAAGTAAGCCACTTATATACTATATTTAGTAGCAGTTGCATATGTTCTAAAATTGGCGGAGGTGTACGTGTGAATAAAACGAGGATTTATTTTAGTTGCTTTTTAATTGAAATCAACCAAGATATACCGCCTCCCCTAACCCCGTGAATCAAGACACCTCCGCTCTAAAATTTAACTAAAATTAAAAATATATAAAATAGTTTTTAGGACTTTAAAAGGATAGGCCCGAAACTCAGTTTTTTTTTATTCCGCTATTTTGATTTATAATTTATTATTATACTATTATAACCTTAACAACGCGTATAAGCTTTATTTAACGTGTTTAAGGTGGAACACCAGGAAGAAAAATGACAAAAAAAAAAAAAATTTTTATTTTTATATTTTATGAAAGATTGACCCTTTAAGTTGACTTTTTAAAAAAACTTTTGACATAATTGTTTAAATATATAGCATAACTTTGACTTACTTGAGCCCCACTATCACATAAAACTCACTATGAGGTTATAGCAACAAGTTTAACTTGTTTTGGTTGTGATTTTGTAGTTATTTTTTAAATAGAAAGTTTGAGATGAATGCATAAAGTGATCAAGAAAGAATTGTTTTTGTTTTTCCCGGTCTCAACTGCATTGATAGAAGTCACAAACCTTATTAAACAGAGCACAAACATTGTTGTTGCTAATTTAATTTTTTGTTTTGTTAAGATGTCAAGTAAAAAAAATTTATCTAGAAAAATGATAAGAAAATGGAATGGATGTCATCCTAATAAGAATTATTCTACTGTTCAGCCTTTAATATCTCCATCTTCATCATTTGTTCCAACTAGTCTCAGTGCTAAGAAACTAGGTACTGACAAAAGTATTGAAAGTTTTGATGATAAACAAATTGATAACTATTTTGTTTTGATTAATTTTACCATTTTAAAAAGTTTGATTTCAAAAACAGTTTGTTAGTGTTGTTATTCTTCTCTTTTAATTTAAGATAAATTAAGTTACAGAATGGGTTTTTGTCATTTACTTAATATAAACTGCTCAGCTTGTGGCTGGTCAACGTGTACTTACACTTCACCAAGAGTTTTATCAAAAACTAAACCAGAAAAAAGAAAAAAAAAAACTTTTGAAGTAAATATGCGTGCAGTTATTGGTTTTCAAGAAATTGGTTGTAGATTTAGTTCTACGAAATCATTTTCTCGATGCATGAACTTGAATTGTTTGATACTGAATGGGTTTCAAATAGTTAGCCAAGATGACAGCTTATAAAGAAGTTGCGAATAATAGTATGAAAAAAGCTGCTACTGAGAAAAAATGGTGATGATACTAATCAACCATCAAAAATACGTGTTTCAATTGATGGTTCTTGGCAAAAACGTGGGCACATGTCGATGAATGGAGTAGTTACTACATTATCTGGTGGAAAGTGTATTGATGTAGAAGTTCTCTCAAAATACTGCAAAGGGTGTGAAATGTGGGAAAAGAGAAAACATTCAACAAAGTTTGATTCTTGGAAAATAGAACATGATTGTTCCATTAACCATCATAAATCTTCTGGAGCAATGGAATCTATTGGTGCAGTGAATATTTTCAAGGGATCTGTTCAAAAGAAAAATTTAATTTATATGGAATATCTCGGTGATGGAGATACATCATATTTTAACGATGTTTTATCTGCTGATCCTTATCATGAGCTTAAAGTGATACCAGAAAAACTGGAACGTGTTGGTCATGTCCAAAAAAGATTACGTAATTTGGTTAAAAAACACCAATTTCTGGTAAAGGAAAATTGACAGAGAAACTTATAAATTCAATACAAAACTTTTATGGTATGGCTATTAGAGCCGATAAAGGAGATTTATACCAAATGAAAAAAAGCAGTTTATGCTATACTCTTTCATTTTACCAGCTTTCCTGATAATGATTATTGACACTAATTTTGCCCTAGAAATACAACTAAAACATGGTGTAAGTACTGGAATAGTAGCAAGAAAAATATAAAATCATCTATGTCAATTCCACCATGGATAAAGACTTTAATTCTTCCTATTATTCAAGACCTACAAGCTGATGAGTTACTCAAAAAATGCCTGCATGGTGAAACTCAGAATGGTAATGAAGCATTAAACTCTTTGATATGGTCTCGTGTACCCAAAAACAACTTTGTAAGAAAAAATGTTCTTGAAATGGTTGTCCATTTAGCAGTGATCCATTACAATGATGGTGCAAATGGTGTCTTAAATGTACTAAAGTATTATGGCTTAATCGGTTCAGTAACTTGTAAAAAATCATTTTAAGCAAATATTGCTCATGTTAAACGAATGAATTTAAAATCGAATAATGAAGGAAAAAGTAGGAGAAAATCTTTAAGATCAAATAAAATGGTTTCTCGTGATGTTGAACAGGATAAGAAAAAATAATTTTATGTAGCTGATGGTTTTTAAAAGTTTTAACACTTCAAAATGATCTATTCTTTTTTATTTCTTGTTTTTTTTGCATAAATGTTTTTTTAGGGTTTTTTAAAATTCAAAACATGATTACTTTAGTAAAAATTATGTTTATGAGCTAAAATTTTCAGGAAATGTTTATTTAATATTGATGCTCCGGTTGATCCATGGATTTTTCTTGGATTTGGTTAGATAAAAAGGTATTGCTATAAATCTATAGAGGAAGTCAAAAAATTTCATTTTTTTTAGTAAATTCGTGATAAAAAGCGTAATTTTCAAAAAATTTAAAAACGCACGGGTTAAACGGTGTAAAATAAGTTATTTTATAACTGTACCAATTTTCAATCCATAATCTATTCACTAGATCAAGATATTACGTTTTGAAATACAGTCTTTGTTGATCTTTTTTCCGCCATTATGAATTTTCATAAGTTTTAAAATTTATCTTTTTAAATAAAAATAATTATAAAACTTTAATAAAACAAGTTTTCATCAAAAAGATACATTTTATGTAATATTTATTTTTTCCCCGGTGTACCACCTTAAGGGGGAAAACCTCTCAGAAAAAAAATTTTTTTTTAATTTTTTTTTCCAGATATTTTAAAAGTAAATTTATTAAGAAATCAAATGGTAAAAACTATATTTGAAAATAGCTATTTTTTATATCAATAAATGACACTTTTGTACAACCACCTGAGTTCAAAATTACCTAGCAACGCCCCTAGTTACAGAAAAACTGTGAATAAAACACATCTAGTATAGCTTTTTATCCGGTTTTTTTTTTGCAGTTTAGTTTGAAATGCTTCCCATTATTTCTAAAGCCATACTTTAAAACCACATATTTGACTGATAGTGCTAAAATTAGTCATCTTTTCAAGCTTCTACACAATCAGCTCAAGCTTTCTATATAAATAAAAAAAATGGACAAGTCTAAAACTGAATATAAAAGTGATGGAGTAAAATTTTCTACAAAACGTCTTCGAAAACGTAAATGTACATTTTCTGGTTTAAGAAAGCAAGAAAAATGTGTAAATATTGGTGTAAATAATGTAAATAGTAATAATGAAAATATGGTAGACTCTGTAAATATTGAAAGTAAAAGTGTATTTAAAAGTGCATCAAAAAAAAAGTAAAGCAACTAATGGTTCCAAGTGGAAACTCAAAATGTGTCAGTGGCTACAGGTTTATTGATTTAGAAATTCTTGCTTCCATTTTTGATAAAGTTGGGTGTTCAGAATGTTTGCGACCATCCCAGTTGTCGTTAAGCGAAAATAAAAAGTCTTGCAAAGGATATGCATCAAATTTATCATTAAATTGTGTTTGTGGTTTCAAGTTAGACTTTGACACATCAAAAAATGTAGCAGGGTTTGATGTTAACAAAAGATTAGTGTATGCCATAAGAACACTTGGTCAAGGCCAAGCTGGTCTACATCGGTTTGCCACTCTTATGAATATCCCAAAAGGATTATGCAATAAAAGCTATAATGTTATTGTTCAAAAATTGGCAACCGCAGCACAAACTGTTGCTGTTGAAACTATGAATGAAGCTGTACAAGAACTCAGAGAAGGCAAATCTCTTAATGAGATCTTAGATATTGGAGTTTCTGTTGATGGAACATGGCAAAAAAGAGGATTTAATTCACACAATGGGGTGACGGCAGCATTATCAATTAAAAATGGGAAGGTTTTAGATGTTGAAGCATTATCTAGAAAGTGTAAAATATGTGACAAAAATCAAGATGTTGGTAATTCAAAGCAGCAGCTAACAGCAAAAAAATCACATATTTGCAATAAAAACTATGAAGGATCAGCCGGTGGAATGGAAACAGTTGGGGCAAGAAAGATATTTAATCGCTCTTTGCAAAAATTTAATTTACGATACACAGAATACTTGGGTGATGGTGATAGCAAAAGCTACACTTCTGTCAAAAACAAATACAAGGGTATTGAAGTAATTAAACTAGATTGTATTGGACATTTTCAAAAGCGCATTGGATCTCGTTGTAGACAATTAAAAAAGCAAGTCAAGGGTTTAAATGGTAAAGGCGGTTTAACAAATGCTACAATTGATCGGTTGCAAAATTATTTTGGTATTTGCATTAGGCAAAATTGTGGAAACCTTGAAGGTATGAGATCTTCAGCTTTGGCTAGCTTATTTCATGTAGCATCTTCAAGCAAAAATAATTGGCATTATCCGCATTGTCCCACAGGAAAAGATAGTTGGTGTAAATACAATCAAGATAAAGCTAATGGAACCAAAGAGTATAAACCCGGACCAGGTCTTCCTATTGAAATAGTAAACAAGTTAAAGCCCATTTATGTAGAACTAACATCAGATGCTTATTTAAATCGTTTGCTTCATGGAAGAACACAGAATCAAAATGAAAGTTTTAATGCAATGATATGGTCTAGAATACCTAAGTCAAAGTATGTTTCGCTTACGCAATTGAAGTTTGGACTCTATGATGCTATTGGTGCCTTTAATATAGGATTAAAGTCTAGTATACTTATATTTGAAAGACTTAATATGATACCAGGGCAACATACCATTTCTGGATGCAATTACCTAAACCAGAAAAGAGTTATGATGTCAGATTATAAAAATCAAGACACCATCAAAAAAAAAAGGAAGATTTTAAAAAGCCGCAAGCTTAAAAAATTTGACAAAGTTGAACAGAAAGAAGGGAAATTGTATGGGGCTGGTGTTCATGATTAAAAAATACAATCAGTATGCTCTTTTTATATTATATTTTTTGTATCTTTGTTATTATATAATATTTTTCATCACAATTTCAACTTATTTGGCATTTTTCTCAGAACGCGTGTTTTTAATCTCCCGGCAGAAGTATCTTGAGAACCGCTTGACCGATTTTAATGAAATTTTCAGGGAGTATTCCTCTCATAAAGATGTATGCAATGAGCAGACAACTTTTTAAAAATGTTTTTTAAACTAAAGAAATTAAAAAAAACATCTATCATTTTTGTGCTTAAAATTTTTGCCAAAATTAAACAGGCCTACTACCTGACAAAAAAGTTATTTTCAAAAACTGTCTGCTTATTGCATAGATCTATCTTTTAACTATAAGTTAGAAGAAAATCAGCTCAAAGTATCATTTTAATTGACTGCAATCTTTGCCAGGGTGAAGAGACTAATTTGACATTTTTCCTTAGTAACCGCGTTGCCATGGCAACAGAGTGCCATTTTTTATGATAGATCTTCTTAACATTTAGTATACTTTTATTTGGAACATGTAATAACTTTATTAATGCTTTACTTTAGAAAATAAGTTTTTGAGGGGTTTTCCCCCTTAAGCTATAATTTTATAAAAACGTATTTAAGCGAAAAACTGACTTAATTACTAAACTTTGGAGTAAAATGAAAGTTTTCGTTAATTACTCTCGAGTGCCGAATACAACGGGGGGTGGGAATAAACGGGTGGGTGGGAATTTAAATACACACGAGGGGGGAGTTAATATACGGGGGGAGGGGGAGATCTTTTCTGAAATTTATAAACGAGGGGCATTGAACATATCCCCCCCCCCTCCTCCATTTATTCGGCATGCAAATTATGCATGTTCAAGTCAATGTGCATTTGACTTGCGGTCAAAAGCGCATTTTCTAACAGCTGTTAGGTTAGGGTTAGGCTGTTTTATCAAAATTTCAATGGGATTTAATATGCTGATATAAGTTTTATACTTTGCAAAGTATAAAACATATATTCAGCATAGTAAATCCTATAATTAAAACCAAAGCTTTGTTAAGAAATAAACGAAAAGTTCCTTTTTAGCAAATCAAGATTTAATAGGTCGACAGTTTGTAAAACTTGTTTAAACTGAAAATTTTTGTTTTTATCGGTGACTGAAGATTATTTTCAAATTTTTAAGGCCGGTTTTTCTCATTGTCGCATGATAAAAAAGGTATCATTGTAAAATGTTAATCTAACCATGAATTTATTTGCATTATCGGAATTAAATTTGCGTGAAAATGGAGCTAACATGTTCAAATTGTTGTTGGTCAGATTTTATACTTAATAAAATATACATATTCTAAGAAAATAACGAATGAACTCTTGCAATTTTCATGTAATGTAAGTTAACAAGGACATGATAAAGTTTTGTTTGTTATAAAATTTAGTTAAAAAACTTAAGTTTTGTAATAATATATGCAAAAGAATATTAAATATAAAATTTTTGCATTTAAAGTTTTGAAAAACAATGTTTAGTTAGAGCACAATTTCATTTTAAATTTGTGTAACGCAGGGGCGGGTTTAGGATTAGTCTTGTTAGGCGCATTGACTAACGTCTTTTTTACTAAACTAAACAACGATCAGGCTAATGAAATATGTTATATATTTTTGAAATTTTTGAAATGAAATAAAATCTCTATTTTTTTGGTCTATACAGCAATACCTAATAAACTATGATAAGTATATGCGCACGTAATAGTCCGCGTCGAGCGCGGTTTTTAATTTTTTTTTCGGTAACATAACTTCGGACCAAGTTAGTCAAAAAATCTTGCGACTTATCTGGCCCGTTTATTCGGCTGACGAGATTTTAAAAAATTATTTATGTCCTTTAAATTTTTTTATTTTTACTGTTCGGTAACGTAACTTAAGGCCAAGTTAGTCAAAAAAATCTTGCGACTTATTTTTCTAAAAATAATGCTTTGAATGTTTTAAATGACTTTTAAATAATTTTTGATATGGTGTGCATTTCTCTACGATCTGTAAGGTATTTGCTTGAAAATGGATTTATCGAAAATTTACAAACTCTTTATTCAGAATTGTCAGTAAAGATTAATCTCCTTCATAAGTCAGATTTTTTATCAGTTGTTGACTGTTAATAAGTCAATAAAGAGAAATAGTTCTGTTGAGCTTGAGTTTCTTTTGAGTCTTTCTGTTGAGTTCAAAAATTGCGCTCAGGAATGCCAGTCAAGAACAACTATGGCGGTGAAGTAAGATTTACTTTATTTATCCCAAAAAATAAAATAAAAAGTTAAATTTAAAATTTGTAAACATGTTATCCCTGCGTTCCTTCATTTGGGGATGTAAATTTATATAGTAATAATATTATGAAATATATTTTTTGCCTTGATCTAATTGGTTCAACTTTTAACCAAACTGATTTATTGTAAATAAATGATTAAATCCAATTTTATTTTCCATTGAGCTTATTGTAGAACTTTTTTTACCTTAAAAATTTTTAATTGCCCTTTTTACAAATCTGAATCTACTGGCAATTGCTTATTTAGTTCATTTTCGATTTATCTGTGTGATGATAATAATCTGGCAAATGATTTAAGAATACTTACAGCAATTGATTTATATTTAAATGCCTCTTTTTACAATAATCATCCAGCGTTTGTAAGCTTGTACTCAAAGTATCCAAATGAGTTTTCATCAATTGATAAATGGTTAACAGTGTCTGTATCCACACATTCTATAGACTCAGGAAAATTAAATGATGACCTTGTAAGGATATGTGTAAAGAGTTTGCATGGTCTGGATTTCTTTGTGTTCTTGCACTTTCAACTGTGTGTTCTACAAGAGTTCAGTGTTACTGTAGAACAATTAGTTCTCTTCTAAAATATAAAATTATGTTTGATCTTAATATTGAACCTCGTATTATATGTTCATCGTCAGATATTGTTAATTTGTTGTTTTGTTTTGAGGGAATAAACCCTCCATGTCCATATAAACACAATCATTATGTGCCTCTCGTTTTCCTTCCAGATTAGAAAAGTTTAAAATGTAAAATTTGTAAAAAAGTTAATTTTACCAATCAATCAACAGTTCATATGTTGGCAGAAAAATATAATATGAATGAGGTATCATCTATATCTACCATTAATGATAAAACTGTTTCATGTACTCTTGTCAACAAAAAGTGTACTTCTTCCTCTCATAAAAATATTGTTTGTCATTCTTTTATTGATTCAAAATCATTTTATCCAAATACATTATCATCAAATGAAAATAGTTCTAAAACTAAAGACAAAAGCATGTTATCCACTGAAAAATTCTGAGCAGAGTCTCGCTTAAAAGAAATTGTCAAATGAACCCCTGTAGTAAATATGATATTGCATGTTTTCGTTTGAAGGCTTCTACTTTGAAAGATTTACAAATATAAAATTTGATTTGAAATGTTTTTTTTCTTGACAAAACTTATTCTTTTCCAAAAACAAATAGGCGAACTTTCAAACTTTTATGGTTAAAAAATTTTCATGGCTTAGATATTTACCTTCTGAAGATGGAGCATTATGTTTGTGTTGCATTTTGTTTGGATATAAATACCCTTGAAAAGCTTCTAGATTTAAAAATTTGTATTCTCAGCCACTCAAATACTGGCTAGAAGCTGTGAGCTCATTTTATAGACATTATCATGGGAAAAAAGGAAATATTTATGAACATCACTCAGCCGAAATAATTATGAACACCATCACGCAGTACAAATTCTACCTGGACCATATTTTCCGCAGTTTTAAATACTGTGAATGGAAATATTTAAAATATAGATATTTTAATAAAGAATATGAAAAGGAGATTGCTTTAAATCGTGAGAAGTTGCGCCCAATTATTGACTCAATCATTTTCTTAGGCCGACTTAATATAACTTTTATAGGGCATTGTGATGGTCATTGGCAAATATTCTTTAGTGGGTGGAGTAGGTAATTTTATTGAACTTTTAAACTACAGAATCAAAGGTGGGGATAAAGTTCTTGAACTTCATCTTAACAGCTGTGCAAAGAATGCATCTTATATTTCTAATTCGTCACAGAATGAATTAATAAGTTGTTGTGGAAAGTACATCTAGAATATTTTGGTTTCTGAAATAAAAGAAAATCAATTTTTTTCAGTTATTGCTGATGATACATCCAATCAGGAACAATTTTCCTTGGTAATTAGATTTATAGACTTATTCCTATGATGTTAGGGAAGAATTATTCTTATGATGTTAGGGAAGAATTTATGGTTTTTTTACATTGTGAATTAGATACTGTATAAAGGTTTGTATATACACTGTATATGCAAACCTTTATTCAGTATATTCTTCAAATAGAAAGTTTGTGTAATTTAACAATTTTTAAATTATAAAATATAATTATTTTATTTTTTATAGTTTTATTTAAAAAGACTATTTATTTTATTTTAGTTATAGTTTTATTTAAAAAGACTATTTATTTTTTTCATGAAGTTTTGTTATCTTTATAAATTTAAACATGTCTAATTTTTATTGTATTCTTTTTTTCTCTACTTATCTTTAGATTTACCTGTCAAATGTTAATCGAAACTGGTACCGTTATGTACTGTATCTTTGATATTTTAATCAGGAGCATTATATACATTGTTATATACCTTTTCTCCTTTTTTTCAGCTCTACCTTGATGTTGTTATTTGAGTTGAAATATGGTTTTAATTTAGTAAGCTTTCATTATTTGAAGTTTACTTTATTGATCAATAGTCAACAGTTTAGAGAAAATAAACACATGCAACACATTAACTCTAAGCATAACTTTGTTTACTAACATCAATATTACAATTGTTTAACATTATATAACATCTATCAATGGAATAAAATAACAAAATGGGTTTTTATGGTTAGTTATCATATTATTGCTATTGTGTTATTGCATTTCTCATAGTATGATAGTCATACTAATTAAACTTTATTTTATTATCGCTATATCTTTAACTATATCTTCAAGTGCAAAATATTATTTGATCGTATGATTACTTGTGAAAAGCAGAGAACACTTTTCACTTGGTACTTTTTAAATTAAAAAACTACATACCTAGAAAAAAATGTTTTAATATTTTGTTATAATTTAATCATACTGTGTATTAAATTTGTAATTTAATAATATGTAGCTATTATAGTAACTTGTTTTTACTTAGTTTGTTGTGTCTATTTTTTAAATATGCAATAGCATTTTGAGCCGCTTTTTTGAAGGCTTTTACAAATAACTTATTAAACAAATGGGGTAGGTGCTTTTTTTTGTATTTCACCTTCATCCCTCCCCCCATTCTTTCGTGGGGAGGGGGCGGTGAAATCTGCAACCGACTTTTTTGACTAACCTCTTTAAAAAGCTAAACCTGCCCCTGTGTAACGTAAGTTAAAACTACAAACATTTTCATAAGTTCTGGCGCTCTTTCGTTAACAAAATTAATTACGTCATTAAGTTATTATTTCGTTGACAAGGTTTTAACTGGAACTTTTTATATTAGGAGAATTTAGTAAAAAATCTTTTATTTTTTTTAATGTTAATTTTTAATTAAAGTTATTTATATTATTGCTTTTTTATTTGTTTATGTATTTTTTATTTGACATAAATATACGCAAATAAATAAAAATAAGAATTATGTAAATATTTGTATTTAGACATTTAAAAAACAGATTTATTTGCTATTTTCCTAAATATAAAAAAAAAAATTTTGTTTTTGTTTTAGTAAAACAAATGGTTTGTAAATGCTATTATGAGTCATCCATAAAGCATGTCAACCTATATTTATCAATTTTTAACCCCATCCCTCCTGTCATAAACGATCACATATACCTGAATCCCTCTCCCTTTTAAACTGTGATAGAAGTTTTTCTTCAAAATTAAAAAAAATTTTCTTCAAAAATTCTTTTCTTCAAAAAATTTTCTTCAAAAAAAAAGAAATTTTCTTCAAAAGATTTAAATGTAATTTTTTTTTGCAGCAATTTAAAAATTCAATATTATGGCATAAACGTAAGGAGTGTAAGTAAAAACTTTGAGAAACCAAAGATTTTTATATTTAAACGACTCAAATTTGTATTAAAAAGTTGTAATACTAAAATAATTTTTCAAAGTTTTTGTTTTGCGGAAAAACTGTTTTCGATTCGATAAGTTTTATAAATGTTATGAAAAATCACTCAGGAAGAGTGCCACCAGTTTTTTAAAATTTCCTTTGTTAATTATTTTTAATGAATGAGTTCAATTGTTCAGTTATGTAAACTCTTACTCAAAATAATAGAAGTAAAAATCCACGATAATAATCGCAAGGTAACGTAAGTGATGTATACATAGTATCAAAAAAACCATATATAACCATACATAGTATATAACCATATATATACTAATATATAACCATATATATACCATGCATAACCATATATATAACCATATATATACTAATATATAACCATACATAGTATCAAAAGAACCAGTTTATTTTCCTTACCCGGTCATCTATGATAAAATTTTTTATATTTTTTAAATTAGCATAGAATTCTTTACATCTTGTGAAAGTTTCTAATCTAAACCGCTTTACTGATTCGCAGAAATCTGACCTAAAAGTTGAAGCAGTTTTTTTACCTAGTTTTCCGTGTAACGTAAGTTAAGTGGCATTTTTAGTAATAAGTTCACCCTTATTCAGCGAAATTTTTTAGCTTATTTTATTCTTTAGACTAACAGCTTTCATACAAAATTAGCTATTTTGTTTAATTTACTGTTTGAATAGGCAAATATTTGATAAAGTTGTTATATATATATATATATATATATATATATATATATATATATATATATATATATATATATATATATATATAGTAATGGACAAACTAAGTCAGCAATGTTTAGCAAAAGTAATGGACAAACTAAGTCAGCAATTTTTTTTATTGTATTTTGTTTTTTTGTGTGCAAACATATTATACATTTTTTAGTTTTCATAAATAATAACATATATTCTATATTCGGTAGGTTAATTTCTATTTTAATGTTTATAAGCTTTTTTACTTGTTTTTGAACGATTCAATTGGTAAACTAAGTTTAAATATATTTGATTTGTCTATTCTATGGTTTTTTTGATTATTTTAGTTAACTTTTTGCCCCTTCCTTTAGATCTTATATTACAACAACTTAGTAAGTGAATATGTTTTGTTGATTTTTTTTTTTTTTTTTTTTTTTTTTTTTGTGCTTAATTGTTGTTGGTAGTGTTTTTGATCTGTTTTAGATATAAAGAGATATGAATATTACGTGATTATATCTTTTAATTGAAATTGATTTTTTTTTTCTCTCTCTATTTTGTTGCTGTTTGTTTTCTGCAAATATTACTAAACATTTTTTTAGTTTTAAGGTTTTTAGTTATTCTATACTCTATATATTTTTTCTTTGTTATTGTTAATAAATTTAGTTTTTATTTTTAGAAACATTAGAAAAATCAAATGTTAAGCAAAGTTTCACTATAATACATTTCTGTTTTATAATGTTGGTTTAAACATTTCTTTTATTATTATTTTTTCCTTCCACAGAAGCACCAACAGGATCAGTATCAAGTAATGTGTTTTGCATGCTTAAGTATTTTTATACATTGTGTTGTATATTACTTATGTAATTTTATATATTGTATTGTATATGTTGTTTGTTTTTTGTATGTATATGGTGTTTTCTGCAAACAAGTAAGCTGAGGTTCGATTCCTACCACTTGCGACTTTTTTTTTTTTAATTTTTTTTGATTATTTTAAAATAAAAAATACTATTGAAGTCTTATAGAGATTTATACAAACATATCGATATTATCGACATATCGATATTATCGACATATCGATATTATCGACATATCGATATTATACACTTTTACAAAAGAAAAGATTTAAAAAAGCTAAAAATTCATAATAAAACATCAAAAAAAATATTACCGTATGTGTCACGATTGAGATACTTATGTTATTGATATGCTCAGATAATTAGTCCTAATAAGCTAAAAGTTGTCTGCAACTTAATGAAGAAAAAACTTAATGAGAAACTCCTGCTGCTCAAGAAGATGCTGCTGTGGAGGCAAAAAAAAAAGCATGTAGCTAGATAAAACTTTAAAACTTTCTTTTGACAATTAAAAGTTTATTTTGCTACATTTACTTTTTTACTATAAATATATGCTGCAGCTGTTTTACAAAACGCTTTAATATGCTTATTACGTATTTCAAGAAAAACGCAATTTAAAAAAATTGTCAGGAAAACTCTTTGTAAAACGTTTTTTGAAGCGAATAATTTTTATGAATTTTTTCAGAACTCTTTGAAAATATCTATTTAATAACATTATATGAATCGTTTTTTAATATATAACTAATTTTTTTTTAAACTTTATTGTAGAGGTAGGTTTAGCGCTTAACCATCCCAATATAAACGATATATATAAACAAATATGTTATTTGTTTATGTAAATTGTTTATAAAATGAAAAAAATCCACTTATAACGTTTTATTCAGGATTGTATGTAATATAAGTAAACTTTTCTAATAATTACGAGTCTTTTTTGGTCATGCTGTTTTGTTTTGATTTTTTGTATGTATGTTATTTATATTTTAAAAAATTGACAAGTTTGAAAAAAAAACGAAACATATTGTCTCATCCAAGTGGAAATTTCGAAACTTCAATTTAAGATTTGCCCCTCTCTTGATAATTTCTGGTTGCTAAAATTACGTTATCTGCTTCTTAGGCCGTTAAAAATCATAGACGAGGCTTTTTCGTAAATCTTAGAAGCCACAATTTATTTGCGTATGTGACATCACTTTGTGGCAAAAAATAGAAAAACAAACAAGAAAAAATTTGATTTAAATTTTTTAAAAAACTCCTATAAAAGATAGATGGAATATATTTTTATGGGATATATTTTATTAAAGATAAAAACTATTTATTTATTACTATTATAATAAATACCACCTCTTATCCGTGAAATGATATATTTGTACTGGTTTTATATATTTTTATGCAATTGTATGCAACAATTAAAATTAATCAAAAAATGTAAGATGCAAAAGAAACCTTGACGCATAAAGGTTTATTTCGCCACAAACCAACGTCAATGCGCAAAACATTTTTGTCTAAACTTTATGATTAGAATGCATTTTTTTTTATGAGCTATTTTAGTGGTCTAAGATCTTCTTAGTTCCATTTGAGTAGCGTTACGTACAAACGTTTGTAAGCGTAAAGAGATAATTGCGTATAATATATCTATAAAATGAGAAAACTTTAAAGTTTTATTTTAAATTTTAGAAATCTTTTTTGCTACATTATTGATTTTTTGTTATAAGTATATAAGCATTGTTAAAAAAATTTCAAAGGTGCACGTTTTTTACTCTTGAATGTTTTTTTCAGAATAAATTGTTTTACTAAAAAATATTGAATTAAATAAGGAATAGGTATATAATTAATCAGTGCAGAATAGATATGGATAGAAATGTTAGGCTTGGTTAAGACCCGTATTTTACGGATCCGGAAAGCTAAAATGTATAGGGAAAAAGTAAAAAGAAAAGTTCGGTTTGGAAAAGACTTACAAAGACCCGTATTTTTGCGGGTCTGATCTCAGATCTAATGATAAAATGATTATCAAAGCATTTATTAGTAAAATATTAACTTTGACTTTCTCCAGTTTGTTATAAATATTTTCAGAACCAAAATTGTTGAAGATTGATTGAATAAACAAGATGAACTTTATGTGAATATATTAGTATAAACCAAAATAAGAAATTACAAATCAGTAAAAGTTGGCTAAGTTTTTAAAAGAGTGTTATACAGGCATTGTAAATTGTCGAAGGAAATTACTTTTCAATATCTATTTTTTAAAACATTAAAATTTCTAAATTTAATTAGAGAATTCTGTTGGCATATCTGGGACGGATCTTCTAATAATGCCTTTCTCTTTTAAACAAGGAACAAAAACGCATGGTAAACAAAGTTGGTTTTGCTCTTGCAACAAACATCCAACCATTATTACATTGTTGTAAGGTTGCTTCTCTTTCTCTTTTCTATAAATACTATAATGCGCACTGCTCTAAAGAGCTAGCGTCTCTTGTGTCATCTTCTAAAATTCATTCTCGAGTTACTCCTCATTCAAATAAGCCTCATCCTTTTACTGTGATTGTTCCTAAGTGTACCAGAAATTCTATTTTGTCTAGTTTTTTTCGTCGAGCAACAGCTCTTTGGAATTCGCTTTCTTCATCTTGTTTTCTCCTGATTCATACAATTTACAATTTTTAAGTTGTTTGTTAATCTTTATATTCTTAAGCGTCATCTTTTCTCTTCCAGTCACTTCTAACTCTAATAGTGGTTGTTTGCAGCCTTGTTGGAAGTAAAGAAGTTAAAAAAAAAAAAATCGCAAGAGATGCAACCTCAGAATAACGGTACCGTGGCTCAAGTTTGTCAGCTAAAGCGGATCCAACTACATTTACAATGCGTATTTTGGACCTTTTCTAGAGGTGAAAAGCATCATAAGGAAAACCAGCCTAAAAATGACGACAGTATTCCGAAAAGAAAAAAAAGATTTGTAGAGGTAGAAAATAGAATTGGGATAAAAAATGAAAAGCACGATTAAAAGAAGCAACCTTACCAGATGCTCTCTTTGCAACGGATTGTATACATAGTTTTCATGGGAGATTGATAGTGAATGATAATCCAAGAAAAAGTAAATTAGAGAAGATGCCACCATATCACAGCATTAGATGAACAAGCCTAAGCATGACAACAATAGAGGGAAAGAATAAGAGAATTATAGAGGTAGAGAATGAAACTAGAAGTAAAAAAAATAGCGACCATGATAAAGAGAAAAAACCTTAGAAAAAGACTAAACCTTTTTTAATGGTCAAAGTTGACATGCCATTGTCAATTTAAGGCAGTTCGTTATCAACAATAGCTATGAAAAATATAATATAGTAAATATATATATATATATATATATATATATATATATATATATATATATATATATATATATATATATATATATATATATATATATATATATATATATATATGAAGAGTTTATTTTCAAAACGCGGTAAACGCCATTTTAAAATTTTTTAGAAATTGTGTGGTTTATTTTTAGTTTATAAGGACCTAGCAGACATTGTGTCCGAATATATGCTAAACGAAGTATAACCCAATATTTTTTTACTTTTATTTTCAAAACGCGGTATAAAATTTTTTATTTGTTTTCAAAATGCGGTATTTAATTTTGACCAATCTTTGGCAAATGTATATTACTTCTGCGCAAGCGCAAATATTTTAAAGTTGCGTTAAAGAAATGGCGGATTGCGATGGACAAGATTAATGCGTTACCTAATATCCTATTTCACATAGAAAAAAAGATATGATGTATGAAACAAAAGAAAAGAAAAGCATTTCTTAATTCTAGTGTTCGTTTAAACTACCATGCTTTGTTTGTTTAACTGAACGAATTATGGAATAATAATAGAAAATATATTAAAAAGGCAACTTAAATTAATAAGTTTAAATATATTTGTTACCTGTTTTTTAATGGAAAGCATTCAATAATAATACTTCCTTTTTATTTTTTGTTAAACCGACAATTGCTTTGTTGCAAATAAAATGAGACTATTGCAGTATTTCATTTTTAAAATTTTATTTCGTTCAAAAATATAACGATGACTTTTATGTTATATTAATTGTCCATTAGTTCTATGGAGACTTAAAAATAGTGATCATCATTGTTACAACTACACAACACTAAAAAAATATTATTGTTTATTGTCCATATTTAACTCTCCGAAACAAATATAAATTTACAATTGCGAATTGTGAAATGTAATAGTTTACATTACTTTAATAAAACATTGTTTACATTCACATTATCAATAAAATATAATGACCAAACATTAAATACACATATTCGTTCAATATGTTAACTAAAATTAATCATTAAAACTTATTGAGGTCTTTTAAAGTTTAAAAACTTTCCATAACATCTTTATAAAATGGATATACCGCATTTTGCTAACAAGCTTTAATTGGATATATAGTATTTTGAAAATAAATGCAAACTTATTGACAAAAAAAATAAATTTTTTTATTAAATAATATTTTATTTATTAACATTATATAATATACTTTATGTATATATACATTAAGAAACAATAATTTTTCCAAATATACGAGACATGTTGGTGTGGCGAAAAAAGTCAATTATCTCAATACCACAAAAATGGATATACCGCATTTTGAAAATACACTCTTCATATATATATATATATATATATATATATATATATATATATATATATATATATATATATATATATATATATATATATATATATATATATATATATATATATATATATATATATATATATATATATATGTATATATATATATATGTATATATATATATATATATATATATATATATATATATATATATATATATATATATATATATATATATATATATATATATATATATATATATATATATAGATATATATAGATCATAATCAACGGCTAGCATAGTAACGAGTACTGGACTGCAAGCAAAAGTGAGAAATTTTTTACTCTCCGTATTGAATCCCAAAGGAATACTGTCCCGGAATCAGTATATATATATATATATATATATATATATATATATATATATATATATATATATATATATATATATATATATATATATATATATATATATATATATATATACTAGGTTGGTTGAAAAGTTCGCGGAGCGGCACCTATGTTGCAGTAGTAGAAACAAATTTATAACTGTATTAAACGTATTCATTCTTCGTATGAACGCATAAAAAATTTCAAGTCGATATGTCATTTCAGTCTTTGTTTACAAGCTATTGAAATTAGACGTGTCATAGTATTTTTTAAAATGGAAAATATTGAACATCGTGCTGTAATAAAATTCTTTGTGAAAAAAGGTTTAAAGCCCATGGAAATTCATAATGAAATGGTAAATGTGTTGGGTGATGATGCTCCTTCAAAAACAACAGTATGCAAATGGGCTGCGGAGTTTCAAGCCTTGAAGATGACCCTCGCTCTGGACGTCCAAAAAGTGCTACTACTGAAGAAACGATTAATGCTGTGCATGACATGGTTATGGATGATAGACGATTGACCAAACGTGAAATTGCTGAGGCTGTGGGCATCTCAGATGAACGGGTATTACACATCTTGCACGATGAGTTACGTCTGAGAAAGCTGTTGGCAAGATGGGTGCCGCATTCGCTAACTCTGGATCAGAAACGCACTCGAGTAAAACTTTCTCAAGAACATTTGGCCCGTTTTCAAAAGAATAAAACAGATTTTGTGCGTCGATTCGTAACCATGGATGAGACTTGGGTTTACCACTATGATCCGAAGCTGCGACAACAAACTGCAGAGTGGACAGAACCCGGTTGTTCAGCTCCGAAGCAAGTGAAGGCGTCAAAATCGTCAAAGAAGGTTATGGCATCAGTTTTTTGGGATGCGAAAGGAATTTTATTAATAGATTACCTTCAAACCGGTAAAACGATAACAGGTGAATATTATAAAAATCTTTTGGACCAGTTGGATAAAAAAATTCGTGAGAAAAGACCTGGTTTGCTGCATAAAAAAATCATTTATCACCAGGACAACGCACCTGCTCATATCAGCGATGTTGCAAAGGCGAAATTGGTCGAATTAAAGTACGAACGCTTGGAACATCCACCCTATTCACCAGATCTGGCTCCGTCCGACTTCCACCTCTTTCCACATCTCAAAAAATTTCTACGTGGAAAGCGTTTCTCATCACATGAAGAAGTCATTGCAGCCGTAAATGGGTATTTTGAAGGCCTTCCGGAATCGCACTTCAGAGATGGGATACATGAATTGGAGAATCGTTGGAAAAAGTGTATTGCTCTTAAGGGAGAATATACTGAAGAATAAAGTCATTTTTTGAATCATAAAATTGTTTTTTCATTTCCGCTCCGCGAACTTTTCAACCAACCTAGTATATATAGAATAGAATAGAATAGATAAATAATAGCAATAACAGAGTCATGAAAATAACTAAATTTTTTCAATGATTAAAAGCTGTCATACCATTTTAAAAGTGTAGTTAAAAACAGTTTGTTTTCTCAAAAAGTAGTAGCTGTTTAACTTAAAGTTCCAAACCCAACACTGGGACAATATCATTGAAAAAATTTCTTCTTTATTGTTAAACCTAGAACTGCGCTACAATTGTTCATCTACTGCACTACGTCTGCAATAATTCTGAGAAAACCTGAAAAAACATAAGCTGATTGGCATCAATTCCAGTACCCACAGTGCCGGATCAAGGATGGGGGCTATAACCCCAGGCCCCGCAAATTTAGGGGCCCAAATTTAGAGGACCTTTTTTTTTTTTTTAGTCATTTTTAAGCTCTGGCCCATAAAAAGGCCTCCAAAAACAAAAATAGCCCCGTGCCCCAAGAAGTCCTTATCCGCCACTGCCAGTACCAAAAATTTATAATAATTTGTTTGCACTATAACAAGTTTTTAATAAGATGGATACTACTGGTATGGCTTCTTCTATTTGAAGTATGGAAGAGATTTGAATTTAACTAAAATTTAAATTGCTCTAGATGTTTTTTCTTTTTTTCTAGAGTCTCTTACTTTATATGAAAAGAAAATATCACAGTAAATGCAGCTATGAATACGTTTGGTGAAAGTATACCTCCGAATCTTATACCAACGGAAGCAATAAAATCACCTCAACTTTTTAATACTTGTGATGAATCAGGTGGTTTAAAATGGAATGTTAGTAAGACTGGATGCACATTACAAGGAAAAGAATGTTTTTGGTTTATAAATACAATTTCTAATAACCGGAAGCAACAAGCTGCAGTTAAATTATATTATAAATCTATGGTCATTATTCTCATTATTCAATTGAACTGTTGTAATCTTACAAAATTGTTCACTAATGCTCTTCAATTCTTTCTGAATTAAGCTGCTGTGGTTCCAATTTAGAAAAAACTTTGAAAACACTTTGACTCCTCTTACTATTGTTCAATCAGTTTTCTCTCTATTATCAGCAAGGTCTTTGATTCTTTAATCTTTAAACATCTTGAGTCTAATAACTCACTCTGACAATCAATAAAATTTTCGGTCTTCTTTTTTTATACACAGGTCAGAAATAACATTTTTGTTTCAATTTTGGAACGCGTCAAAAAATTAACAACTCTGAAAACTTCAATAATTGGAGTCGGAGTCGGATTTTTGTTTTTTACGACTCCACACCCCAGCTGCAAACCTAAAATTTTTGAATAATTTTTAACTAATGTACAATAAGGATGTTTTGTCAAAAAATGTTTATTTTTTAGGTTATTGAAACACAGAAAACTTAACGTGTCCAACCTTGGGTACTAAAGTTCTTGGTCCTGTGCTGTTTCTTATCTACATTAATTAATTTCCTTACGTCTAAAGTGGATCTATTTACTGTCGACTTAACTTTATACTCCTGTCATGACAAAATGTCATTGAATGAAAGTCATTGAAATTTTATAAAAAAAAGTTTGAATATCAGGTTCATGATTAAAAATGTTGGTGATTGTATTTTTAAAGAAGTTCTTTTTGTTTTTAGGATTGTATTATTTCAATAATATTTTTTGTATTTATATGTTCTGTTGTATTCTTAAGAACACTGATGTATAAAGTATTCTTATGTTGTAAACCTAGAGTTTACATAAGAGGTTGCAAAAATTGAAAAATTAACATGAGCATCTGCTAAGGTTTCATCTCTTTATCGTGCTTGCCACTTTCTTACTCCGGATTCTATTCTTTATCTCTATAAATTTCAAATTCCTTTGAATTGAATACTTGTATGGAATAGTTTTGCCATATCGGGAATGGATCCTCTAATGATACCCTTTCTCTTTTAGATAAGGTGCAAAAAAGAATTGTAAATATAGTTGGACCTGCTCTTGCAGCCAACCTCCAACTATTATCACATCGTTGTAATGTTGTTTCTCTTTCTCTTTTCTACAAATATTATAACGGGCACTCTAAAGAGCTAGCGTCTCTTATGCCATCTACTAAAATTTATTCTCGTGTTACTCGTCATTCAATTAAGTCTCATCCTTTTTTTTGTGCCTATTCCTAAGTGCTCCAAAAATTCTTATTCGTCTAGTTTTTTTCCTCGAACATCATTTCTTTGGAATTCGCTTCCTTCATCTTGTTAATTTATTTAATTTGCAATCTTTTAAGTCGTCTGTCAATTGCTATCTTTCTCTATAAACTTCGTCTTTTCTCTTCCAGTAACTTCCAACTCTAATAGTGGTTGCTTGCAGCCTGGTTTGAAGCAAAGACGTTAAAAAAAAAAAGGTTTATAATTGATATTTAGTTATTGTATTATATCATTGCATCAATCTTTGTTTAAAGTAAAAGTTGTTGTTACATTTTACCTATAATGCGTTAATGCATTTTCAGACTTTCGTATAGCAATTTCGTATATTGGAGATGAAAAAAAATTTACTCATCATTCAGTTTGTAATGGATTATCTAAGCAACCCTTTTTATATATTTGTTATGTTAATTATATTATAAATTTCTTATGTTAATTCACCTCCCTAATAATTTCTAACCATCTTTGTTTACATTAAACACTATTAATAACCAGGTTTTATATAAACAATTTTAAATAAACAATTAAAAATAAATATAAATTTACATGCGTGTGTTTATATGTGTATAATACACATATAAACACACACACATATATATATATATATATATATATATATATATATATATATATATATATATATATATATATATATATATATATATATATATTATATATATATATATATATATATATATACATGTATATATAAATATATATATATATATATATATATATATATATATATATATATATATATATATATATATATATATATATATATATATATATATATATATAATATATATATATATACATGTATATTATATTACAAGGAAAAGAATGTTTTTGGTTTATAAATACAATTTCTAATAACCGGAAGCAACAAGCTGCAGTTAAATTATATTATAAATCTATGGTCATTATTCTCATTATTCAATTGAACTGTTGTAATCTTACAAAATTGTTCACTAATGCTCTTCAATTCTTTCTGAATTAAGCTGCTGTGGTTCCAATTTAGAAAAAACTTTGAAAACACTTTGACTCCTCTTACTATTGTTCAATCAGTTTTCTCTCTATTATCAGCAAGGTCTTTGATTCTTTAATCTTTAAACATCTTGAGTCTAATAACTCACTCTGACAATCAATAAAATTTTCGGTCTTCTTTTTTTATACACAGGTCAGAAATAACATTTTTGTTTCAATTTTGGAACGCGTCAAAAAATTAACAACTCTGAAAACTTCAATAATTGGAGTCGGAGTCGGATTTTTGTTTTTTACGACTCCACACCCCAGCTGCAAACCTAAAATTTTTGAATAATTTTTAACTAATGTACAATAAGGATGTTTTGTCAAAAAATGTTTATTTTTTAGGTTATTGAAACACAGAAAACTTAACGTGTCCAACCTTGGGTACTAAAGTTCTTGGTCCTGTGCTGTTTCTTATCTACATTAATTAATTTCCTTACGTCTAAAGTGGATCTATTTACTGTCGACTTAACTTTATACTCCTGTCATGACAAAATGTCATTGAATGAAAGTCATTGAAATTTTATAAAAAAAAGTTTGAATATCAGGTTCATGATTAAAAATGTTGGTGATTGTATTTTTAAAGAAGTTCTTTTTGTTTTTAGGATTGTATTATTTCAATAATATTTTTTGTATTTATATGTTCTGTTGTATTCTTAAGAACACTGATGTATAAAGTATTCTTATGTTGTAAACCTAGAGTTTACATAAGAGGTTGCAAAAATTGAAAAATTAACATGAGCATCTGCTAAGGTTTCATCTCTTTATCGTGCTTGCCACTTTCTTACTCCGGATTCTATTCTTTATC
>NC_061157.1:43498834-43683834 GCF_022113875.1 Hydra vulgaris | reverse complement strand
AATGCCTCGTTCGAATCAGTTTTGAGCGGTCCGTAGGCGGAAACATCCAAGGGTTGCATCAAATGGCTAGCATGAGCCGGAAAACAATGTAGAATAATTCCATTGTCTCTACAGAACTCACTGACACAGACATTGATATGCGTTGAGTGACCGTCCATAAAAACAATTATTAGAAAAGTAACATTTTCTTTTACCGATGGATAGAAGTCATTAGACAACCACGAATAAAAGCAATCGCTAGAATCCATCCGCTAATGGATTGCCCAAGAACATAGTCAAATGGCTTTACCTAGTCTAAATTGTAACGAGGCTGCACTCCTGGAAATACAACTAGAGGTTTTTAGTAGCTTCCATCTCTAGATACACTGCCAAGAACTGTTATTTGCGTTTTTGTTTCAGGGGCTATGTAATAAATATTCTTTATACTCTTTGAGGCAATTATTTTCAGCCTTACCGATGTCCTTGCTAATGGAAACCCTGCTTCGTCCAAATTAAACACTCTACTAGAGTTTTCTGGTAATAGGAACTCTGAAGCGTTTATTTGGTGTTCTTCAAACAAATAAGTCTCCAGGTCAGTAAACCATTGCCTAATTTGAGCATGAGAAACGTTTCGCCGCTAATGGCCCAAATTTTTAGGCATTCTTCTTGCAAGATCTGAATGCCTTTTGAAAAACCTACCAAATATAAAGTAAAAAAAAAACAGGTTTATTAAATTAAACACAAATTAGGCAGATATAAAAACAATTATAGGTCAATCAAAATCTAAAATTTTGTGTTGTTTCTTTATAATATATGCAAAACACTTAATAGAGAAGCAATTTATTGAAGCAGATTATTAACAAACTTTTTATGAACTATCATATCGTTTTTTTATTTTATTGTTAAGTCGATGCTCTGTCATATGTTGCTTTTCTATAATATCTAAAAGATTTTTTACTATGCTTGGTACTTCTTTTTGTCAAATACCATATCATATTTTTGCTGTTTTAATCAAAAAGTCTTTTATTCTTTTTTCGTCCTCTTTTTCTAAAGCAGGTTTGCAACCTTTAAGAAAAAAAAATATAACTAAAATATAAAATTAACTTCTTAAAAAATCTTATACAATTTTATTGCTTATGGAGAATAATATCTAGTATAGTAAGTAAATAAATATTTTAAACAACACTTACCTATATTTTGCTTGGTGGCACCGTATCTGCCATTTATTCTATCACCGATTGTCTGAAAAGTTACATTATACTTTAAACTTGTCTTTCTCCATGAAAAATGATTGTCTCGAACATCAGCAACAGCGGCCTTAACAGCTTTCTCGTTATATTTTTTGGTACTTTTGTCTTTTCTTAGAGTTCATAGTCACGATAACAAACTTGGTTAAAAAATTGTAACTTGTATATTCTACTATGATGATACTATATTTTTAAAAAGTTGAAATTTGAATTCAAATATTGCTTGCTTAAAAGAAATCCAAAAATAATTTCGCAGCTGTTGCTTTAATTTTTGTTTTGTCTTAAAAACGTCACTAGCAACCTTAAAAATCCTTTTAAAGATAGTTAAAACCATTAAAGCATTCAAATTGATTGTTATGTGAAAATAAAATAATGCAAGAAGTTTAATACTGTGTAAATTAAATTTCGGGCATGAAATATGATGCTTACGATAATTCGTGCAGAAATTTTTTTCATCAATAAAGTATTTGTTTATTATGATTATTTTTTTACCTTTCCAAACGTATTTGTTAAACTTGGGTGAACGATTAGTACTTCTTTCAAAGGAATGTCCTACTTCATTTTTGTACTGTTAAGCGTAAAAGTTAAGAGTAAAAAAATTTACGTTTTTTCACTTTACGTGAAAAACCGATGTATCGTAACTTGTTATAGCTTTTTTAATATAAATTTTTGGACTACCGACATGGGGTTAACAGTAATTTGATGCGGAAAGGTTGTACTAACTGAAACGTGAAACAACACTTTAACTAAATTAGCGTCTGTGTGATTTTTTTGGTGCGAAAGGCTGTTTGCATGAAATTCGATGCTGCCCAAAATTTGGCAACTTACCCTATGCAATAAAAAAAGGTCGCACGTTTGCGACCTTTAAGTATCACAGCAATACAATACAATTTATTGTAATTGTTATACATCACAGCAATACAATACAATAGTTTTAGAACTTCAATGTATGGTTAGAAAAAAAAAACAATAGTTATTGTAACTGTTTTTAATCGCACCATTAAAATAACAATAAGTAATGTTTTAGTTGCATTTCTGGTATTACAATACAACATTATTGTATTTTAATGTGTTATTGCATTGAATTTTTACAATTACAATTACAACAGTCCGAACCCGTAGATAAAATTATTGGCTGCTCAAATTGACATCCTATGCTTTAGAATAAAGAGGTATGATGTACGATGCCAGCACCGGCATTATTTGCTACATTGATAAGGAAAGAGTAATGAACTACTTAGCTATAGCCTATTTTGCATAACTAAATAAGAAAATATGTGTCAAGAGTTCCTCTTTGGTAATGAATTTCTTCTTACAGCCCTCTGTATTTTGTTTAAAAATACTTAGGATTGTAAACACATCAAAACTAATTTTAAATTTTAGTGATCAACAATTAAATTGTGGTTTTTATGTATGATCCAATATTTGTTTTAAAAAATAGCACACTGCATCCTTAAAATAATGTGGAATATCATTTGTTAGCTTTATAAAAATTGTTCATATGATAAAAATATTGAAAAATTTCTAGCCATCCAATTTTGAAACATGTTTTTGACCTGACAAGAGTGGCTGTGACCATTGACAAGAGTGGCTGCGATCTTGAGGCATTTTGAATAGAATTTACTCTCCCAAAGGGAAAGTAAATTCCATTCAAAATCCCTAAAGGTTAATTGATGAACAACATAAAATAAGCTTTAGCGTTATTTAATACCATCAAAAAGTAGGCGATAAAAAAGCATGCGCCAAAATTTTTTGGTATGGATTTTTATGAAAATCGGCAACCTACTTTTAAATGTCATTTAAATTACTCAACCGGTTTTTTTGATGTAACCATTTCAAAAACTAATCGTAGTCAATTTTGCTTATCATTTCGTAGACCGTATCTTTGGAGCAAAACTGTCTTGAATAACTTTGATTTTTCTTTTTTTTTTTTATATCTTTCAAAAAAAAAAAAGTTTTTGTAATTGACAATATACAAATATACCTTTATCACCTTTTGAAATTCTTTTTATCTAGTATTTATATCTGTTTATATGATTTGCAATGTTTGATAATTAATGATCGGTGTGTATGATTTGTAATTCAATTTTTTATGATCTGCAACTCTTTATTTGTTGTTTAATTATTTTTGATCTGCAAGCGTATAGGCTTGCATTTCGAAAAATAAAAAGTTTACAAAAAATTTCTTAAAGATAAAATAGACAGCTAATATAATAGCAATATATATTTAATAATATATATTACTATTATATTATCTGTCTATATTATCTTTGAGAAATTTTTTGTAAACTTTTTTTTTTTTATTATTTGAATCTTATTATTTTTTTATTATTGCAAAACACTAACTTTTTAATTTACTATGTAAAATATTTAACATGTAAATATGTAACTCGTCATTATACAGCGGTTCTCGATAAGCCCTTACGGTCTTCAACGAGTTTCCGCTTTTTTATTTTTTTATATATATTAAAGAATCTTCACTTGTAATTGTTTATATTATTATATTTTGGCTTGTAAGTTTTATAAAATATTAACAAAATCTTTTTAAATTTAATAAAAAACAAACAAGCAAACAAAAAATTACGACTTAATAATGCAACATATAATTGTTTTGTTTTTCATTACATATTTGTTTAGTTTTATTTATAAAACATCCCAGCCGGCATTTGGTCTTAAAAGTCGTCCTTTGAACGTTTATAAGACGTTCAGAACGTCTTTTGAACTTTGAAAAGACGTCTTTTTAAAACCAAATGCCACTGCATTTGGTTTTGAAAAGACGGCATGCCGGCTGGGATACCGTGTAATAAATAAACAAATAATATTTTTAACTATTTATTTTCATTAGACCTATTTCTGAGCATATTTTTGAGCAGCCGTGGCGCAGTGGTTAGAGTTCTGGCTCAGAGCCCAGAGGTTCGAGGTTTGACGCCAGCTCCAGCCCAACAAGCGACATTGGTACGGAAGGAGGCGTGAACTTCCTCTTAAATGCTCTCCCACGGCGCTCTATGGTAAGACCGTAAGGACTTCTGGGAGCACCTAAATGCATACAAAAAAAAAAAAAATCTGGTCGCGAGCTGGATCATTTCTCAGAACCTCTGCATTGAATTTTTCCAAGTCTTTTAAAGATCCGCCATTGTATTCACATAAATCTAAAAATATGAAATTATTTAAAAATAAATAATTTTAATTTGGTATAACTTAAACAAGATATTGGCAAAAATACTAGAATGGCACAAAAAAAGCTAAAGAGTACATAATTACAGATATTATACATACATATTGTACATAATTAATAAAGATATTATACATACATATTGTACATAATTAATATTATACATACATATATTGTACATAATTAATACAGATATTAATGATGTACATTTTTTTTTTTTTTTTTTTTTTTTTTTTTTGTGGTTGTTAACCCTACCAGCGCATTTAGTTTCTTTTTCGGCAAAAACCAAAAACACGTGGTAATGGTATTGTGGTTCTTAGTTTATTAGGAATAGCTAGTAGCTAAAACAGTTGAAAAAAATCCAGCAATTGTTGGTTGCGTTGGCACAATAATGTCATGTTCTGAAAGATGTATTGAAAGTTACGATTGCAGGTGTTGAAGCTATGTTTGCTGGATATATGCTTCCACACAGTATTAGAGTATTACGTGGGATCATGGATAAAAGTATAATATACCATTATATGTACCATTATATTTCATAGTATTCACATAAACATTTATTTAAATTTGAATATTTAATTTCGGTCTGCTGAATGCCTTACATTTGCATAAAAATGGGTGGTTTCTGTTTTTTTGATCCCGTTAACTTTGACTTTCAATATTTAAAGTTCCCCAATTTACCATTCTGGCACCCTCCCCCCCCCCCCTCTCTCTCTCTCTTTCATATTATGATTCAATAAAATAGTTAGAGAATTAATCATTAAATATTAGTTGTACCCTATTTCAAGGTAACATGGCAGGACCACTGGACTATTAAAACCTCTACAATTTTTGACATCACAATAATTTTTTTTCATTACAATAATAGTAAATTGTTATTGTATTATAAAGAATTACAATAAAATATTTATTGTTATTGTAATTGGACATTACAATACCTTTTTTTTTAGACATTGTTACTGTATTATGACGTTGAATTGCAATACAATATTAATTGTTATTGTATTAAATATTGCAATAATTGTAAATCATAGATGTTGCACCAGAGAATTTAAGCATAATAGTTATTTACATAGATGTTGCACCAGAGAATTTAAGCATATTAGTTATTTACATAGATGTTGCACCAGAGAATTTAAGCATAATAGTTATTTACTTTTGCATAAATTGTTTAATAATCTCAAAAATCGTTTCAAGCATAAAATTGATTAAATAGAGGTTATAAAAGAAATTATAATCATATAATAGAGGCAGACTAAATATAACAGACAATAGTTTCATTTATTAAAAAAAAAATCTAAATCACCCGCAAAGGAAAAAGTAAATATTTTTATTTTTTTCTACGAAGGATTATAACTTTTTTATATTATTTTCAATCACCCAAATCAAATGAAAGTTTTTAACAAAAATGATATTTCCATCTATTAACACTTTTTTTATAGCAATTTTCTTTCGTATTGAAAACCCGCTGGGGAAAAAGTAAAGTTTTTAATAAATTAAAGTTTTTAACAAGAAATCAGTATCTAAATCACCAGCTAAGGAAAAAAAAAAGTTTTACATTTTTCGTAGCGGGTGTTTTAGTTAAAAGTAAAGATTTTTTCAAAGAAAATAAAACTTTACTTTTTTTAGCGTCTTATTAAAAAACTATCGTTATACATATGTATATAGCATATGATGTAGGGGAAGTGGGGGCCTAACCGCCCCCGTAACGTTTGGATTAATGTTATTTGAAAATAAAAACGAAATGTGTTTTTTTAACAGTTTAATTCAATAACCACATCATTAAGCTTTAAATTGATGCATTTCAGAAAAATATTGAACGGGTTTTGAAAATGTTATTACACAAAAATTACACTTAGTGAAAAAAACGGTTTTGCCCCCATTGTGAGGCACAACCGCACCCTCACAAAAATCGATGGAGCTACACCTTTCATGGTACATTTTTTTTACAATTTTCACAGCTCAGATTATTTGATAATTTTGTTGCATGTTTGCATACTATGCAGACATTCTTTGTATTTACGTTTTGAGTTCTGCCCCAGAAGAGAGTTCTGCCCCAGAAGAGAGTTTTTAGAAAGAATTCAGTTTCATAGCTTAATTATTAGATTATGATATTATCAAAAATGGCTTTCACTTCATGAAATAATGTTGATAACACATATCTTTAACACTAAAATCAAATATTGCTTAATTCTCAAAAAGAAGGTCAGGAAAAATATGATGTAAATATAATATTTTTATCAAAATAAACATTATTATTCACAACTTTTCAGAAACTTAACAGTCACTCTTTTTGACATATGCAAAATGAAGGAAACTGTTTTACTAACGCGTGGAATGTTTTTCGCCATATAAGATAACATTTTTTGAAAAGTAATGTTAAAAAGCGGTTGTGCCTCCATATGCGGTTATGCCCCCACTTCCCCTATATACTATATACAGCAGTTTTAGTATATTATTACATACAGCAGTTTTGGCATTTTTTTACATACAGCAGTTTTAGAAACTGCGACACGGTTGGCGGTGGTGGTGCAAAAGGCACTGCCCCCTCTCCTCATTTTTTTTGTAAAAGACCTTTTCTTTTTTTTTATGTGATAAAAAAAAAAAAAAAGATATAAAATATAAAAGTATAAAATATTTTATAATATATAATATATTACAAAAATTAAATCGGCAACCTTTTTTTTTTTATTTACTTGAATCTTCATGCTATACTTTTCTAACCAATATTTTTATCTGAAGATATTGTTGGCTTAGCATAAGAACAGCCACAATTAGTCATTAAGACTAATCCAAAGTAGCGTTCGTTATTGACTAATATTTTTGCGTACTGAAGCATAACTCAAACGCTGAGTTGGCGGTGGCATGATTTGAGCCCGTATCGTACAACAGTCCGGGTTTTAACTTTCGTTTAACACTCTAACAAACTGAGCTATTCAGTAACTAACAGTTATTTCCAGGGTAAATAATTATTTCCAGGGTAAATAATTATCTCCACTATGGTGGCTTCACAAGAAATAAAAAATGTAAAATCAAAAAAAAAAAAAAAAAAAATTTGAAAAACATAATTTTTGGGAATTTTAACATTGCTGAAAATGGTGGTATAACTATTTTTTAAAAGTTACAATTTTATAAGCTACTGTTTTGTATTTTGTTAAGTATGATACGAAGTAGCTTCCTTAGCAACGCCCATAGCAACGGAAAAAAACAGTATGAAAACTTGTATTTAACCACTGTTTTAATATGTTTTCGTGTTCTGCAATAATAAAAGATTTAGTTTAGAGGCTAACTATGTTCAGTTTTAAAAATAAAATCGTTTTACTTATTGAAATTGCATTATTTCACGATCATTTGATTACTTGATTACTTACTTCTTGTGACAAAACTATTATACTAACACAAGTTGTGTTGATAAAATGTTTACTTGAAATATTTTTTTAGGTTAATAAGTTAAATATACAATGGGTAATTATAAGAATACTTGAACTCAACTCAAGATAACATAACTCAATTTGTACGCAATAATAAAACTGTAATAAAACAAAGTAAAATAAACAATAATAATAAAAAAAAAACTCTATAATAACATAACTCTTAACTCTAGGTAACATTACTTCAAAAAAAGTAAAAATGCAGATGCATATCAAAACTATTCTCCTAAATTAAACTTGCCTGAATGGATTTATGAAATTATCAAGAAAGACATTGATGAATTAAGTAACAACTGTTTATTGAAAAAATGTCTTCATGGGTTAACTCAAAATTGTAATGAAGGACTAAATAATATTATCTGGTCCCGAAGTCCTTAAAATATTTATGTAAAGACAGATGTTTTTGAAATGGCAGTAAACTCAGCGGTTCTTTCTTTTAATGAAGGTTCATTTGGTATTTATTGTGTATTTAAACATTTAAATATAGATTTTGGAAAAAATACAATAACCAGTTCAATAAAAAAAGACCAAAAGCGGTTAGAGAATATGGTGAAAAAAGGACAACCACAAAAAAAAAAAAAAAAAAAAAAAAGAAGAAAAGAGTTGAGAGGAACTAGGAAAGGTTGGATTGATAAAGATCAAGAACAGTTATCCAAATATATCTACAAGAAAGGATATTTTTAAAACTTTTTTTACTTATTTGCCTTTTATCTAAAAATGAAGATTTTAACATAATTTAAGAATTCAAAACACGATATCTCAACATTAAAAAATGCCTAGATCTCTAAATATTCCCCAGTTGTTCAATACATATATATGAGCCCATAAGAGTAAAAGTGGACCAAGTCCATATTTCTATATTGTTAGAAATAAGCGTTCTTAGTGTTTGCATATATTTTAAATCACCCATATGTAATATTATTGATGTCTAGTATCATTTTAAATCTTTTTTCTTAGACAACAAGATATGTGAAATGCACAAATAAATTTTTGAATAATTATTAGTAATATAATAATAGTTATGGATTTGGTCCATTTTTTCTCTAAACATAATCAACAAATCGCTAAATCATTTTAGTGTAAAATCATGAACAAATTTCATATTATTCGTTTACAATAGCAATTCAAATTAAGACAAGTAGTACAAATTCATACTATGTTGTAAAAAAACACAATTACTATTTACTAATTATTGGCAAAATAGTCCTCATTATTACAAAAAGTACAATAAAAACCATACGAATTTACTGATCATCATCGCCGCTGTCATCGAGCAGTTCATCTTCTAGTACATCCTTGTTGTGACCGCTGTGTTCCAACTTTTGATAGAAGTCATGATAGATGGGAGGAATATACTTTAACAGTTTCATTAAATCTGAGTATTTTTCTTTGCTCAGTTTTTTTGCTCCACAGTACAATGGAGCCAAACTCACTTCACTAAGATTCGTTTGACGTCCGCGTTTCGCTAGCGAAATGAAACTGAATGATGCGTCATCATCTAAAGAGTATTTAAAGAACAGTTTGTATGGCTCGTTCTTTCTAAGTTGCAGCCATTGCATATCCAGCCAGTTGACCTTCTGATCACTCTTATCCACTTTCTGATTTGTAATTAATTTCAATAAGGGCTCCACACTCTTGAAATTATCAGTGCTTAATCTTGCAACAATGAAGCGCTTCTTCATAGAGCAGTTCTCGATCAATTTGTACCACTGTTCTGGCACGAAGATCTCTGTGGATTTTGGTTTTGCTCTCTCAATTATTCCAAAATCTGCATCGTTAGGCAAATAAGAATGCCCAGAGACCATAAACTTATGATTCACCAGTTCAATACTCGTCGTCTGCGTCAAATGCATCCATAACAGTGCAATTTTTATATTTCGATTTTGGCCGCCGCACGAGTCGCTGAATGCTGTAATAGACGTAATATCCCTATTTGCCAGATTTTGACAATATGCCAATAAGCATGAACCATACATTCATCACTGCATTGTCATTTTTAAGGTCATGAATGCCTAAATTATACACTGATAATTGCCGGCAATAATAAACTTCATTGATTGTAAGGCAAGGCAATAACATGACCTTTTGCAGGTCAAAACAAAAAGATGCATAATGTTCGTTTAATTTCTTAGCTTTTTGTAACGTTCCGCCATGCTTTACATATTCGCTACCTGTATTTCGTAAGCGCTTAATCACATTTTTCTTCCAGTTCGTTACACAACGTTTTCGTTTTCGAAGGCGTTGATCGGTTACAATCGGAGATTCAGTTGTTACAATCGGAGATTCAGTTGTTACAATCGGAGATTTAACTGCTACAACCGGTGAATTATTGGCTACAATTCAGCTGCTAATGTAGAACGTTCTGTCTGTATATCTGCTGCTAAGTTAGGATCTGCAATTGTTGTATCTGTAGCTAGAGATTTTTGAACCTTCTTGCACTTTATCAATGCCAGTGACACCATGTGTGCGGCTCGTGAATGCATGTTTACACTATTCTACAATAAATATTTTTTAAATATTACATACATTCAGAATAGTATTAGAAAGAATAATGTACATGTACACAACATGCATGCAAGTGCTCCCCTAGCTAGATGTTATTAAAGCCACAAAATTGACCTTTCTAAAGAGGCTGTAACTTTGGTAGTGACAGACCATTATATCTACTGTCTAACAAACCAATATTTATATTCCTGCTGAGAGCAATTGAATAAATCTTATATTATCGCTCACCAAACTATTTCAGTTTTGTCACTTTATAAAGTGTGAAAGTGCTGTATACTTCACTATATTAATATAAAACCATAATCAGATATTCATTTAAAGCATCTTACCTGTACAAATGTTATTCTTGTTCTAATATAATAATAATAATATTTCTAAGAAAATTTGTAGTTTATGTGGTCTTGAATCTTGATTTCTTACATTAATGCACTATCAATGGACTTGGTCCACTATTACTCTCTATACCTGGTGATTTATTGTTAGAGTAAAAATGTGCTGCCCTCTGTTGAATAAGAAACAAATGTGTTATGGACTTGGTCCATTTATGCTCTGAAAATATAGCAAATTTTTAGCAGTTTTACATAGATAAGGGTCATTTGAAAAAAATTGGACATGGTCCACTTTTACTCTCATAGGTTCATATGTAGAGAATGAACTAGAATCTTGATAATTGAATGATTATTTATTGATTGCTAAGTCTTTTTTGAACCTTATCCCCCTAGAAATTAGTCAATTTTCAGTTTTTTGGGACTTAAAAGAAATATTTTTGTTTTTATATTATGATCTTAGTTCATCCTCCTCCTCATATATCAGAAAATAATATTGCAAAGTACCAAGTTGTTTTAATTAGCCGTTCTGAAATAATCGTGTTTTGAAAACTAAAATAAAATATGCTTTTTTGATGAACATTGAAATCAGTTAAAAGAGAACTTTTAAACGATACCTTGAAAAAAACTCTCTTCACATGTGTTTCCAGTATTCAATTATGTTCTTAAAGTATGGTACTTGTGTCGCAGATGTGCACGAATATCTTAAGTGCGCCCGTGGCGCAGTGGTTAGAGCGCTTAGTATAGACTGTTAGTATAGAAGTGCTTAATCCAGCACATCTTCGTTGGTAATTTAAACATTGCGAACATTTATGATTTTTCAAAATTCTATAAATTTATTACGGATTGTTGTAAATATTTTAAATTATTGACGACTAAAATAAACTAAAGTAAACTAAACTTAAAAAAAGGAAAATTAGACAGTGTTTGCAGTCTTGTGTTACACACTCAAACAACCTTCAGTATTTTAATGACATTAACTATATTTCTACTTTTTTAAATCGTGTTGTGCTTTAAAAATACCAGACACATACAGAACTAAATGAACTAAATCAATGTTTACTCGTAACACTATTATTTTTTCAAAGTTTGTGTTTGTTGGTCTTCTGTAAAAGCAAACAAAGATTTATATAAGTACATAATCTACATTTTATTATTTAAATGCTTATACCATGGGTTGGCAACCTGCTGCTTGCAAGCAGGTTGTCAACTCCTAGCATAAACATTTGATGTTAAAATTTCAATGTTATAATGTGGCTCTCGAGCTCCATGCACAAATACTATTATAATATTGAAAACAAAATGTTAGTAGCTCTTTAAAAACTGGAAAATTTTTATAAATTACAAACTGTGGCTCTTCCGTCTTAAAAAATTGCTAACCCCTTGTTTACACAAATTATCAAATGCATTATTTTGTTATACTAGACTTTATTAGAATTAGTTTGCTTTCAATGCGAAATTAGATTGTGTTTAAAGTTAAAGTAAGGAGGATTTACACATTCACGTTTTGTGACTCTGCACTGTACATAATTTATGATAAAAATATTATGATAAATGTTTAACATTTTCTAGGACTAGGTCTGTAGACGGGTAAATTGGTCATTAGAGTTATCCCAAATTACCCAAATGCTAACGTTATCCATGCAAAAACAGCATATATATATATATATATATATATATATATATTATATATATATATATATATATATATATATATATATATATATATATATATTCCATAACTTACAGGTTATATATATATTATTTAAGTTTGCAATTACTAATCGTAATTTAACAACTTAAAAATAAAAACTTGTTTTGTGAAGGAAGATCTTGAAGATCTTATCTAAAATTTTAATAGTTAAGATTTCATAGTAAAATTTTAGAAAACCCCGAGGAATACTCTCCTCAGTTAAAGTTTTAATGTTTTTTTTTTTTTTTTTTTTTTTAACTCCATAACTGGAATATTTTTTTTTTAATGAAATAATATCGACTTACAGTTTTTCGATTTGTTGAGTGAATTTAATTTTTTTCCTATCCTATCATGCACTGGAAGAAGTTTAAACTAAGACTCCTGGTTAAAACTTAATTCAACTTTTAAATTAATAAAATTTTTTAAATATATATAACTATCTAAAATTATAAACGCTTGTTCTGAACAAAAAGTGAATTGGAGTAAAAGTAATTGCTACATGCAACACACTTTGACCAAGTGATCTTGGTCCAAGAGTGTTGCGTGTAATTTTTTTTTTAAAACATTTTACTTTTAAACACTTTTTCTTGAAGTTGTAAACTACTATTACTACTATTTAAAAATGTTGTTTTATTTTTTCATATTTAAAAAAAAAAATTTATAGAAGAAAGGGGGGGGAGGGGGATAAATTACTGTTGACGTAATTTTATAGGGGGTTCTCTGTAAGTTTGCCTAGTTGTTGACAAGGGGGAGATGGAGGTAAAAATTGCAAGAAAATTGTTGACGTAATCAATAGACAGCCTCTTTTTTACTTCATGCAACTTTTTGAAAATTATTTATTTAACTAAAATTATGGTTGCATAATTAGAATATATGATTATGATCATTTATATAATAAACCTTTTATTTTTTAAATTTAAATGCAAATTCTTTTATCAATAAGCAATTTAACCCATTATTTTTAAATGTTTGAACTTACTACCAGGCCCGCAGCAACAGGTTGGGCAGCAGGAACATTTGCCCCCACCCCCATAATTTTTCAAATAAATGATTTTGAAGAAATTGATTGATAAAATGGCTAAAATTGAAAAAAAAAGGCCTTTAAACTATTTCGGGGTAGACTACCACCGTTCTTCCCCCCCCCCCCCCTCCTAATACAACTTTTGTTCCTACTTACTACAAAATAATATATATTAGTGTTTAAATTATTGCATCTACCTGTTGTGTTGTGATTATTATTGCTGTTGTTATAATGATTTATTATTAATATAATTCTGAGGATGACATATTTTTTTTATTTGATCAAATGTGACATTTTTCTTGATCAACGATGCGTTTAACGATGTTATACTTGAAAAAATAATGACACAAAAATGGTAGCGCGGAAATATAACGAAATGGCCGCCCTATATTACGTTTTAGTGTTAGCATTTGCATTTGCTCAATTAGTTGAGGGATTTCATTTTACAACGCCATTAATAATTTGGAAAAATACGAAAAAGTATAAAAATTTTAGTATTATTTAAAAATAAATCATTCTGTTATATGCTAAATGAACTTTTGTTTTATGTTTATAAAATGGGTTATATAACAAGATATGTGATAAGTATTATTAAAAATGAAAATGTTTTAACTGCTTTTTTTTCTAACCCTCTTATATATTTTATTAAGTTAAGTAATTGTTGTTTACTGTGTAAGTTTATTAAAATTAACTTGATAAATTCAGTTAATTCGGGAACAATTTTAGTAAATTCGGGAACAAGGAGTGGAAATATAAAAAAAGTTTACAATCGTTAACTTTTTTATATTTTATTTCCTATTTGTATTTAAAAATTACTTTTTATAAAGTTTTTATTGCAAAATTATATATTATTATCATAAATATGTATGATAAATAACACATCAATATTAATATAAAAAAAATTAATATGGATGTGTTATTTATACATATTTATAAAGTACTAAAATATAGCAATATTTCAAAATACTAAAATGTAACTCATAAAAAGGGTTTTTTTTAGCAACAGATTTAATTTAATTTCAACAGGGTTTTCATTTCCATTATTTAAATCTACTTTTCCTCTCATTTGACCACAGTTTAACCTATAGGTTTTTTGGTAACTTAAGTTGTTAGTTTAAGTTTTGGTATTTTAATCTATGTGTAGCACATTAAGCTGGGTGTATATGCAGGAGCATATGCTAAATTTTTTGATGTTTAAGAAAGCTAGCTTCTAAACATGGAGCAAACTCTTAACATTTAAATGTTTATACTCATGTCAAATAAGAATACTTTGCCAAAAATTGTAGTGGTTGAAGCCTAAGAACAAAAAAGCTCCATTCTTCATCATTTGTTTATCACAACAGAATAGAAATAAGACTTAAGGACTAAATTTGGGCTTAAATTATTAACAAAAGATAACATGAAACAACACATGAAAAAATTTAATCACTGTATAATTTTTTTTTTTTTTTGTATACAGTAATTAAAGTGAAGTAGGATGCCATCCTGAAATCTTTTTAAAAAATATAAATCGTATAGTTACCTTTTTATGTCATCCTTAATCTAATGATTCTTAGAAAGGGTGGTATTTAAATTTTATTAAATACAATTCCATTACTTTTTTTTCCAACTTTAAATACTGCATACGGGTTTTTGTAAACCAGAAATCTTTTTAATTACTGATTTTTAGTATCCAATCCATGTAAACTGTAGTTTTTTAGCATTTTGAATTTTCATGAAATGACAAAATGATAATCAAAACATTTGTTAGTAAAACATTAATTTTGAATTTCTTCAGTTTGTCTTTAATATTTTTAAAACCAAAATTATTGAGGATTGATTCAATAAACAAGATGAACTTTATGTGTATATATTAGTACAAACCAAAAAACCAAATTACAAATCAGTAATAGTTGACTAAGTTTTTAAAAGAGTGTTGTACAGTCAATGTAAGTTCTTGTTGTAAATTACTGTCTATATCTAGTTTTTAAAACAGTAAAAAACCTTTGAAAATTCAAAACAATAATTGCAATAATAGATAAATTGAAACAAAACAAAATTTTTTTTGTAAAATGGGTCTCCTGTAATATATCAGCAAAAAAAAACTTTTTCTATGTCTGCATTTACATATTGTTTCACTCTTTATTGAACAAATTTGGTTATATGAAGAATATAGTTTTTAGTTTTCATTAATATAATCAAACCCTCGGAATTAGGAAAAATGAGGTCGGCAAAAATTTGCTGACCTTAAACACTTTCAGGTCCTATTCCAAAGGTTGTATAATAGTAATAATAATATGCAAAAGGTTTTTCCTTTTACTACAAAAAGCAATTGGGTCTGGTAAATTTTACAAGAGATAAAATTCAACATATAAATGGTTATTTTGAAGACCACGTATTATTATGAAATAAAATCAGCTCTAAAACTCTTCAAACTAAGTTTTAAAGCTGTACCCTCTAATAGAGTTGCATAGCAACCACAAAGCAAGCACAACCAAATAATATCGAGTATAGTAAAGAACTAATCTATTTGATGAAGAAAAGGTGCAAGACTGATCAAAAGAAATTTTATACTTACCCCTAAAATCATATCCTTGAAGGCCTTCTACAAGACAGTATTTAAATGCAGTTAACACTAAAAATATTTATTTTTATTGAAATATTGTAGTGATATTGATTTTTAGTTTTAATTTATTAATAGCTTTGCTAATTATTGGCAAAAGTCATGTTGTATTTTTACTATTTTTAAATTTATGATATTATTTTGGTATATTTTATATCTAAAGATTATTTTAAAGTTGCTAATTGTTAACAAGAGTTACAAATTATATTTGTATGTTCTATTGTCACGGTTAATATATATAGGGAATAATTTTTTTTTTTTAAAGAAGGTTAAAAGAGATAAACAAATAGAAAAATAACAACAATATGGCCTTAGTATGCGATGAAGAAAAGGTACTATTCTTAACCAAGACTCCTAAAGCAGGGAACTATTGTATATCAGAGTTAAATTCTCTTAGCCTTTCCTTAAAAACTATAAAATATACCAAGAACCAGTACCATCAGGGACTTCATAAAATATTAGAAACTAAGAGACATAAAATGGAACATTAGAAACTATATGAAATATAAGATAATACACAAAAGTATCTGGAAGTTATTATATTAAAAACAATTAGGATTTAATATAAAATATATTATAGTTTTAAAATATCTGCAATAGTTTAATTAACTAAAATATTAAGAATTTTCTCCAATGTATGATGCTTTTTACTGCACTTTTTTGAGCTTTTTAAATAATAAATTTTACAAACAATAATATTGAAAATCTACAAAAAACAGTTATAGGAATGAATAAAGTTTACAAATTTAATATATATATATATATATATATATATATATATATATATATATATATATATATATATATATATATATATATATATATATATATATATATATATATGTCTATATATATATATATATATATATATATATATATATATATATATATATATAATATATATATATATATATATATATATATATATATATATATATATATATATATATATATATATATATATAAAATATACTTATATATAAATATAAGTATATTTTTAAATATATCTAAGTTTTATACTTTAAAATATAAACTTACAAAAATATATTAAAAGATGTTCAAAAGTAACTATTTTTACTTCTGTATTTAATTTTTATTAAAACTTGGTATTTTAATAAAAAACTCTAGGTTTAATTGAATATGCTTGTCTTACCCTCAATTAAGTCCAGGCTTTTGCATAGAAGATATGCTGCCACACACCTAATATATACATACACATACACTTTGATTTTAAAAATGCACTAAAAAAAAACAAAGCAAACTTAAATTAAAATAAACAGTCCTTAAACTGAAAAAAGAAAATCTAAAAATAAAAAATACAAAAATTAAACTAAAAAAAAAAAATTTAAAGAATGACAAAAAATTAAAAAATGTATTATTTAATATATACTTAATTGTAAACAAAAGTTAAAAAAGTTATCACACAAAATCAATCTTTATCATTATCTCCCATGAATAAATAGGCTAATACAAGTCCGGATACATAGTGAGGGTCAGGACCATGAGGGCATCTGCCCCCCTACCCAACGTAACCTAGTCTTTTTAAAATTGTTTAAAAACATAAGTAAATTAAGCTGTTTATAAGTGCCATGAAATTTAATAAAATTTTGTAGTGCAAATAAAATTTTGTAATTTTTATTTATTTTATCATGGAAAAATAACTAATAAAATTTTTTTTTTACATTACAAATACATAATTTTTTTTACAAATAGATTTGAAAAAATTTCAGACACATCTGTTTTGTTCCTTTGCTTGTATTGAATATCGTTGCTGAAAAAGCACATTAAGTATAAGAAAACAAAGTAGTTACAATAACTTTTAAGTAATTAATTTCGCATCTGCAAACAATTTTTTATTGATCCTAATAACTTTTTTATAAAATTGAAAGTTTGCACTACAAAGTTTTATTAAATTTCATGGCACTTATAAACAGCCTATTTTACCAGTGTTTTTAAATTTATGCATTATGGTGTAGTGGTAGAGCGCTTGCTTGATAAGTGAGTGGTTCCAAGTTCGATCCCCACTACATCCCTGGCGCGGTACACATTTACATGGTATTACATGGGTTCAAATCCCACCACTGTCCATTTTTTCAATTGTTACTCTTTCAATTACCGCTGGTCATATATTTGCTTTGTAATCATTTATCTTTTTTTTTTGTATTTAAATCTTTTTTGTATTTAAATCTTTTTTGTATTTAAATCTTTTTGTTGTATGTTTTGAAATGATACACATCTCTTCTAATTCAGATTTTTTATACCATTTAGGCCTTCAGTGTAATTTCTAAGCAGGGCTGTGGAGTTGCGACAATTTTAGCAGAGTCGGAGTTGCTAAACAAAATCGCGACTCAGGCTCCAATAGTAAAACTTCGTGGTATTGAACGTGCATGTACAAAATATTTATTTAACCTTATGTTCATACTAAACCTCAAAGAACATTTCATAAATTTGTAAAAAAAAAAAATTTAACTTATGGTGTAATATTTTAAAAATTTTGCTTTGAAGTTGGAGTCGAAGTTGCACTCAAAAAATTTCAACAACTGGAGTCAGAGTTGTACTCAAAAAATTTCAACAACTAGAGTCGGAGTTGTTACTTTTTTTTAACGATTCCACACCCCTGTTTCTAAGTAAGGCACACACATGTATAGTTTATAAACTTCAATTAGGCAATATGATCTAGACATTTTTCATATAGCTTTAATTGTTTTATTATCTGTATGTTTAGTTCTACCTGCCTCTTCCTTTTAGTATACAATGTTATTGGTGAGTAATTATTAATAATAATTATTATTATTATTATGCTATTATTAATAATAATTGTTAATAATTGTTTATATATCAAGCTTGGACAGGAATGGCGTGCGATCGAGGGCTATTGCTGACCACGCAAATGATTTTATTTCTTGACAACTTGACCACAATTGTATATATGTTTTAATGAATTAAACATTTCAGAAATGCGCTTAATGTAGAAATGCTAAGCTAAACTTAAACTAGGAAAAAAGTATTATATAAGCACTATAATAAAAATAAAAACTTAAATTCGAAGCGAAACTTTTTTACGTTTTTAATCGCATTTGAAATAAATCTTTTTAAACTCTTTATTAAAGTTACGCAAAACACTTTTAAATTAACAAATTACTACTAACGATTGTTTTATAAATGAACAATTTTTATCAAATTTATTAAAAAGTGTTGTATGTAATATTTTAAAATTGTATAAACATTCATTTTTTCAAAAAAGTTGCACAAAAAAATTGTTTAAAAAAATAACCTAGTCTTTTTAAAATTGTAATTTTTATTAATTTCATGTTCTATATATTAATAAGTCTAGTTGAAAAAAAGGTTTCCAACTCTTTTATTTGTAAAAATAAGACAAAAAAAAAATAAATAAAATGCGCCTGGGATTTAAATTAAATAAACTGCCAACAAGCAATTTAATTTAATTTTAATTTGAGCATTGTAACTTTATTATTAAGCGATTCACTTAACGAATTTAAAAATTATTATAAATGATTTTAACTCATTCATTCCTATCGTAATTGGAATATAAAAAATAAAAAATTGTTTTTTAAAAAATAAATTGTTTTTTAAAGATTTAAAAAAGTTGTAAGTTATAAAAATTAATCGTATGAACATTACAAAATACTTCAAAACTTTTCCATTTGTCAACAAAATACATGCTTATATAATAAATAAAGTTATTTTATATTCTTGTATAATTTACATAAAATGTGTAAAATCTAGTAGTCACAAAAGGTTTTGAACTTGATCATAAATTAAAGTAACTTAAAAAAAATCTTTCTAAAATTAATGCTTTAAAAGATTTTTAAGAAGACATGGCAAAATAGTTTCTAACGTTTAAATTTATCATGCCTACACAAAAAATAATTAATAAAAACATTTTTTTATTAATTTACACATGCGTTTATGTAAATAATCATTAAAAATGATTATATGGTTTTATTTTAAAGCCTTTCGTGTAAAATAAAAACTTTAGAAAAGATCAACGATTAAAAAATATTCATAGCGTAACACTTTTAATTGCATTTAAATTGTTAAAACATCAAAATAACCGTGGTCAAGTTGTAAAGAAAAAAAACTATTAGCGTGGTCAGTTACAGAGTGGAATCGTTCACCATTCCTGTTCAAGCCTGATATATACTTCACCAATAACATATTAGACCAAAAGAGAGGGGGAAAGAAAAACAAAAAAAAATTCGGAAAATGTGGGATTCGAACCACGGACACTCCAGGATGAAATAAATACCTTATTTAAATAAGCTAAATGTGCGTATGTTTGAGACAAATAAATATAATTATATAATGAAAAATGTTATACATAAAAGTATACACATGCATTTCATTGATGTTTTCATATAGGGACAATATATACTTGTTATATTAAAATTATACAAATAAATTTTTTAAACAGATAGCTATTTATATTTTCACTTTCCTCTATTTAAAAAAAAAACACAAATAAAATATAGGAAAATCATTCTTTTTAATGTTGACTTGAAACCAAGCCTTCCCGGGAAATGCGTGCAGTTTTTCATCTTGTATGTCCACTTGCAAGTATTTTATTTTAGACAACTTGGTCATGGCTATTTGTAATTTTTTTTTTTATATTAAAATTGTGGAAAAAAGTTTCAAAAATAAATGGCTTAATTGAAGCTTAAAAGCTATGTATATGTGTGTGTGCCTTACTTAGCAAATATACTGAAAGGCTTAAATGGTATAAGAAATCTGAATGTGAATAGATGTGTATCATTCAAAAACATACATCAAAAAGAAAAAGTAAATATAATACAAAGCAAATATATGACTAGTGGTATTTAAAAGAAAAAAAATTTTAAAATATAGATTGTGGTGGAATTGATCCTCAGATATTTTACATACATAGTAAATGCCTTATCCAAGTAAGCTAGACCTGCACATACTTATAAACAAATAGATGCAACTGTATAATAAAAAAATTATACATAAAAATATATGCATGCATTACATAGACTTATTCATATAGGGGTAATATATAACTTGTTACATAAAAATTATACAAATATTTTACAAACAGATAATTTATATTTTGGCTTTCCTCTTTAAAATAAAAACAAATAAAGTATAGAAAAATCATTCTTTTTAATGTCGACTTTTTTTTTTTTTGCTTTGCCTTATCAAATTTTGCCTCATTTAAAAATTTGCCTCATCCAAAATTGTTTTTTTTTTGCTTTGCCTTTTACAATTTCATTGCTGAAATTAATAAGCACCCCACAGTAGGGCAGACGTAATGAAACATTTTTTGGTGGTAATGTATAAAAGAGTCTCTGGTTCATCTTATCCATGTGTTTTTTTTAAGGGTAGGATTGACCTTTAACCCTGTAGAAACCATAATCTAGCTCAATTCTTTTGTTTAAAAATAACTCACTTGCGCAAATTATTAGTACTACTTTGTTTTTATAGTGTTAAAGCTTAAGTTTGTTAAAAGTTCCAATTTTTTTTTCATGGATTCTTCAATTTTAGGCTTGCAGCTTTTGCTGATTATAAACATCTTTTGCTAATTTTAAAGTTAATAAGACTTTCAAAAAAGTGCATTTAAAATTTTTTCAAACAATACGTTTTTTTTTATGTCCTCACTTTGATACAAATAAAACTAGTTAAGTTTTCAAGTAACTTTTTTTAAGTTACTTTACATTAAATCAGAATTACTGTAATTTATTTTAGTGAATCGATTAGAGTACCTTTTTATATTACTTATTCATGCAAGTTTTTTAAAATACTTAACTTAAAATTACTTGAAAATACATTAAAAACATCTGACAATTGTAAATATATGTTTAAAAATCTATGGAGTCTATTGGAATATCTAATTCCTAAGTCTAACAAGTTTTTTTGTTTGTTTAAAAAATCAATTTTGTAAATAAACACAAAAAATCAATGGCATCATGTAATAAAATGCGCTTGAATAAATTATTAAGTCTGTAGATTGCGGCATATATTATAAAGACTACTTGACCTACAACAAGACGAAAAAAGTAAGCTTTAATGACTTAAAAAAAAAATTACTTTAAATCTGATTTTTTAAGAACAAACTAATTTCCAGTTTATTTCTTGCATTACACTTTAGTCAGTCATCAGATTTATAGTATAACTTGAAATTTCAAGTTTGCTTCTTGCATTCGGAAACAATTTTTGCTTTCTTAAGCTGGTTTTTAACTATAAGTTGTGTTCAAGTTTTCTATTTGCATTTGCTTAAGTCAAATTTCAGATTTAAATTACGACTTCAAATTTCAATTTTGCTTTTTGCATTCCTTCCTTAATGTTTAGTTATACATAAAAGAAAATAAATATGTAATGCTTGGATTTTTTTTTTAATTCGTTATTCATTGTTTGCTTTTTCCAGGTTGGTTCCTGAAAATATATTGGCTGGACATACATATAAGGCATCTGATGTATTTGAAAAATATATTCAACAAGAGTTAAACCAAGAAAACAATGTTTTTGTTTTTATTCAAGATGAGGTAAATTAAATTAGAATTTTATCCGGGTTGGACAGGAATGGCATGCGATCGCACGCTGTAACTGACCATGCTTATAATTTTTTTTCTTTGCAATTTGACCACAGCTGTTTTGATGTTTTAACAATTTAAATGCAATAAAAAAATTGTTACGTGTAAAAAAAATTTATATTTAATTTTTTATGTAGGCATGTATTTTTTATGATAAATTTAATTGTTTGTAATTATTTTTCCAATTTTTTTTAATAAAAAAGTTTACCTGCCAAGCCAAAACATCAAGTCAATATATGTATGCTTCTCAGATTTTTTACCTACTTAAGTCAATGCATGTACACTCTGCTGTGCCAATCCTTGAATAAATTAGTCAATAAAAAAAATAAAATTCAATAGTAAGAACTGTATAAACTTTAAAAAAAAAAATAAAAACATGTGCATTTTGCATTTAAAAAAATGTTATTTTCATATTTCTAATTTAGCTCAGCATGGATGACTTTATGAAGTATCCAGATTCGTTTAACTATTTAAAGTATGCCATTGAGAACCACGGTGCACTTTTATTTCCTGCCGTATCCCAAAAGCAACAAAGTTTTATCAAGTTAATTCAAAATCATTCAGCTCAAAGTGTAGAAGAAATTTTTTCTTCTGATTTGTCTGATTGGAAGTATAACTCACAATCCAAGTCACATGTTTACATTTTTCATTTGGATCCTGTTATTGGTGCTGAACTGAAGAAAGATATTTTGTTACAAAATAACAAACACATCAAAAAGATTATCAGTGAAGTTGATGAAATCAAAAAACCTTATTCAGTTGTTTTTACCTCGCAGCAGCCATCACAGGTATAATTGAAGGTGCATTTATTAGAATTAATTTGTTTCACAATATTTTCAATAAAGTATTTGTTACTGACCATGGAAATAATATTTAGTTGCAAAAAACTGGCCAGAGTCGTTTTGAGAACATTTCAAAAAGCAAAAAAAAAATGCGCAAAAGCTTAATTAGAACGACTAGAGACAGTTAAAAAAAAAAATTAGGAAAATAAAATATCTTTTAACGTGAAAAAACTTAAAGCAAAATAAATTATGTTTAGAACAAATATTTTCGAAACATTGCTCTTTTATAATTTTTTTATAAAATTAAGTGACGTTTTTTATATAAAGTAACATCGTACGATTGTTTAAAAAGGAAACAAATGTTATTTATTTAACAAAGAGTGTAATATAACTTTTATTTATATAGTCGTGTCTTATTTAGTGCTTGATTAAGGAGGGTTAGAGTTAGAGGGGGCTATAGACCCAGGCCTGCAATGTTAGGGCCCCCAAAAAAGTCAAAAAGACCTTTTTGTTTAGTCATTTTTAGGCTGTGGCACATACAAAGGCAACCAAAATAAAAATAGCCCCTGGCCCTGAAAATTCTAACAAGATTCTAATAAAACTAACGCAAGTTTTAGTTTTATCTAAGCTGAATTATTTTATAAATAAAAAAGTTAATTTTTTTAATACCTGTTTTATGCTTCGTGTAGTTTAAAAAGTTTAACATATTTGAAACAATTCTTCTTAGTAAAATTGAATCATTGAATTACTATAGAAATTAAATTAACTAGATAGAAATCAACTAAAAAGGTTAAAATTACTTTATGACAACGAAGCGAAACTGCTTCACAATATCGCTGATGTTTAGTGAGTGGGCTTTATAATTTTAATTAGTATTTAAAGCAGAAAAAAGTATGACGAGTTTTTATAAATCGCAACTGAAGCGAAAGTAATTAGAGTTAGTAAACCAATATCTAGAAACTTTACTTTATATCTAATAACTTGCTATATATATTTGAGTTCTGTCATGTCCTCAAGCGCGGTGCTTGTTCATTCACGAGTTATATTGTATGCATTGTTTGTGTTTAGTAACCAGAAACTTATTACATGTTTGTTACGTAATTAGTTTTATTAATTTTGATGATTATTAATAGCTTCATCGAAAACGCAATTATTTTGTAAGTCTTTGTTTACAAATGAAATCATAAAAATTGCTTTAAAAGATTATATTACGATAAAAAACAGATACTCAAACTTACATTTGCATAACAAATACATACTTTTTAAATAAAAAATTAGAATATAATAAAATCTATAATTTATAATAAACTTTCAAAATTGACAATTTATTTAAAAATATATATTTTAAATAGTGATCGACCGGAAATAATATTCTGCCAGAACCGAACTGAAAATCAATTTTTATTATTCGTTACCGGAACAGGAACCGAAACTGGAACCAAAAATCAATAATATGTATTGTTTTTTAAAGTTAGTTTTAAATTAAGCAAAATATTAAATTAATAAAAATAATTAATAACAGAATCCAACAATTGGAAGATTTTCTCGACAAAATATAATTTTTTCCAAGTTAGCTAGATGAATTCTGTTTCTTTCCTTTGAAAGAATATCTCCAGCTGTAGAAAACAGTCTTTCAACATCTGTTAATGTTGGAGGTGGTGTGAGGTACTTTTTTGCCACCTTAGTCAACGTTAACTTGAATTTGCATTTTTTTTTCATAGCTTTTCCAAAACTCAAATCATTTGTTGAAGACGAACGTGCATTTGGTCCTATTTGAGTTTGAGATTGCGCAATAATTTTTGACATTTTATGAACAAACGATGCGTTTTTTTCATTGTCAGCAAATAGAATTTAAGTTGCAGGAGCCAATTTATCTAGAGGTTCAAAATTGTCCATTCGGGACATGACAACGTGTTTAGCTTTTTGCAAGGCACCTTGAGATCTGAAAAAATACCATTTGTATCTTGGATCGATTAGAGTAGTAACTGAGTAATGCTCTGTGTTTTAAATTGCTGAAAAACATTTTTCCATTGCATTTTTCATAGCAATTTTCAATTCCTGAACACTGATATCGCTAAAGGTTGTTTCCAAAGCTTTAATTAACTTTAATTAACTTTGATCGAACACTTTATAGATTATTTAAAATTAGGATTAAAGTTGGATTTTTTAAATTAAATTCCGGTGTTATTAAAGATTTTGGCGGTAACCAAAATCTTTAATAACATCGGAATCGGAACCGAAAAATCTTGTCAGAGTTGTGGCCGGACCCGAAACCGAACCAAATTTCAGTCGATCACTAATTTTAAAACATTTATTTTTGTAAACAAATAATAATAGTTTAAGAGATTTACGGCTTTGCAGATGTGGCTCCGGGAATGAGCCATAGTATTGATAATATATTCTTAAAATAATTTATGCTAGAAATCTTAAAACGTTTTATTACATGATGCCATTGATTTTTTGTGTTTATTTACAAAATTGATTTTTTTTTTGCATATATTAAAAATGACACATTTAAAAAATGCGCTGAAAAATCAAACTAATTATTTATCTTATTGTTTTTTTTTTATTAATAATAATTTATTATTATAATTATTTATGAGAAAATAAAAACCTAACAATAATGCACATATATATATATATATATATATATATATATATATATATATATATATATATATATATATATCAGGCCTTGTGATGAATAAAAACTGCACGACGCATAAGCACGACTTGATTTTTGACGTCATTAAATTCTTTTTATTTGCTTTTCATATTAATTGACATTAACTGCACCAATTTACTTAATTACCGCAAAACTACTTTAAATCATTAATGTAGAAATCTTATTATTTAAAAATGTTTTTGAATGTTTCGTTTTTTAAAATGTAAAAGCATTTGTTTATTTTCTCGACGTCTGACACGTTTTGTCTATACTTAACGAATAAAAAACATTATAACTAAACATTTAAAAAAGATTATAAAATATGCTAATATTTGATTTTTTTTTTTTTTTTTTCAAATATGTAATTTAATGTTTTTCAAATAATTACTTTTTCTTTTTAAAAAGTCAGCGAGTAATAAACTAGAAATTTTAATATTGTACGATTAAAAACTGTGCAATAGCTAATATTTTTACTAGCGATTTTATATATTTTTAAATTTATTTTTATTTATTTTCATAAAGTGGTTGATAAGCACAATCACTCGTATTACTAAAAAACTTTAATGAACGTTTTAAATAGATTTTTAATGTTTACAAGGAATTTTATTTTTGGTAAAATAAAATAAAATATTAGAATAAAAATCTTATAGGTATAAAAGACATATTTTAGCGAAAAAATTATTCTTAAAAATTATTATTAAAAATTATTCGAAAAACTATTGACGTTCTATTTTTCAGCAGCTGTTCTTGAGCATGCTTCATTAAGTTTTGATAACTTTTAACAAAAAAGCGATTGTTATTGCAGGCCTTGTTTTAAAGCGTTACGCCTAGAGCGATTTACGTACGCCTTAAGCGCTTTTTACGTACACGTAGAGCTGTTTTGGTTAAGCTACTTTTTATCATTTTTTAACTTTTAAATTAGCGGTAACATAAAAGAAGTAATTAATTTTCAAAAAAACATTAACTTTTAAATTACGTTAACTTTTAAATAACATTATGTAAAGGTATTTATTAAAAAAAAGAATTTACTTTAAAAATAATTATTGTAACTTTTTATTGCAATATATCTTTCCTTTTTATAGCAATTAATTTGACGCTAAACTTTTTATCCAAATATTTAGCAACATGAAAAATTGTTTGTCAATCCTTAACTACAAATTTTTTGCAATGTTTTTAATAAAAAGTAATTTTTTAAAGTTTTTAATAAAAAACTTTTAAAAAATCTATATTCCATATTTATTAATACAGAATATAAAAGTTTTTTGTAATATAGATTTTTTATGAATTTTTTATTGAATTTATAATAAAAAACATTTGCAAAAAAATTTGTAATTAAGAATTGACATTTTTTTTTATAAAATCTCAAAAAATGTCTTAATATTTTTGTTATCATGATAACAAAAATATCAAGACATTTTTTCAAGATGTTAAAAAAAATGTCTTTGCTTTTCTTATTAGTTTAATAGTATATAGCTTATAGTTAGTTTAATAGTATATAGCTTTTCTTATTAGTATTATGTGCACGCGCACATTACAGGTTCCGTTAAATAAATACTAAGGCACGTTTTAGTTTAATGACAGTCTCCATTTTTTACTAATGAATATGTATTTTTCTTTATAAAACAAAACAAACTAGTATATAAAAACCTTGTATATTTCTATTATCTCTAAATTGTTTAAAGTTCGAATATGGATTGTATTTTGAAGGACAAAAGATTTACTTTAAAAACTTTTAAATCTTGGGACTTTGCCGATGCGATAATCACAGAAAAAGAGAAGACTTACGTTATTAAAATCAAATGTAAGTTATGTGATCTTCATCAAAATAAAATATTATCCAAAAACAATAGTGCCGTAAGGGCAACTGCCCAACGGTTTATATATAATACAAGTCATGTTAAAATATGTTACTATATTTTAATTAAGTTGATATAAAAATAAAAATATAGTTCAATAAATAAATTAAATTTATTCTTAACAAAGATTACCTCATATTTATTCTTTTTTTTATTTTATTAAGTTAAATTGCTTACAAACAAAAAAATAAAAGAGTTTTGTAATTATACGTAGAATGAAAATACTTTTGAGTTTGTTTATAAGTTAAGGAACTTAATTTTTAATAAACAAATTTTTACGAACATTTATTATAAACAGATACAATTCAAATTATTAAATATACTTAAATTATTTCAGTTGAGTATTTTTTTTAAGTTTGCACGATTAAAGTTTGGCGTAGAAGTATTTGTTTTTTTGTTTTAAGAATAATTAACAAAAGAGTTTGCATAGTTAAGACTTTTATATTTAATTTAATTTTTTTTTTTAATTTCCTAAAATTGAAAAAAAAAAAGATTTAATCGTTAAAAAACAATTTTTCTCTATAGCTCTGTTTCTTTGTGATTTGTTTAAAAAGTTAAATATTTTTACAATAACGTAAAAAATTTATGAATTAAATTCCTAGCGAACGCGTTCTAAACTACGTATCAAAAATATGCACAAAGCAGACAAAACTTTTTTATATTTTTATAAAACGCAAGTTTGAAACGCTTTTAAAAATTTTAAAAATATTTAAAAACTTAAATTTTTCTTTGCTAGTCAAAACAAAATCGTTGTTTAAATAATTAACATGGGTTTGCGTTTATCAATGTTAATATTTTTTGTTTACTCTAGAAATTTTTAAAAATAAAAATAATCATTATTATTTTTTATTCAATAACGATTAAAAACAATTATTCAAAAACAAATTTCAGAAATAATTAATATATATATATATATATATATATATATATATATATATATATATATATATATATATATATATATATATATATATATATATATATATATATATATTTTACTAAATAATATTGAACTAAAATTAATAATAAAATAACAATTGAAAACATTACAAAATTTTCATAATAAATTTACATTTAAAACGTTTATAGTTATTTGAATTAATTGTTAAATTGAACTAGTTTGCGGTTATTTATTGCGGTAGTTAAAACACTTAACGTCTATAAAAAAAAATAAAGATAATTTTATGATGTCAAAATCGCGTTAAGCTAATGCATTAAGCACTTTTTTATTTAAAACAAGGCCTGTTATTATTCAAGTAATTTTTTTTTGAGTTACTTTTTACAAAAATTTTAATAGCTGTACTTTTTTAATGAATCAAGTAGAATACGTTTTAATATTAATCCTTTTAGATTTTTATTTGCATTACCAATTTTTAAAATATTTCCTCGAAATTACTCTTAAATACTTTAAACACGTCTAACAGTTAATAAATATTTTTAAATCTATGGAATAATTTTAAAACCTAACAAACCCCCGTAAAATAATTATTTAAGTTAAAAATCTAAAACTAAAAGAAAGTATTTTTGTTCAATTTTATCGACAACTTTGCTATTGCTGAATAATTAATCTGAATTTTTTCTACTTGTAAATAAGGAGCATATTTAATTTTTTTGTAATTCAAACTTCTATATCAACAGCATGTGATTTTTAAAATACTTTATGAAATGTTAAAATAATCGTAAATTACTTCATAAAATTTCTGCTAAAAAATATCTTTAAATATACTCAAACAAAAAATTTTTTGCTCAACGCAAATAGCCCTAGCTACACGCAAAATCGCTCTTGGACGACGTAAAATTCGCATCGCCCGACGCTTTATCGCAAGGCCTGATATATATATATATATTTGTTTTCATGGATTTAATAAAATTCTGGCGATTTTTCGTTAAGTTTTTGTTTACTAAATTAATTACGTCATCAAGTAATTGTTATTTCTTCCTGTTGGCTGGACAAGGTTTTAACTGAAACTTTTCATATAAGGAGAATTAAAAAAAAAACTTTTTTATATGTATTAAAATTATTTATTTTATTGTTGTTGTTTTTTTGTTTGTTTATGTACTATTATTTTGGTTGACATATAGATGTTTATAAAAGATTTAAATGTGAATACTTTGCAGCATTTTAAAAATTCAATCTTATAAAAATAAAGGAATATGCATAAACGTAAGAAGTGTAAGTAAAAATTTCGACAACCTAATGACTCAATTAAGTAATAATAAAGATGTAAAACTAAAATATTTTCCTGAAGGTGCTCTTGGTCTTGCGAAAAACCTGTTTTCGGTTCGATAACTTTCATGAATGTTATGAAAAATCACTTAGAAAGAGTGCCACCAGTTTTTAAAAAATTTCTTTGTTAATTATTTTTAATGAATGAGTTCAATACTTATGCAATTCTTTTGTTATGTTAACTCTTAATAATAGTTAACTCTTAATAAAATAAATAGTTAATAATAGTTAACTCTTAATAATAGTCTTAACTCTTAATAATAATCTTAATTATGTAACTCTTAATAATAGATAAAAAAAAAAAAAAAATCACGATAACCGCTCGATAATGTAAGTCATGTAACTTAAGTAAAAAATACAGTATCAAAAAAACAAATTTATTTTAAAAAAGTTTTTATAAAAATTTTTAATTGGTATAGAATTTTCTGCATTTTGTGAAAGTTTCTAATACAAACTGCTTTACTGATTCGCAGAAATGAGACCTATAAGTTGAATCAGTTTTTTTACCTTGTTTTCCGTGTAACATAAGTGCGAGTGGCATTTTCAGTAATAAGTTTGCTCTTTTTTGGCCAAACTCAAAACTTTTGAGCCTATTTTATTTATTAGACAACAGCTTTCATACAAAATTGCCGTTTGTTAATTTAAAAGTTTAAATAAGCAAATATTTGATAAAGTTGTTGTGCGTGTAACATAAGTTAAAAATGGAATTACCCATACATGTTATTTTAATGTTTTTATTTTCTCATTAATAACTATAATAATGAATTAATAATAATAAAAAAAAAAGTTGACCAATTAATTTGGTTTTTTCAGCACATTTTTAAAATGCGCCATTTTTAATAAATGCAAAAAAAATCGTGGCCATTTTATCAACAAAAAAATATATATGCGTGGTCATTCAAGGCGTGCGACCGCACACGTTTCCTGAGAAGGCCTGTGATGCTATGTGACATGCTGATGCTAGATGTTGGTGTAGATTTAGAAGGCAGTGGCTGTGGTAGTGAAGTTCCTGGGTCTAGTATTGGTGATAGTACTATCATAGATTCCTGGTTGTTGATATAATGAAGTTCAGATGACAGTATTTCAAATGTATTAGCAATTTGCAACTTTGACTGATTGATTTAATTGATGTCAAGTGGAAACAAGCTAGTATTCTGAAACCCAGTGACTATTCGGGTATGTGTAAAAACTTCACCAGAGCTGAAATGTTTTTTTTGCAAGTGACTAGAGCATTCTTTTAATAAGTTGTTGAACTTTGTCTCTGCCTAAAACTGTTGATGTAATTTGTGGCAAACTCTTTTGACATGGCAAATAACACCCACATCTAGCTACAAGAGCTATTGCTTTACTTATTATTACCATATTTCATTCAACCCCACAATTCTCCTTTTCCGTTTTTTACTCATAACTTTTTTTCGTAAATAGCAAATTTAATTTTGAAAAAAGATTCTTGATCAGTGTAAAAGGTTTTACCAGAAAACTTTTCAAGTTCAATGATATCAAATTTTACTTCAAAGAGTTTTAAGTTCATTTTTCAAAATAATTTAAAAAAATCTTATTACGCATACGAAAACTTAAAAATTTATAACAAATTTTTTTTTTCATCAAAAATTTGATTTGATATTACTATACTCAGAAAACTATTCTCTACAGCCTGATTTAGAAATATTTGCATAAAGATTATCGAATAATTAATTGAGAGCAAAAGAATAAACATTGTCATAACTATTTCATTCTACCCACTATTTCATTTTACCCTGTTTTGCTTTAATCAGAGTGTAATTTAGAAAATGCACATACTAAAATTTTATAAAATTATTTAAATTTTGAAAACAATTTTTGTATGTGCTTTTTCCAAATTACAGTCTGATTAAAGTAAAACAGGGTTTAATAAAATAGTTATGACAATGTTTTTACACTTTAATAAAATAGTTATGACAATGTTTTTAGACTTTGATGTCAGTTAAATGGTTGTCTTTTTTATTGGGAGGCTGAATAAGTACAAATTTCATAAGTACAAAGCAGTTGCAAAAACTTGCATAAGTGCAAACTGGCATAAGTGGGTAACATAAATTGGCTTATGTGTGAACTGGCATAACTGCTTTCGGTGCACTTATGCCAATTTGCACTTATGCTAGTTTGCCCTAATGCCAATGTTTGCAAATTTTTTTAGCACACTTCAGCCAGTTCACACTTATGCCAGTTTTTGCAACTGCTTTGCACTTACTCTTGAGTCCTTAATACAAGGTTGGGGAGGAGGAATTTTAGTCAGAATCTAATAAACAGAATCTAATAAACAATAAAAGATAGGGGGGGGGGGGATATTTTTTATTTTACAATGTAAGTATTTTTTATAAAAAAATTCAGTTTATAAATCCAAACTAATATTTTTTACAAAACACCCATAAAACTGTTTAATTTTAGGGTGGCCAATGATTAAATGCATATTCTAACAGCTGTTATATAATAATAGGATATACGCTGATATATGTTTTATACTTTGGTGAGAAATAAACCAAAAACTTGTTTTTGGCAAATCGGGATTTACGTGGCAATTTTTAAAGCCTATTTACACTGGAAGTTTTTGTTTTTATAAGTGACTGAAATAATTATTTTCAATTTTTTTAAAGCTGATTTTCACTGATTTTATTGTTGTTGTTGTTGATAACAAGTAAAATTTAATAAACAGGGGGGGGGGTCTTAATAAAGAAAACTTTCCAAAAATTAATAAATCCCCCTCCCCCTCCTTTTATTAAGGATTCGAGAGTATGCAAGTTCAGGCTCATGCCATTTTGCACTTACAGGCTTGGCCAGGAAGGCGTGCGATTTCACGTCATAGTATGACCACGCAAATACTATTTGATTTTACTTAACTTGACCACGGCTGTTAATATATTTTGAAAATTCGTATGTGTTTTAAAAACGCGCTAAAAAAATTATCTTAACTATAAAAAAACAAAAAACAAAAAAACAAAAGAAAAATAACTTAACTAAAACAGCAGAAATAAAATTAAAACTTATTCCAAACATAATTTAGATAAGATTATCTAAATTACGTTTGGAATAAATAGCTTTAAACCGTTTATCTTTTTCAATATAGTTATGCTAATTATGCGAAACGCTTTTTAAATAAAGTAACGACTAACAACTGACGATTGTTTAATAAATGCGCACATTTAAATATTTAAAAAAAGATTCTTAATTCTTCGCACTAAAGAAAAAATAATTAAATCGTTTATTTAAAATTTTGATTTAATTTTTTTTTTTTATTTAAAAACATTTATAATAAAAAATAAATACTTTTAAAAATATATATATGTTTTTATAAAAAATCATTAGCAGTGACTTGTTACTTTATTTAAATTTAATAAAATAAAAACGTAAGTAAAGATCAAACCCAGTGGGCACAAGAAGTGTTTTAAACGTCTAGAATATTTATTAAAACGTTTTAGTACGTGTTTTAGACGTTTAAAACGCATCTTGTGCCCACTGGAAAGTTAGTTAATTCAAACGACTTTCAAAAAAGTATTTTTTTTCTTCTCAAAAAAAAACTTCAATGATTCTTTGTGAAGTTTATTAAAGACTTTCGCTTATTAAAGTCTAAACTAAAAAAAAAAAAATTTTAATAACTTTTTCTTTTTTTATTTTTACTTATATAATTAAATAATATAAATAAAGAAATATACAACTTTCAATGATAGTTAAAATCTTTATTTAAAAGCGTTTTGCTAATATAAAAACGTTAGTAAAGATAAACTCGTCAAATTTATTTATTTTCAACATAATTGAAAAATTTTTTTTTTTAGCGCATTTATTAAAAGCCGTGGTTAAATCAACATAGCAAAATATTATTTGCGTGGTTATATAAAGACTTAAAATTGCACACCTTCCTGGCCAAGCCTGACTTATAAAATTCGCACTTATTAAGTGGCCCTCTTTTTTATTAATGCACATTCCAAAACAAATTTCAAGAGATTAGTTAAAACCCAGCAAGAAAAACAAAACAAAAAATTAAATGCTCTGAAAAAGATTAATTCAGTGGAAGGTTAATCCTTCTTATTGAAAGTTTGACACAGATGAACCATCACCGATGTCTAATAGCACTTGTGATGATTTATCTTGACTTTGAAAAAAATAAGCATACATGAAGATTTGAAAAGTAAAGTCAAATTGCAAATTAAATTGTTTTTTCATGAATCTATTCACTTAAATAAGACAGCAAACCCTTACAAATTGTGGTCAGAAAACGCAAAATAAAACTTTCAAAATTTTTCTTATTATTTGCTGTTGGCAGTCTTTTTTTTTTTTTCATTACAACCTGGTATTATGCTGAATAGTTTGCAGTATTCAGCCAAATACCGAAGAGTGGAAAACAGTTGCTGAATAGGCAAAATACCGATCTTGTGACATTGTTGTAAAAAATCCTTTTTTTATAAATAGTTAAAGTTCTTATTTTATTACTATTTTAATAAAGTATTTGATATATTATATCAATATTAATATAATAATATATAATAATTGTTGTATTTAAAACATTTTTTCTTTCAACTGCAGTTTGTTTTTTATTTTGTTTTTCTTGTCTTTGAATCTTATTTTCTCATGTTTTTGCCACAAATTACAATAAATGAATGAATGATTTATATATAAATTTAAAATTACTATTTGCACATTTTCACTTCTTCTTTTTTTTCCATAATGATAAGATTTTAAAAAATATATATTTAGTAAAAATCTTGTTTTAGGTAACATGAGTAATTTTTATAGTAATGTTTCATAAAACAAGTGTCTTTATCTTATTAAGTATTCAATTTAAATAGCTGTGCATGAGGTTTTATAACATTATTGTTAACTTATTAAAATTTTATAACGTTATTGTTAACTTATTAAAATTAGCTGTTTTTAAAACGAGCAAGAGTATTTTAAACTATTAACATAATCTGTTGATTTAAATGTAAGTTATTTGCATTTCCATTTAAAAGATACATGTTTTTTTTTTTCATTTTGTTTAAAATCTTTTTTTTTTTTTTGAAGGAATATGAATTCATTAATTTTCAACATTAAGTTGTTTTTGAATATATAAAATTCAGTCATGAAGAACTATTGCCAAGATAAAAATTTAAACAAAGATAAAAATAAAATTTTTGAGCATCCAAAAAAGAAATCAAACATCATTCCCAAGTGATAGCCGGTCGAATTGACCTCTTGCCTTTGATTTCTTATTTTCCATGTTGTATATATACAGGGCTCGAAATAACAAACTTTTTCGTATTGGACAGTTTGTTAAAAAAAAAATTTGGTTTGTCAGACATGACCAAAAAAAACTAAAATATTAACCTATTTCACTTTGTTTCAAAATAATTATTTCTGATTTATAATTTAAAACCAATATGCGCAAATAAAGTTAGTCGAAATTATTAAATTGAATATTTTAGAGTTTTTTGGGAATAAAAAAGATGCCTTTTTAAAAAAACTTGTATTATTTAAGTAAAAAAGAATAGTTGTGTTCATTATCTTCTTTCTTATTTGTTTACTTAGGAGTAATGGTATGAACAATTTATGTTGAACACTATTTGATATTTAAGCTGATGTTTACTGATTTAACATTAAAGCAACTTTTCTTGACATGAATATATTGGTTTGTAGATACAAAATTTATTTTGTATTTATTGTAAAACTTTCAGAAAATGGAAACAAAAGATATATCGATAAAAGATTTTTACAAAAAGTTAGTTTGCGCTTATTTTTTTATTATCATCAAAAAGAGATTTAAGAATGTCTTTCCCGCTATCATTTTCACTGTCGCTAAGAGAACTAATAGTTTTTTTTTTTTAAGCCCTATTTTTGTAAACACCCATTAGCTTTTGGTTTGGGTGTCCTTCCTTATCGCTCCACCACAATTCAATTGTAGGGAGAAAGTTAAATTAATTTAATAATGGGCCATCTTCCAAAATGTTACCTTACATGTTTCTTTGTTGGTATTTTTTTCATGAATAGAATTTGATGTATGCAACTCTTTTAAAAGTGGTTTAAATGAGGAAAAAAGTGTTTTTTAGATTTTCTCTTTAGCTGGCTCAACTTTTAACACTTTGGGCATAAGGCAATTTGTTTAAGTTCCTCATCATGACTTACGTCATCAATTTTCAAAGAGTTGCACAATAATTGCAAAAAAAAAAAAAAAAAAAAAAAACAACGCACTTCATGCATGTATACTTTATTTCTTTCATAATAACAGGTGCAAACTGCTTCCATATATCACGGCCTAGATTGAGTTAATTGCAACAAATTATCATTGAGTTTTGTACAAATTCGCATATTCATTGTAAAGTTTATAAAATAAAGATTTTTGTTTTAGTTACACAATGTGACAAGAAGTATGTTCAACAAAAAGTAAAAAATAGATTCACCATTCCAAAATTTCAAATTCAAATCAACTTTCAAATTCAAATTCAAATAAGCTAAAAACTATTTAAAACAAACGCTAAAATAAAATTTATTTTTGACAAATTAATTATATACACAAGAATCTTCTTTTAAAAATTTAATTTTTAATTTTTAAATGTTTTTTTATTTTGTTACATAAAATATGCTCATTATTAATAAATATAATAAATTCATATAAAATAAAAAAATAGAGTTTTAATTTTTACAAAACCAACTTTTGTAAAAAGAAAAACCTGTCTATTGTTTTAATATGACAAAAATGTAAAAATAAATTAGTCTAAGCTAAATAATCTATCCAGCATGTAAATGTTTATTAAGACTATTTTTATTTTATAAGTTACATTTGTTTAGGTATTGGAAATACAATGACAACCGACAATAACTTTACTTCATACACATATAAAATATGTATCTAAGGTCGCAATTTCCTAATATATTTTGTGCATTTGAATTCTTAAAATGTTCTTGAATGCACTTTAATTTTATTAAACAAGAAGAAAAACAAAGAATAATGAAAATTTTTATTGCTAACCCAACCCACACCCTCAGTTGATGCAGCAGCACTCCCTTACATGTTCTACCTAAGTTTATTCTTCTGTATTGAAGAATAGACTGACTGCAGCGGCATTCCCTTACATGTTCTATATAGATAATTAGTCTATTCTTCATTACTGAAGCTCCTGCAGCAACCTATTTCAGTATGATGTTATCAATGTAAATCTAATGCTGCATTTATATATGTATATATATATATATATATATATATATATATAATATATATATATATATATATATATATATATATATATATGTATATATATATACATACACACACACACACACACACACACACACACACACACACACACACACACACACATAAAAGTATACTTAGATTGGCACTCTGATGTAATACTAAAATAGGGAGCTTTTGAGGGCTTTAGTACATACATTGACTGAAATAAAGAAAACTTGCAAGAAAAATGCTGCTACATCCACTGAGGATTTGGGTTAGGGCAGTGATAAATTTTTTTATTATTCTTTTTTTTTCTGTTGCAAAAAAAAACTGTATTGTTTTAAGTCAGCAAAAAAAAGTTGTCCATGTTTTATGGGATTATCATGATTTTAGGTGATCTGTTCTAGCTTCCCACACATAGTTATCAGGACAGTCAATTGTCCCAGTTTTGAAACAAAAAGTTTTTGAAAAAAAAATTAAATTTTAAAGTGATTTTTTAACTTTTTATTACCAACACATTAACAACCATATTGGCCAGAGTGCAACTGTACACTAAGTTTCCATTTAAACCAGGTCAGGCCTTGTTTTAAAGCATTAAGCTGCCAGCAATTTATGTACGTGTAGAGAGATATTCTATAAGTGGTAAGATAAAAGAAGTAATTAATTATATAAAAAACCACATAAACTTTTGTATAATGATTGTATAAAAAAGTTTGTTACAAAAGATCGATTGATAATTATGTTATAATTTTTTTATAAGTAAATAAGTGCTTATAAGATATAAGCGCTATTTACTTATAAAAAAAACTCAAATAAAATTAAAAGTTACGAAAACTTAATCTCTATAAAGCTAATTATTTTATTGAAATATTTAGTAACAGAAAATAAAATTGTTTATAGTTAACAAAATATTTTTATTGTATACTAAGTTATTGAACGAAACATGAAAATACTAATGAAGTAAATTTCATAATAATATAATTTACTTCTGATAAAAAATGTATGCAAGGCCGGCGCGATAGGGGTGTGACACCCCCTCCCCCATCAATGATTTTAGTCGGTAAACTGGACCCTTAGTCGGCAAATTGGACCCTTAGTCGGCAAATTGGACCGTTTTAGACTAGTATGTCGACCCTTTCGATATAGGTTAGACAGTCGGTAAATGTCATCATGACAGTCGGCAAATTTTGGAAAACGAGGACCTTAGTCGGCAAAAGTTGTAGTGGCACCCCCCAACGTGGCACCTACTCGCGCCGGCCCTGAATGTATGATTTAATCAAAATTAATTTATGTATTATTTTTATTCTGATAAAAATAATATATAATTTAATTTTGATTTAAAAAATATAATTTAATTTTGATTTAAAAATATATAATTTAATTTTGATTAAAAAAATATATTTAAATTTATCAAAATTAAAGTTATTAGGTGCAAAACCGCAGTTAAAAATTTAATTAATAATCATTTAAAAAATTATAACATATTTTAATTCATTTATATAAGTGTTGATAAAAGAAAGATATTTGTTTATATCAAACATTTTAAAATATGTAATATTAAATTTAATTATTTAATATTTAAAAAAATGAAAGAAAATAAACATTCCCAAATAATAATAATAATAATATAAAATGAGTTAAATAATATTTAACTTGTTTTGCGGTAATTAATATTATTGCAGCCAAGTTAATCACAAACACACTTAAAATTTTATACATATATATATATATATATATATATATATATATATATATATATATATATATATATATATATATATATATATATATATATTGTTGCAAAAAAATAATTTAAAAAACATTTATACATAGACTTGATTATTTACTTTTTCTGGTAAAAGATATAAAAAAAATTCAAATTTTTTAATATTTCCAAATCCCTTTAATTATTAGTTATAAATAAAATTTTTTTTTTTGCATAAATACAGTATTAACTTTTTTGTTTAGTTTATATCAAATATTTTGAGTATGGAACAATTATCAGGATCATCTATCAGTTCTAGACATTTATTAAGTCAAGAAACATCTGTTTCAAATATTTCTACTGGGACCTTTTTCAATAATTCTTGTGTCTTTTTGTTTGCTTCAAGCATAAAATTTGGTTTTAACTCTACAACTGTTGATTTTATTAATCCTAACAATTCTTGGAGTGTTGGTGGCTTTTGTAGTAATTCAAGTAACAGGTTTTACAGGTAATAACTATTTTTTAGTACTGGACTACTATTGATAAATGGTTGTTAGATGACAGGGATTTTCCTCCCCATGAAAGTTGTACTTCCTCACACTTGCTATTTAAGCTTGGTTTTTTTTTAATGGGGTTCTGAGTTTTCCTTAAAGGGATCACAAAGTGCCGAGACAAGTTGTGTTCATATTAAAGATAATGATAAATAAAATTGTTTGGGCAGAATTTTTTTAAGTAAAACAAAATAATAAATGTATACCAAGAAAAACAAACTTTGTTGTTTTACTCGAAGCTCACCGTCTCTGTTAGCTAGTTCCTCAAAGTCTTTAAAATATATGCCGCAATCTACAGACTTTATAATTTATTCAAGTGTGTTTATTTCTAAAGAGTTTTAGAAATAAACACACTTGAAAGTTTAATTAATAGTATTTATTTGCTAAACTTTTTATCTGGTACAAATATTCTTGAAATTCTTATTTAATCTTGCGAAAATATATTTATTAAAATTTATTCTGTGAAACATGTATTGCTTATTTTATTTTATTTTAAAAATAGAACAATTGGTCAAGGTTGCAAAAAAGTATCATTTTCAAGTCGATTTTAAAATTGAAATCATATAATGAAAAACTTTTTATTGTCAATTTAGGTGGATTTTTGATTTGTAATTTTAAAAGCCAGGTTTTAATGTAAAATACTTGCCAAATACGACATAAATTGGGAAATATTGAATATGTGTTTTTAAAGCGCATTGCAACACATTGACATTTTTAATCACCATCTGTCTTGAATTATTGCCATAAAACATTATTGCTTTAATTAATAAAAAACTGTCTGTAAATTTGTTAAGTATAAAATCTATTTTCTATTATTTTCTAACTAAAAATTTAAGAATTCGGCAAATATCTCTAATAAATGTTATTTACCAAAATTCTTTATTAAATCAAAATTTAAGAATTTGTAAAATGTCATTTCGATACGAGAACAAAAATGTCATAATATAAATGGCTCAGAAAAAAAGTTCACATTGTTTACATAAAAAGAAAAAAGATTCAGAATATACAATAAGTTGATCAACGTCTTTTTTGAATATTTATTATATTTAAGAGAATATTTATATTTATTATTTTTAACATAAAAATCTGAATTTTATTTGGTTTAAAACATCCTTTTGTTTGGCTTCCTATAAAGTTTATAGGAAAGTCATGATTGATAATAAACGTTTGTTTTAAAAAACAAATAAAACAAAAGCAAATAATATTGATTCAAAAAAAAAAACAATTCTACCATTACGTCATTTACTAAAACTCTTTGGAATTAATCACGCTTGAATAAGTTATCAAGTCTGTAGATTACGGCTTATATTTTTAAGACTTTGAGGGACTGGTTAACATGGAGATGGCAAGCTTCAAGTAAAACAACAAAGTTTGTTTTTCTTGGCATACCTTTATTATTTTAAAGTTTATAATTAAAAAAATTCTGCCCAAACAATTTTTTTTATCATTTTCTTTAATATGAACACAACTTGTCTCGGCACTTTGGGATCCCTTTAACAGGAAAAACAATTTTTTTTCTTATTGAGGAAATACTCATTTAAGTCTGAAAAATTTTAAAATATTTATGGTTGTATGTGAAGAGATAAATATTTTATTAGTGACGTATGAATAAACAATTGCTTATGCAGGGTTCACGGCACTTTTTATATATATACATATATATTTTTATATATATACATATAATATATACACTTTTTATATATATACATATATATTTTTATATATATACATATAATATATACACTTTTTATATATATATACACTTAATACATATACACTTTTTATATATATATATACAATACATATACACTTTTATATACAATACATATACACTTTTTATATATATACATATATATATATATATACATATATATATATATATACATATATATATATATATATATATATATATATATATATATATACATATATATATATATATATATATATATATATATATATATATATATATATATATATATATATATATATACATATATATATATACATATATATACATATATATATATATATATACATATATATATATATATATATATACATATATATATATATATACATATATATATATATATATATATATATATATATATATATATATATATATATATACATATATATATATACATATATATACATATATATATATATATATATATATATATATATATACATATATATATATATATACATATATATATATATATATACATATATATATACATATATATATATATATACATATATATATACATATATATTTATATATACATATATATATATATATACATATATATATATATACATATATATATATATACATATATATATATATATATATATATATATATATATATATATATATATATATATATATATATATATGTTTACTTAGGGAAAACCTGAAAAACCAGGTAAAAGTTTTTAAATTGTGAAAAATCAGGGAATACCTGGAAAAGTCAGGGAACTTTTTTGAAAATCCTAAAAATTAGGGAAAACTCAGGGAATGGTTTTTAGTTTTATATATAACTTGAGGTTATTTTGTAACATACAAATTTATAGTTTTTATTTTTATTGAAAGTTGCTTACTACAGTGGTTTTATAACTTATAAAATATAGTAACCATATGTTTAATTAAATATTTAATTAAATATAATAACATAAAATATGACTTTAGAGAAGACCTATTTTCAAGAAGATTGGTTACAACACCATTTTTATAAAAATGTTTAGGTAAAAAGCATCAATCTACTGCAATTCTGTTAGCTATTTATTTGTTAATGGAAAAGAATTGTGAGCTGAGCCTCTTAGATGTGAAGAAAAAATACAACATTTTGCACAAAAAAAATAAATGGCTATTGATTTCTCATTTAAATCATTTTTATCAACTATTGCTGAGATCATTTGAGCACTGAAATCTACATAAGAATTCTACTACTCTAATAATTCATGTGCAAATTTAAACAACTTTTTTAAAAAGATCTTTCTTGACAGTAAGGTTGCAGAAGATTTCAGCATGAGATCCTCAAAAATATCATACATTGTTAATCATTTGCGCCATACTTCAAGACACTCTTACAAGAAGAAATCACAAAATCAGATTTTTACATCGTATCTTTTTATGAGAGTTTAAAGAACATAACTAAAACATGACAGATGGACCTACTCGTTCGATAATGGGATGTCAATAACAAAGTTAAAGTAAGATATTAGGTGTCAGCTTTTCTTTGCCAGTCTACAGCTTCTGACCTTCTTACTTATCTTAACAAATATTTATCAAGATTTGATTCAAGTAAAATGTTTCAAGCTTCCATGAACCCTTTACAAATTGAAATTTCTAGATGATCTAAATAAACACAAAAAGAACAACTAGATGCCACAGCTTATAAATATTGGAAGTTGCTCCTTGCATTTTATTCATGGTACCTAAAACAGCTATCGAATTAACACCATGGAATATTAAAGAAATTCTGAAATGGTGTTAAAAACTCCTCACAACAGCCTGGCTAGGCGTCAAGATTATGAAGCAGTCACAGACGCAACAAAATACCCTCTTTTATTTTGGTGGATTAAAAATAAATCTGTTGCAGATTGTGGTATTGAAATCTGGCCTAATATATTTGAGTTAATTGAGTTTTGGGAAAAGTTACCATCTTTAAACCAACCCAAATCAATATGCCTTTTAATTGTCAAAAAAGCTGTTAAAGACAAACTTGTTCAAAATTTGAAGTTTTCAGCTTTGTTGCCAGCATAGTAGAGCCATATTTGTTGGCATACCAAACTGACAAGCCAATGATTCCATTCATGAATAGTGACCATACTGAACTTGTTTGTGAAACACAAAGTTATTGATAATTGTTCTATAGCAGAAGTTGATTTTCATAAAAAAGATTATCTACTAATGGAAATCAAATTAAACTAGCATTTGTAGCTGAAACAAGATTAGCTTCTTTACAAAAGAAAGATATAATAAGTATTTATGTTTCCAGAAATTAAATTGAAAAGCTCACAAAGATAAGTAATTTTTATAGTCTACTTGGATTGGTAAGGACCCTCAAACAAGTTAACAGAAATAATCTTTATCATTATTAATATGTTATAAAAGTAAATCCACAAGACTTCAAGCACTATTGTTTAACAGTGAAGCTAATTAATTACAAGTTAGTTCCTTTTTTTAACATTGCTGTGGCAAAATCATCTATTCATGATTGAAATGAACCTATGACTTGGGCTAATGTCAAATTTAATGAAAAAACCTAAAAGAAAAAAATTACTGACATTCAAAGTTTTTAAAATGATTGCTTTTTACGACTAATTGAAAAGTTTATGGAGTGAACTACATTAGGGTCTATCATTGTATGCAATTCTCAGGTTTTTAACCCTAATGAATTGATAACAATGGCTCCAGAAAACACAGAGGAGTACAAATCTTTATTGACCCACTTGATTAGCTTAAATTATCTTTCACCAGTCTTTTCTGATAAAGCTATAAATCAATTTACAAATTTCTTTTGAGAATCAAGGGTTTATCAAAACAATTTTCATGAATCCAATAGAGATAGTGATAGTTTAGACAACTTTTATTTTAAAAAGTGCAATCTAAATAAATATAACAAGTTGGTATCAATTGTCAAAATACTTTTGACACTGAATTATGGATAAGCTTCAGTTGAGAGAGGTTTTAGTATAAATGCCGCAGTACTCAAACAAAATTTGAATGAAAAATCAATATCTGCATGAGGTTTAGTTAAAGATCATATGCTATCAAATAATCTTCAGCCACATAATATTGAAATTACAAACAAAATGATAATCAATGTAAAATCAGCCCATGAAAGATATATATGTAAGTTCAATACCACGCACTAATAAAATCTTAGATCAAATGAGAAAGATACTAAAATAACTTAATATAGAATAGATCTAATATAAATGTTTCTAATAGAAAAATAAAAAAAAGAATAAGGTTTAAAAAATATAGGAATTACCAATATAAAAATCTCTACCTATTTTATTTGTTATATCAGGTTTATAGCTCATCAGATAAAATTGCCATTTCAAGCTGTAGTATATAATTCTACTTCATAAATCAAAAAATATTGTAATTCAACAATTTTGTCCAGAGTTCTCCAATTTTGCACATTTTAGCTAGATGACAGCATCCAAATTGTGTTGTTTATAGTGGACAAAACCTTCTTTTTTTTTTCCTGTTTTTATCATTCTTTTTGTTAAAGTATATAATTACTGTGTATTAGAATAAAGAAATAAACTTTTTCTGTTAAGTTCTAATTAAATTTAATGTTTTTTTTTGTTAAGTGCCTACTCAATAAAACTATTATGAAATTTTTTTTTCTTTAATTTTTTAAATATTTTATATAATCAGGCTTGGCTAGGAAGGCGTGCGATTTTATGACTTGATATGACCTCGCAAATACTATTTGATCTTGAAAACTTGACCATAGCTGTTAAGATGTTTTGAAAATTTTTACACATTTTAAAATATGCTCAAAAAATAATTTTAACTATAACAAAACTTTAAAAAAAAAAAAACTTATTCTAAAAGAAGTGTATAAATTTTCATAAAAATAATAACGAGAAATAAAATAAAAGTAATTTAATCAAAACTTAAATCAAAAAAAAATAAATTTTAAATTTAACTAAAATAATAAATTATAGCGATAAGATTATTTAAATTATGTTTGTAATAAATAACTTTTAATTGTTTATCTTACTTCTAACAATTGTTTGATAAATATGCGCATTTAAAAGTTAAAAAAAAAAATCTAAACAATTCTTTGCAGTAACATAAACAAAAGAAAAAATAATAAAATTGTTTCTTTTATCAGAAATGTGTTGTCTTTGTAAAGTTACAAAAAATAGTGCGGCAGCCATAATTTTTCTGCGACCACTATAATCCGCGCTGAATGCTAATTATACTATTTACTAAATTTAAATTTGTTCGTTTATTATATTTATATCATATTCTGAATGAATTAAATTTTTATTTTTTATTTGTAAAGTAAAAGTTTTAATTGAGTAAATAATATTTAAAACTAGACTTCAACTAACTTATATTCTAAAAGATCAAAGTTATTTAATTCAAACGGCTTTTAAAAATGTTTGTCTTTGTTTTTTTTCTCAACAAAGTTTATCTTTATTTCAAGTGTATTACCTTAATGGTTCTTATATTAAGTTTATTGAAGAGACAATTGTATATTTAAAGTTGACGCTTATAAAATTTGAATTATTTTTATTTTTATTTACATTTATTATAAAAAAATCTTATAAAATTAATATGAAAATTTATACAACTTTCATTTATACTTTAATTAAAATCTTTAATTACTTTATTTAAAACGTTTTGCTAATATAAAAACGTTAGTGTAGATAAACGTGTCAAACTTATCTATTTTTAACGTAATTAAAAACCATTTATTTCAATGCATTTTTAAAATTTGAAAAACCGTGGTCAAATTGTTAAAACAAAATACTATTTGTGTGGTTATAAGAAAGTGTAATCAATAATTTTTTATATTTAATATTTATTCATATTTTTTTAATAAGATGAAAATGATTTCCACATAATAAAACAAAATAAAATGATCTTCATTATTTTAAAAACTGTTTTGATATTATTTTTCTTTCAAATAAAAGTTTTTAGAGCATGCAGGGACAGATACAGTCAAAGGATGCAATTTTGCTGAATGACAAGTCAAGCATAAATAAGTTTTGGTTGATGGAACTAGAGATGATAGCTCTTTTAAGCAGTGACCATGATAGTATTTTTAAAAAAGAGAAAGAGATACAACCTTGAGACGACGGGAGAGAGGCTTAAGCTCGGTAGCTAAAGCAGGTCCAACTACATTTTCAACACATTTTTAGAGCTTTTAATAAATAAATATATAAATAGACAATAGATAACACAAATAAGCTTATGGAGAAAGTCAGCGTGCCAAACTTTGTTGCCTCAATTTAATGCAGGATAAGATTTTTCAGTCAGAATAGTTAGTCAGCCATAAAACACATAAATTAAAAACCATATTGGTTGTCAGGAAGTTATTACACCAAGATGAGATGTCAGAAATTTGTTGCTTAAAGATTCAAAGACCTTGCTAATAATAGAGAGAAGACTGATTGAACAGTAGTTTGAGGAGTAAGAATGTTTTCCAGAGTTTTTAAAAAGTGGAACCTCAGCTCAGACTTGGACAGGAATGACATATGTTCGCACGCTGTAATTGACAATGCTTATAGTTTTGTTTTCATTACAATTTGACCACTGCTGTTTTGATGTTTTATCAATTTGAAGGTAATAAAAAAAATCAGAATAAAAAATCAAATTATATTAATCAAAGATTAATTGATCTTTTTCAAAGTTTTTATTTTACATAAAAGCTTTAAATAAAATAAAAAATTAAATATGATGGTATATTAAATATAAAAATCGCACATCAAAAATTGAGGTTTAAAATAAACACATTTTGTATAAATTAAAGTTATATTAAATTTTTTTTTTAATTGACATGTATTTTTTAAGATATATTTAAACGTTTGAAACTATTTTACTAGGTATTTCTAAAAATCTCTCAAAAGATTATTTTTTTAAGTTTTAAATTTTAAATCATGAATAAGTTAAATTAAATCTTTCCATTGAAATGGAATGATTTAATTGCTATGTTTTTTTTGTTTCTATTTTTACAAATAATTGTTTAAAAATTTTTTTTTAACTTGAGTTTCTAATCAAAGTGTGAAATTATTAAAAATTATTTTGAAAAGACTGCATTTTTTTTTATATAACTTTTTTTTTTTTTTTGTAACTTTTTGAAAAAAGTATTTATACGAATTAAAAATATTATATTTTTTTCTTTTCAATAATTTAATTTCACTTATTAATAATTTAAATAAAATTACTCCATTTATTAAACAATCAATAAAAGTAATTTGTAAAAGCATTTTGCATAACTTTAATAAAATGTTTTCTAAAGATAAGTTTTTAAGTAATTTTAAATGCATTTAAAAATGAAACAAAGAATAATTTTCACTTGGAGTTTGAGTTTTACTTTAAAGCTTATATATTTTGTTTTTTGTAAAGAGTTGTTTTTATTCTTTAGTTTTTTTTAAGTTTTTTCCTAGTTTAGCGTAGCATTTCTTTTTTCAGTGCATTTCTGAAATGTTTAATTCATCAAAACATCTAAACAGTCGTGGTCAAACAGTCAATAAAAAAAGTCATTTGCATGGTCAGCAATAGCGTTCAAACGCACGCCTTCCTGTCCATGCCTGACAGTTGCTATTTTCCAGCTGGCAGGAAAGTAAGATTTAGTCAAACACTTATTACATAATCTAAAATTAAAATTTGAATAGTTTAGAATTGAGAACTGAAAAAAGTTCTGGAGACTTTTGAAAGACTATGGCAAGAACTTTGTCTGGACCACAGAAAAGAGTTTAATTTAGGCTTCATAATTAAAAGTTTAATTGACTTCAGTAAGAGATGTAAGTGATTTTGATGTCTAGCAATGGTTTTACCTGTTTTAACTAAAATGGCAGGAAGAGTGTGGCCATTTATATCAAGAGTCGAGTTAAAAGAAAAGTTCTTTACAAGTAGTTCAGCCTTATCCTGGTAAAAGGTAATAAAATTAGATCCATGAGTTGAAGATGGAAAGTTTGACTCACTTTTGTTAATGTAACTGTTGAAGATTTTCCAAAAGTTTATAGAGCCTAACTTATGAGATAAGATGCAAGATTTAGTAAATTGGAAATAATGGAGCTAAACATAAGACAGTACCTTGAGGATCTTTCATAAATCAAATAGCCCTCTAGGAAGGGGGAGGCTTAGTGGTTTTGTAAAGACTAGTATAGGACTTGTTACTAAAAAATTGCATGACATAATTTGTAGACAACTCCTTTTCTTTTTTTTAACACTTTTTCTTGCAATAATAAATAGGCGTCTTTGTTATTGCAAGAAATCGGTGAAAAAAAGGGTTTGTTCTTAATAGGGCGTAAAAATTATTTGTTCTTAAGAAAGTTATTCTTTTAAAATATATTTAAAAAATGATTATGATTAAATATACGAGCTGCACAGGACAGTGAAAACCAAGGAGTCGAATAAGGCTTGACTTGAAATCAGCAAGAAGTAATAAAAGCTTTTATATCTGCCTGGATCCACAAGGTTATGTATAAGGTGCATTTATCAGCAGAGAGATGAAAGGCGAAGAACTGTTAGAAAAAAAAAGAATTCCAGTTAGCTTTAGTTTAGTAGTAAGTTTAGCGATGATAGGATTAGTTTGAAGAAGAAGTACGAGATAAAAGATTTATAGAGATCATTGTATGATTGGAACCACCTAAAGTAGAACAAGGAAAATTGGAATACAAGCTAGGGTTAGTAACAAGACGCAAATCAAGGAGTAAAGGTAAATGATTTGGGTTGTCTGGAAAACAAGTCAAAAAGCTAAATATCTGAGTAAGAAATTGAGAAATACAGAAGTTATGGGCTTCAGTGGTGAACCAAGTCATTTAGTGTGATAAGCAATGTTACCAATAACACCAATTTGGGTAGATGGGTAAAAAGAAAGGGCCTGGTCAATTTCATCAGAAAATACATCTAATAGAGTGCAGTCTTGAAGAAGGAGAACAATAAAAAACAAAGAGTAAGTTGATTGAGTCTGATGCCTGAAAAGCAATCACTAAGAGGCATGGTACTAGTAGCAGGGTGATCATGATGATCTTGAACCTGATCTTAATTTGATTAAAAGAATTGAATTGAATTGAATTCAAAGTTTGACTGAATTTAATTTAATTCAAAATATTTGTTTCTTTTGATAATTCTATTTATAAAAAAAAAATCACAAAATATCTATTTCAATTTAAATTAATTAAAAGTTAATTTTTTTGTAAAGGTTTTAGCCATGATTTGATTTACATTAATTTTTTGACGCTAAAACAATTTAAAAATTAAAATCATTTATGCTCCTAATTTTTTTTGGTACATTATTTTATTGAATTTCTATTATAGAGTTCATGTTTTAGAATCATCACAAGAACAGAAGAACAAGATTAGGTTTATCTCAAGAATTTGAGTTGATAAATTTTTGTTTAAAAAAATATACATTCATAAAAATACTAAAAAGAAACGAAATGCAAACTAAACAACAATTAAAATTAGGGTTTGGTAAAGACTTTAGCTGCGGCAAAAACTTATCTTGGAGAAGACTATAATTTTAAAGTTTTTATACAATTTAAAGAAGTTACCTATAATACAGTTTATGGCAAGGATTATGATCATGTTTATGGTTAGGATTTTTATCAATGTTATTAATAAAAAAAAAATATTTCTATTTTCTTTTTAGCATTTCAATGGAGACCAAAAATAATGATGACAAACTTAGTCTAAAGTAAGTAAAATATTTTAATTAAAATTATTCTGTGTGTATATTTTTGTATGTAAGCATAAATATGTCCACACAATATGGGTTAAATTTTACAATGTTTTAAATTCATTTGCAACTTTATAATTGCCTATATTAAAAACATTCAACCAAAAATTATTTTGTTATTTTTTTTGTTACGCTTTTTTTTTCTCTACCAACTTTCGCTTTTTAACAGCCAAAAAATTTCTGATTTAGTTCAAATGTCCATGATAGATCATTTGCAGTGTTATTTAAAAAATAAAAGTGTAATGCAAAAATGCTTTTCATGTATATATATTTATATGATTTTCTATTTAGAATCGAAATGGGCTTTGAAAATCAGACTTTGTATTGGACATGTTTAAATATAACAGTCAATGCTATGATAAACAAAACAGAAATCCAAACTTTTTTCCCTTGCGATCACCGTGATTTCTCAAGTGATACATATTTCGCTGTTCGTGCTCCTTACGACTTTTCGTACACGTGTTCAGACATACAATTTAAATCATTAGATTACATATTAACAATCCGTGATTTGCAGGTTAGTTTTTTAATGTTAATTTTTTTTCACATGACATTTTATTTTCTCCGACAACAATTTACATTACCTAATTCGCTTTTATACTGGAAAGGTATTATAGAAACTATTCGAGTATAAAGAAAAAATCTAATTTCAATTCAAAACTTCTATAATGAAAAATTATATCCTTAAATGCACATAATAAGATAAACTTGAAAAGTTATAACTGATCAGAGTTGTTAGTCCTTGGCCTTGCCTTGGCCTTAAGGCCAAAAATTGGCTTTAAATATGTTGGCCTTGGCCAAAAAAAAATTTTTTTTTATTGATTTTGTTGAATTCTGCATATAAATTTGGTTTATTTTTACAAAATGTGGTTTTATTTTCACAGTACTTGCTACTTACAATTTTTTAAAGAGTTGGCCTTAACGTATTGCAAAAATTGAAGTCTTAAGTCTAAAAAAAACTTTACGTACGTCTTGGTCTTGAAACTCTTAACCTTGGCCTTGACCTCAAAGCTCTTGGCCTTGGCCTTGGCCATGTAACTTGAGGCCTTGGCCTTGTTACTTTTGGCTTTGTTTACAACTCTGGCCTTGGCCTTGTTTACAACTCTGTAACTAATTTGCCATATATTAGTGTATATTGGTCAAAATTTGTTATTTATATAATTAGTGGTTTTTTATTCGATGTTTCTTTATCAAAAAGAAGTTATTTCATTTTACGCATCAGCTGGTTAGTTTTATTTTAAGAACAATTCTTTAAATTCAATACTAAAATATAGCTATTTGGTTTTAAAACTTTTTTAATTAAAATGCAACTTCGTACTAAATATTTTAGTTTTTTTTTTTAGTTGGAGCCTGGAATGAGTGGTTTTCGGGTATTTTCTACTGATTATAGCTGCACTGGTTTCTTTACACTCGAGATTCTTACCGGTCTTATGACTGTTTTTGTAATGATTATTGGACTCGTGGTCGGAATAGGAATGCTTTCCGCCATTCAAACTCAAGATCGTTTTGATGATCCGAAAGGTAAAACCATATCGGTGCCATTAACTGAATAGAAAATTCGTTAAAGATGAATAGGGAAGCGTATTAAAAAAATATAAATATAATCGTTTTCCTACTACTTTTTACTGATAGCATTGCGCTGGTCTTTTTACCTTAAAATCAAAAAAAACACCTAAAAAAATTTCTTACTTTTACTTTAATTTTAAAAGCTGTTCGTTTTATAAAGACTTTTGATACTTGACAGTAAATAAATATCAGAATAATATTTATGTAAATGTTTGAATTTTATTTTTAATTTGCAAAAAGAAATTACAGAAAATTATTTCACAAATTGTTAATGTGTTTTTTATTTTTATGTGGAACAGATTAACTGCAAAGCCTTTCTGTTTCGAAAAATGTATTGGGTATAAGGTTATATATATATTTGCCATCCGAAGATGTTAACTGAGAGGGTTGGATTTGGGGGTTTAAATTTTCCAACATTGCTATCTTTCACAGAAAAGCTGATTCATGTGAAGTTTAACTCTCCGAGATGTTTGCAATACTTTTTCTCATTGATTATTATAGTTCATTGCGATCTTTGAAAGCTACCAGGTATTTCTTCGTTTTTAACGTTAATGATTGACTGCTTCGGTATGTAAGCAAGCGTTTTAATATAACTCTTCTCACATAATAGATGGTATTGAGCGAATACTATTTATAACGAAACACGTTAATATGACCGACAGCAGACCTGACAGTTCTGGCTCAGAGCCAAAAGGTCCTATGCCAGCTCTGACCTGTTAAGCGACATTAGTAAAGAAAATGCTCTACCATGGTGCTCTGTGATAAAACCGTAAGAACTTCATTGAGCACTTTGATAACCAAAAAAAAAGACGCCAAATTGAGCTTTCGATAACGAACATTTCCCTTATTAAATTTTTATATAATTTTTCCTGAAAAATTTTCAAAACATAAGATTTTTAAATATGAAATTTCTGAGCTGGTTTAGGTACAGGCTGCTAATGTTAAGAATTTTACTTCCACCATTCGGCCAAGGCTATAACTTTATCATGCTAAAGATCTTAAAGAGGTTGTTTTATAACTGGGGGTATGCTGTACAGTCTGAACCTTGCAAGTATATCCTTATACTTCGTCACTCTAATTGGCAAAGCTATATGGGATTTATGTGTATTGCACAAACTCTACATATAAATATTTGCCATCACACAACTAGATATTAACAAATTATAATATAAAGACAAAATATAATATACATTATGTAGTAGCAGAGTGCGGAGTCCGCATTAAAAAAAAAATCAGGGGATAAACTGAAAATAAATGCAGACTTAAACCGAAGCTGTTTACTATAAAAAACGTGTAGGCCTATAAAAAAGGTTTATAAAAAAAACCTTGACTGACGATACCGCCTTACAGTAAGTTCTTCGGCTATCTTCATGACAATTCAAACAGAAAAACGCATTTGCAAGCAATCAAAAAGGGATATCCATAGCGCAGCAGAAATAAAAGATACCATGATACCCGTGGCGGCTAAAACAGTAGCTTCAGAACTTGTCAGATGCAACTTAATACCCAGAGCTTGCAAGTCAACAGAAAGAGACAGCAGTTTCTAGGATGGTTCCACTTTTATTGGTAATGGGGCCGCTATTTCCGCTGAGGAAGATATCGCGGATAAAAAATATGTGTATTGAAGAACTTAAGAAAAATACTAAATTTAGTAAACTATATTTGAATAGATGCAAGTAACTATTCGGCAACCTAAAAATTGAGTGGGCCTCTAATACAAAATGCTTTTTGACCGCAAAGTTAATATATTTTGTTTGAGCAAACACTTAAAAGTCTTGATGACTATTTATAACGGCTCTGTGACCAGCATGTTTATTTCAGGAGCAACTAAATTTGTTAAAATGACTAGTGTGCTACATCCATTTTTAAATAGATATATTATAATTTTGAAATGTAACGACCAAATGTGAGAACTTTATTTAAAGCACACTTATCGGTTTGACTTTGGCCGAATATACTTAGCAATAACTCGAGAAGTACTAAACAAATTAGTTCCAAATTTTTTTTCATTATGAAAGTTATTGTATTGTAAAGTTTTAAATTATTTTATACCAATTTCTAAGAATGCATAAAAAGAAATTGAATTTTTTTGAGGGTATGTGTCATTATGGCCTGGATCTTGTTTTTAGTGATCTTTTTTGATACTACTATTCATTTTCGCTCCAATTTTTTGTCATCTTTCGCTGATTTGTTACTTTTTTTTTATTTCGCCTACATTAAAATGTCACAGTACAATTATATGTCGTATATATGGTGTTGCAATTAAAAAAATTCCAATACTAGTATAAGAAAAATACTCACTATATAAATACAAGCATATATACACTTACAGATGTATAGATGCGCACATATATAAATGGCTAACAATTAAACATAAGCTAGAATCTGAGAAGAGATCACAAGATCTTTTCGTTAGAAGCTTATAAAATACAAGCAAGCAAAATAAAGAAAAATATAACATACAAAAAATAAAGTAAAGTTAAAATATAAAAAAGTAATAAAACTCAAGTTTAATAACAATTTTCAAAATATTAGAAGTATCTAAGTATATTATCAAGTGAAAAAATACATAAAATACAAGTGAAAAAGTAAATAAAATTATGCGGATCGCATGTTTTTGACGACGATAAAGAAGTTTTAATTTACTTCTAACAGTACTTCCCCAAGCAGTGTTAGCATAATGTAACTTAATAATGTATATGTAACTTTGGATAAAAGAGTAATAAAGTTGGCCTAATCAATTTTTATTAAGGTAGTTACGAGCTTTAAATTTTTTTTTTTTAACTTCTATTCTATGAACTATATGTCTTTTACCATAGAAGTGTAGTATAAGTAACTGTATAATAAAAAGTTATTATAAATACAATATATAGGATATTAAAAATTTTAAATAATGTTTAGTCTTTCTTTTTTTCTAATTTTTTTGCTAATGTAGAAGTCGATATAGTTATTTAATCTGTTTATGTTGACATCAAACCTAATGTTGGTAATAATTCTATATAATTGCGTTGATATTATCTACTAAAAATAGATCCTTAAATTCTTTTGGTTTTAATTTAATGTTGTTATTGCAATTCTTGCTAATTATATTTCTGAAAAAAGTCTTAAATGTCTGTTTATCATGTTTGTTGGATATTTTTACTGTTGGATACTGTTTTTACTTCTAGTATTGTACTTGATATTATCAATGTTAATAAAATTAAATTGTTTAAATAATCGGTTCCTTGTAATAAATTATTTTATTGTATAGTTGTAGTGCTCTGCATATAAATCGATGATGAAAGCTGTGTAGGTTGTATGGTTTAAGTTGTTGATTTATTTGAAATATATCTTTGTTTTGAATATTAATTTTGAGTAGTAAGATTAAAATCATATAGTATGCATTGCCCAGGCTTTGAATTTCTTTTCTTGTGTAGTAAGTTATAAAGGTGAATTACCACTCATCCGTTTTTTCACGGGAACGGGAAAGGGAAAGGAAAAATAATCACGTGGGCATGCGTATTATAAGTTTTAATTTGTCCAAAGTAAAACTACGCATGCTCGCGTGATTATTTTTCCCTTTCTTATCCCGTTCCCGTAGAAAAAAGGATGAGTGGAAACTCACCTTAAGACTTGAACAGTAACCAAAGTTAGATAGAATAAATTTTTTGAAAAATTGTAAACGAACTTTAAAGGCAAAACCAATTATATTAGTTATTCAGAATAATTTTTTATAAGCTTTTGCTTTTATCTCTTTTATGTGTTCGGTAAAATGTAATTTGCTGTAAATAATGACACCAAGCAAAGAAAATGAGTTTACTAATTCCATTTGGAACTTATCACCTAATATGATTGATGTTGGCAGTATTATTTTGGTTGTATGTTTATTTGTTAAAATCATTGCTTTTGTTTAATCCGAATTGATGTCGAGTTTATTAGCATAGCACCACTCGGTAAATTTATTAAATGCTGACTTAGTCTTTGTAATTAGATGGTTTCTCTTTCTATCACTTATCATTAGAGCTTATCATCATCTGCAAATAATGTTGATTCAAATTGCGTTAGATATTCGGGTAGGTCATTTATGAAAACCAAAAAAAAAGATGTCCTAAAATTGAACCCTGTGGTATACCGATATCAACTTGTTCTTCATTAGAGTATGCATCTATAACTTTTGTAAATATTTTTCTATTATGAAAGTAGTTGCTTATTAGGTTTAAAGCATCAGTTGAAAAACCGTAATGCTTAAGTTTCATGATCAATAATTTGGAATCTACTAAGTCAAAAGCTTTTCTAAAATCGATAAATAATAATAATGTAAAGAGTTTTTTGGAGTTGCTTAGTTTTACTTTAGAGATAAGAACGTGCAACGCAGTTTCGCATGAATGATTACATCTGAAACCGTGGTGATCATCATTGAATAAATCATTTTGTTCAAAGTATGTAGTTATTCTTTTAACAATTATTCGTTCAAACACTTTTGTTAATGGAGAGATTATAGTAATACTTCGATAACTATTAACATTGTGTATATAACCTTTCTGTTTATAAAGTGGCATAACGCTACCTATTTTAAATTCCCTTAGAACACAACCTGTTTCTAAACATTTTTTGAATATAATCATTAATGGATCAGCGATTAAATCATATGATTTTTTAATAATTTTTATGGAATATTTAAATAACCACAGCTACTTTTTTCTTTTAAGTTTTTTATTGCATCGACGATTTCATTAATATTAATATTTCATATTTATTAATAGGATAAAATGAGAAATATAATAATTTTTTTTTAATATTATGAGTTATTTGAAGATTATCGAAGTGGTTGTTAATAAAGTTATATGAATCATTTTGTATACAATTGAAATTAGATTTAAATGTCCTAAAGAATTTATTAAAAAATAATGACTTCTCGACGTTTGAGTATGCTTTCTAGTTATCGTAAAGTAGAAAATCAGGAAAAGAAGTATCTTCAAAGCTTGATTTAATTTTAATGAATTTTGAGTAGAAGACATAAAAGTCTTTGGAGTTATTAAAATTTTTCGGTTCTTTATTATTCAAAAAACTTGTTTGTTTTTCGTTTTTTAAAATAAATTAATCTCTTCTCGTTTTTTTAAACATTTGAAAAATTGTTATATTGTATGTTTTTGCGTAATCATAATGATAATCATTGCGCCACTTTTTCAAGTCTTTTAACTCTTGATCGAACCATTCATTGTTGTCTTTATTTTTTATGTGTATTCTTATCATTTTTTTTGGTGAAATAGTATTTAAGATATTTATAGTGTTGAGTTTGAAGTGGTTCCACATATCAGTCGAGTTGTCATTAATTTTGAACTGTATGTTGGTATTCTTGATTGCAATGGATATGATAGTTATTTTTTTATTACTTAGTTGCCTGCTTTTGATTGATATTTAGTAATTGACTACTCCAGTGATACCATCGATTGCTGCAAAGACTAACTAAGAAGACGAACTAAACGCTAAACGAAGTTTCTAATACGAACGTTTTCATTTTAACTGAATTTTTACTCAATAAAACATCAATCATACTTTTAAATGTTTTGTATTTATTCTCTTTTATATTAAATTTAGTTGTAGTTCTAGTTGGTTTACAAAAATAATTTTTTAAGTTGTTGTTTATGACAAACTCATTTAGTTGCATTCCATATTGCGAGTTAAGATCTTGATTTAGATCACCAACAATAAATGCTGGTTCATTTTGTTGAGATTTAATATTAGGCTCTCTATATAGTTGTTAAAACATTGAGAATTAATATTTGGTGGCTTATAACAAAATATAAAGTTGTTGTTCAATTTGTCATGCATCACTTGAAAATGAATAATCTCATAATCAAAACTGCTATTCGAAAATAAAACTTTCAAGTTGTTTTTGATGTAAATGAGAATGTCACCTCCTTTAATGCTGTCTTTTCTGTCTCTACGTAGAGTCTTGTAATTATTAGAAAGAAATTCTTTAGTTAGATATGTGTCATTAAGTTTTTTTTCATTGAGCGTAATTATATCTATCAAATTTAAATCTAGTATTGGTTTTATTTCTGTGATATATTTTGACTTTATCGAGTTCATATTTAAATGCAAAATCGATATTTTTTTTTTCATTGAGAAATCAAAAGATTTTTTTCGTGAATTCTTTCGTTTTCTGTTAAATCTTTATTTATAAAAATTTTTGCTTTAGCAAAAGCAAAAAGTTTTCGCTGAGTGGAATTCAACCTTTATCATATTTGTGTTAGTATGTGTTTGGTTGCCAGTTTTTTTCATTAGTCGTGTAATTTTTTCAACTTGTTCTTTGCCAATTTCAAGGCTGTTTAATAATAAAAGGGTTGCTTCTTCATCATTTTTTGTATTTGAATTGACATGATCAATTCCACTTATTATAATGTTGGTCTCGCGGTTTATTTTTTCTTCGTTGTTTTTAGTTACTGCTACGACAATAGCGGCTTGAAATTCTTTTCTTATGCTGCTCTTATTGCCTGATACCACTTGGCTGTATAACTTCTCTACAATAGGAGTATATATGTTGGTATCTTGTATTTGGTTTTTGCCTTTATTTATTTCAAGTTCGTCAATTCTTTGATTTAATTCATCGATAATTTTATCTTACTTTATAAGAAAATCGACTAAATGATCAACTCTTTAATTTAACTTTTAGTAATCATAGGTCAAGATTTTTAAACTAAGTTGTTTTACTTTGGCAATTAGGTTACCATAGCCAATATCAGAAATTGAGCCCATGTTACAATTTTTTTATAAATTTTTAATAATTATAAATGTATAGATTATTAATATATATTTATTTATAGAATCCCAATTTTTTTTGAAATTTTAGTAGTAACATAGTTAATGTGATGATTCCAGGAGATGTTTTCATCGAGATAAACGCCTAAGAATTTTGTAACAAAATCATTTTTTATTCCAATTTCGTCTATATAAAGTTGTGGCAAGTTTGTTGGTAATAATCGCATTTTTGCATACGAATGGAATAGAGTCCATTTGGTTTTATTAATATTTAAAGTTAGCTTATTACATTTAAACCAGTTTGATTTATGTTTTAGTTCGTTATTCATAGTGTTAAAGAGTTCATATATATTACTGCTTGTCAAGAATAGGTTGGTATCATTTGCGTACATGGTACTTATAAAGTTGGAAGCTTTATTCAAATCATTTATGTATATCAGGAAAAGTAGGGGTCCAAGGGTTGAACCTTGAGAAACACCGCATACGATATCAAGATAATTATTTTGATAACAGTCGTTACTAATTACAAATTGTTTTCTTTTTGTTAAGAAGCTTCTAAACCATTTTAAAGCAGTACCTTTAATTCCATAATATTTAAGTTTTTGCAATAAAATATAATAATCTACAGTGTCGAAAGCTTTTGATAGGTTAATGAAGATACTTAACAGGTACTGTGATTTTTCAAAATTTCGAGATTTCATGCACAAATTGGATTATTGCATGCCTCGTTGAGTTACCTTTTTTAAAGCCGAGTTGTTTGTTATATAGTAAGTTATTTTTGTTGAGATGTTTGTATATTCTATTAGACCTTATTCTTTTTAAAATTTTTGAAAAAAACCGAATGAACAGAAATGGGACGATAGTTGCTAATATTCGATTTGTCACCCTCTTTTCAACACGATTCTTTTTACAATTACGCAGTAACTCTCAATAACGCGCTAATTAATTAGCGCTACTCCAAGAAGATTATGGAACAACCAAAATGGCATCAAAACTGTCCGAAAAGATGCAAATCCTTCAAATTGCTCCAATTAATTGGAGCAATTTGAAGGATTTGCATCTTTTCGGACAGTTTTGATGCCATTTTGGTTGTTCCATAATCTTCTTGGAGTAGCGAATTGTTGCCGAATCTAGTCATAATGCTTTGCTGTGTTTATTAATAAATGAATAAATAAATAAAGAGACATTCAGTAATGTATGAATCGGTCAAAGTCAAAGTCTTTTGAGTGACGAATGGAACACATTTAACGCCACAAAAGCAAATCGCTTGCCACACGAGCATCTTCGGATCAAACTTTTCAGTCTGAATATACTTTAATTTGTTGCTGGTATCTTTTGAATGAAAATTACATTAATACCCAAGCAACTGTGAAAAATTCTTTTTGAAGTACGTTTTATTGTTCTCTATAATGCATAAATTTTCTTGGTTAAAAAGTTTGACAAGCTTCATTGCACAGCGAATTGCTTTTAATTCTCAATCAGTTAATCATTTAGAGTTTTTTTTCTTAGTGTAAGCCTTCAAATCCTTGCTCTTAAATGCTTTTTTGAAATAGAAACGACTACATTTAAACTTTTTGGCAAGATCTCTTTAAAATCGGCATGGATTTCTTGTATATTACCGTACAATCGAGTTCACTTTTATCTTTCCACAGCCTCTTTTTCTTTTAATAGTTTGAGTCTTCTTGTATCGCCTAAATATGAGTCCTACTGAAGACTTAGCAACTTTTAACAATTTTGCAATTTTTGAGTGCGAGTAGTTTAGATTTTAAAGTAAAATTTACAAAACCTTTTCCCGATTATTCAATTGTTTACTCATTTTGGACTAATAAACTGATGGTATTAGTAAAACTCAATTAAATATATGCATTTAGAACGTCATTATAAAAAATAATTTTAAATTAATTTATTAAGTATTTCACAACTTATTGCTTAGTATCTTCGACCAAAAAGTACTGAGCCCAACCGATGTATGTGGAAAAATGACTTAAAATTATTCATTTGTAAAATGCTCTTTTGTGACGCACAACAAAAAAAAAGGAAGTTTTTTGAAAAAAATCAATTTTAGGATTTTTTTGATATTTTGATTCTATAACCATTTCTCCAACATATAGTAAAAAAATTAGTCTCAAAAATAATATAAAAGTTGATCTAACAGCATTTTAGTAAATAAGAATTTTAAAAAAATTTCCCTAACAACGACTTAGCAACCACCAAACATTTGAGCTTTTAGTAATTCAAAACAGGAAAATACCATCACAAACTTGATTTTAATGTGTTATATGCAGACTCTTGTTAGTTTTCCGTTTTTAAAGTCATATTTCAAAACTTAATTTAAGAACAGGAGTGTTTTTTGACTAGTAATGTTAGTCTATTATGTTGAAACTTTTTTCTCATTTTATATGCAATTATATGAAAATTGATTCTAATTTAGTTGAAGTAAAATTGTTTTTAAATGAATAAACTAGGAAATACAAGTAAAAGAAACTCATCAAAAGAATAAAACAAAAATGGAACGGTGTTATTGCAAATAAAATATCTAGCATTTCATCATCTTGAACAAGTAAAACAGCTTCTAGTGAAAGAAAAATTAAATTAAACTATTCAAATACATTTGACTCTGAAAAAGATTTTTTTTATTTATTAACTTTTCAATTCTCAAAGAACTGACAGCTTAAACTGTATACAATAACTGCATACAATAAACTGTATACAATAACTAACATCTTAAACTGTATACAATATATTTGTCAATATATATTCACAAATTAATTAGTTTGCCATGCCTTAATAATTTTGCATAGAATTTGAGCATTTTTCTGTTAGGTTACCTTTTCTGTTACGAAGTTTTAGTGTTCACATTTTAATAGCATTTTAATGTTCACATTTTCATAGCATACAGTATGCTATGAAAAGAGCAGTTTATACTAATTTATTTCATTTCACCAATTTTGAAAACACGTAATTCACATTTCTGCATCAGTTTTGCCCAAGAGAATTAAAAAGTTGGTGCAAATATTGGATTCTCAATCTTAAACACGGCTGTTTCACTCAATATAAAAGCGAGCCTGACGTCACAAGAATTTTTGTGTTCTTAAAAAAAAAAAATTTCCGCCTAAAAATTATAAAAATTCACTAACTTAAAATAGTATTACTTTTTTTCTATAAACGTTTTCATCTTAAAATTAAAAAAATATAAAAGAACTATATTTCTTTGTTGAATAAATATTTACATTAGACGAAATAAAAATAAACATTGTTAAAATATTTTAAATGATTTGGGATCACTTTTGTGTTTTCGGCGATTTGTTCCGTAAAACTGTCTTAAGTCAACCAAGATTTGGACCATTTATCCATGAATGTCTATTCTATCTGATTTTTGGTGATCGTAAATAATTTTTTTTTGCAAAAAATAGTTTTTAATGCATTTATATTTTTGTTTTTATGACTTTTATATGCAAAAAATAATTTTTTTGTAACGATCATAAATTAACAAATTTTTAATGCTTTATGCAGACGAAAATTCAAAAATTGTTATTTATACCTCTAGCTATGTTACCAAATATGTCTTCAAACTTAGCTGGTTTACATCATTTTTTCTATTTTTATACGTATATTTTTGTTTACATTTTAAAACAATTACGTGACCTTTATATTTTACGAGTAAAAAAAGGGAAACGTTAAATCCAATCCGTCAAAGTGCTGTTTAAACAGTTTTTTAAAATTCTAGACCCGATTACGGCATTTACAATGTGATATAAATGTTATCAAGTTAATATTAAATGAAAATATTATTAATAATAACATGATTAATAATAAATATTAAATACAAATGTTGTTGACTGTTATTAAAAATCTCAGAGTTCTTTTATTTTAAAGTACAATTATATTTCAATTGGAGATCGCATCGGTCAGTAAAATTTAGATAGCGCTTTAAAGGATTGGGTTTAGTGTTTTCCGTAAAAAAGTAGCGATTTGCTTTACTGGCATATAGATTAAGTAGCGATAAAAAAGTAGCGATTTGCTTTACTGACATAAATATTGCTTAGATAGTTAAGAATTAAGTTTAATTAAATTTTTTTTAAGTTAAAGTGGTCTGACAATGTGTATATTTAATAATAATTATCTAAAATATACTTTTTCAATTTTTTTTTGATAAAAAATTGAGAACAAATTACTAAAATTTTGCTAAGCTGATCATTTGGCGCGTTTTATCTAAAATCGAAGAAAGTTTTCAATCATTCATTAAATGTAATATGGTAAAACATTTTATTGGTGTTTTATTCTTTTACAGAAGAAAATTATCTCTAATAGTTAAAAAATTTAAAAAGTTTTAGTAACACCTATAAAGTGACTATTTAAAAAAAAAACAAGAAGCCGAAAGCTCACTTTGAAACAGCCGTGTAAAAATTACAAACCAAAATCGTGTATACCTATCTGAATTAAAAATTTTATTTTTCCAATCATCAAAACCTTTAAGCTTATGATCTTCTAATTGTATGTTTGCATGGTATGACACAAAATGCTAACGAAGTTTTAAATTCAATTATATAGTCTTGCGTACCAAAGCACACATTTGTTAGTAAGTCTATAATTGAAAAAGGAACACTCTCAGTAGTATTACATTATAATAATGGTGCTAATGGTATACTAAAAGTTTCAAAGTACTTTGACCTAAATGGAATTGACAAAACCAGGGTTCTACGTATGAAGTCAAAGTCAACGGTTAAAAGTAAAATGCAAAGAAAAAAACTGAGACCAGTTGAAAACGGTTTCATGTATGATTCACAAGTAAACGACAAAGTAATAGTTACATTCCTGGTGGATTTTGATAATTTTTATGTTCTTTTTTTAATTTTTTTTCTTATTTATGCTTTTTTAGCAATATGTCTTTTTTGAAACTTTAGAACACTTTTTCTCATTAACAGTCTGCCTAATTATAAAAGTTTTAGGACTTGTTTATTACAATATAATACTTATTTTAATCTTCAGATTTTTAATGCAAAGCTATAAAAGATGAAATAGTAGTTTAAAGTGTTAAAATTATTGATATTTTATATAAATGTGAAGTGATTTTGTTAAAAATAGTTTGAATAACAAAAATTCCCACGGAATAAAATATAAAATAAAAAGTTTCTTTTCCTCAAAAAAAATTATTAAAATTTACAATAATTAAAAAAAAAACACTGGTTTCAGTTGTGTGCCACCTTAAACGTATAAATAAATATACACTTAAAGATAATAAATTTTTATATTAACCCTTGTGTTGAACCAATTTTAATCAGTTCTGTATTGTCGAGCATCATATCTTTGGGATAAATTTTTTTTCTCCATTATTAATATGCCTTATACTTTTCCCACTTTCAAATATTTATTTCAAAAATTTAATTCTGTCAATAGAGGATGCAGTCAGGTACTTGTAACTATCTACTTTGTTTAGAACTTTTATTGTAATATATGTTTTTTTTTGTTAATTATGTATCGATGTGGTTTATATACACACACTAGTAATGGGTTCTCATGATAAGATCAGCACAATTTCCTTCAGAAACCTTGTTCGTGTTTGTGGAAAAATGTAAACTAAAACAAAAATGTTTAAAGTAAGGCAAAGGTGTTATAGAGATAATAATAAACTACGTTTATTATTATCTCTATAACAATTTAAAAATAGTTTTTTTAAAACCATTTTATTGACAATCTCCATTAGATATAAAAAACAAAAGGTAATAAATTGAACAAGGTCTTTTAAATATATAAGAAATTAGGTTTAATAAACTAATGTATATATTAAATTTCTAAGATGTCATTTGATTTCAAAATTTATCCTTTTATTTAAAACTTAAATAAATTTACTGATTTCGCATTATTAAAATTTTTAAAGCTGTAGCTTTAAAATCTTAGGTCTTCGATATTAAATTGTATTCTTTATATATGTATTCGTTATATTGTATTATTTTATATTTAGTTAGTTTACGAGCCTCTCATTGGATCTCAGAGAAAAGTTGTGTAGATTTATTTTTCTAGCTAAATGATCTTCCGCGGAGGGCTGCAGTAGGGCCGTAAGGACATCTCGGAGCACTTTAATAACCATAAGAAAATAATTCATACAGCCGTTTTTGTGCATATATTTTACAGTTTTGAGATGACATTATCATGAAAATTGTTTCCGATTGTAAAGTTGGAACAACAGTAATTTGTTTATACACTGGTATTATTGCTTATGCAGATGATATAATCCTGCAAAGTCCTACTCTTTCTGGGCTACAAGAGTTGATCAATAAAGTTCAAATGCAATGTCAAAACTTCTATATCAAATTAAACACAGAAAAAACCGTGTTCATTATCTCCGGTAAAAGAGATGGTAGACAAAATATGGCTGAAAAAATCAATATCAAACGTCGTAACGATGACGTAGAAGATAGTATGACGGAAATTTTAAACCAGTCCTTTAAACTTTGGAACATCAGGGAACAAAGTATGATATTCAAAAATTTGATGGAAGAAAGCATTCCAAGAAAAATCTAAATTAGAATTTCAACTTAGACTATAAACTATTAGTTGTATGCCCTTTTTTAAAAAAACTATTTGTTAAAAAATAACAAATAAATAAATAAGAATATCTTGGAATGGAAAACTCATTATTGCATAAATTTAATATCACTATTTTTAACAGACTTGCAGTCATATTTACAACTTTAATATATTTATTTTACTTTTATTAATTATCAATTTAAAAGTATGCTTTACATTTTTTTTTACAACAAAAAAATAATAATAAATTTTTTGACTGTAGTTGGCAAGGTCTTATCGTTCTGCCTCGTTGGTTCAACTGAAAAACACAACTGATAAAAAAATAAACAAAAACTTGTCTCAACTGAATAGACAAAAATGTTTTAATTGAAGGTCTTTTTGCTTTTTTATGTTACTTTTTTTTTCACTCTCACATTTACTTTTACTATCTTTACTTTCTCTGTATTTACTAACTACCCACATAACGGCCGCCATACTGTTTCAATTCTTTCAACTTTACATAACCTTATTTATATTCAATAAAAATCTTAACACATCATTTGCAAATATAACCATTTTTGTTGAATACTTGATGAACACTTGATAAACGCTTTGATATATCTACAATATTGTCAGGGTATTTCACAATTGCTTAAATCATTTTTTCATGTTTACAGAAAACTAAATTAAAAAAATACTTTATGATTGGTTTAAGGTTTAGGCAATTTGCCATATAATAAATGAGTATGTAAACTTTACATTTCAATCATTCCATTAAAACTCCTCAAAAATGACTTTGGTTGATTGTTATTTGACCGTGAAGGTATATCATTCAGTTCTTCTAAGGTATTGGTATATATATATATATATATATATATATATATATATATATATATATATATATATATATATATATATATATATATATATATATATATATATATATATATATATATATATATATATATATATAATGACCCTCCTATAGCAGCCTTTCAAATAACTATTTTATAACAGACAGAGATCCCTGCAAAAATTCTTTTTGCAGCGGTTCTTTGTTTTTGCGGTTTTGCACATCTGCATGAATATTTACATGCACCCAAGAGGAGGCTATTTGAAATTGCGTTTGTAATTTTAGGTGACGTTTCTGTTTGTTTCACATATTTAATCTTTTTTTAGCAAGCTAGAGATAAGTTTTCTTTTGGATGGCCAAGAATACATTACTCAAGCTCTGGGGTGAACAGTCTTAGATAATGCAGCTCTCTTAATAGACTTAATAATAACGCGGAATGATACACCAAGATCAGGGGCGGATCTAGGATTTTATATAGGCGTAACTAAAACTTGTAAAATTATGTCATAATTGCAACTATTTAAATATTCGATTAGTCCACGTCAAAAAGACGTCCGATAATTACGTCATGTAGACGCCGCCAGACAGTTTTCTTATCTGAGCGTCTTAAATTCACTTTTTGCACACATATATTTTTCATTTATTTTTAATGGATTCTAGTAAAATAATTAATGGTAAAATATTAAATTTGCCTTGGCTATTATGTTTGTAATTTAGACTTGATGTCTAACTTACTTAACGAAGTGCACTAACTAGAAAGTAAGTCATAGGACTTTGTTTTTTATGGTTATCGAGTACTCTTTTTGTAGCATACTCTAACGAAATTAACACACATATTTAAATTTTTTATTTAGTTGTTTACATTATTTAGTTTAGAACAATTTTTAAAACATTTAACATTTTAGATGTCAAGGATTATGAAATGTACACAAAATAGAAAATAAATTAATTTATTAAACATTTATAAAAAATAAAAAATAAGATGCTCTAAGAAAAATTTAAACAATAAAAAAAACAAAAAAATGATTGTAAATATAAGAGATATTCAATTATTTTATTCACATATAAATATAATCATTATTCAATCATAGCCAATTATTTAAGACTTGAATAGAAACTTTAAACACCTCTCTCCAGAAGCTGAAAATTTTTTGTTAATCCTGTATTTATCTAGAACCATTTCGGTATAAATTGACATTAAAGCTAAATCATTCAATGACTTTTTTAACACTTAACTTGGGGAAATCAGTCATTATCACTTTTGTTTAAAAAAATACTAGATGGGGGTTTTAATTGATCTTTCTAAAGAGGCTTCCATAATCTAACTCTGCATGAATAAAGGTTGAATGCAGAATTGGAATGATAGATGATGATTGTCCCTTCTCGGATTATAGACTTCTGTTCATTCCATTCCCAACCCGTTCCCATCCGTCATAAAATAACGTCATAAAATAACGTCATAATATATTTTAATCCCGTTAAATTTTTATTAAATAAAAAAAAGATTTTCTTTTGTTTAAAGTTAATCTAGCGTTATAAAAAAAATATATAAAAAAGGCGAAATGTATTTAAATTTTATACAGATGGAATCAAAGAACAAACCATTACAACAGTTTGATACACCAAAACCTGTTGCAGTTGTTAAACCATACAATTCAGAAAAACCTAAACTAAATCCGTATATGTACGATTCAAATGGTAATCAAATACATAGTTGGGAAGTTCGTTAAAGTTGTTATATTTGCTGTTACAATAATAGAAATTCTTTTTACATTTTAAATGGAAGGTTTCAATTTTATTAAAAGAAGTGGTGTACAAATATGCAAGTTTTTTCAATGTGTTGGAAACTTTGTTAAAATTAATGCAGTAAAATTATATAATTATTTAAAATTGGGAAAAATAGCAAAATTGCTGCTACTCGTTTCTGGAAAGATTGCAAACTTTTTGTTAAACTTTTTGCTGTTTATGTTGCTGATATTATTAATGATATTATACTTTATTTTTGGAATACTTCATTATATTGTGTGTGTGCTTATGATCAAAATAAACAATATTGTTCAGTAATATTATTAAAGCGATTGGAAAATTTTGTTAAAAGGGACATAAAAAAAAACACGAACATGTATAATATAATAATTTAATAAATTAATAGGATACAAAGTATTGTTTTTTATTTTCCAGCTTGATTAATCCCATAAGATATTCCTCCCGAAACTGCACCTCCTAAAGCAGCTCTTCCTATTATGGGTAAAAGTCTTGGTAAAAGTTTTGAAGCTATTGCTCCTATCGATCCGATAAATTTTCCACGCATTCGTTTATTGTAACGTTTTTTGTAGCGTCTTTTTGTGCGTTTTTTTTTATTTAGTTTTTTGTTCATTTTTTTTAAAAGAATTTACTAGCTCCTTGTAGTGTTACCATTAATGGTATTCCCGCTAATATACCAGTTAATCCTGCAGCTAAACCTAAAGCTCCTAATCCTTTACCACGTATTCGTCTTTTTAAACGTCTTTTATGACTTTTTCCTCTAAACTTTTTGCGCATTTTGTAAAAATAAATTTGTTAGCGAGGTAATATAGAAGATAGTAAACTACCACCTAATAAAGCGCCTAATATCGGAAGAAATTTACCGCGTATTCGTTTTCTTCTACCGGCACCTTTTAACGGAGGTAAATAAACTCTTCCTTTTCCTCGTCTTTTATGAATTTTTTTTCTACACAATCTACACATTACGTTGTTTTTGCAAATAATCTAACGCTAAACCTCCCACGTCTGATCTAAGTAAACGTCTGGCAAGATTTTTAACTTTAGTAATAATTTTTCCTTTACCTCGATGTCTTCGATGATGTCTTTTTTTTCGATGATGCCTTCGCGCCATAGATTTAAAAAAAATTTTTTTTAGAAAAAACAAAGTATGAATGAAGTTTTTTATATATTTTTTCAAATTAAATAGTCGTGCGTGCATAAAAAAATACAATTAAAACATGGTTAATTTAACTAAAACAAAAATGTTGTAAAAGGTGTTATGATGATTTAAATTTAAAAGGATAATATGTGTAATTTTCGTCTTCTCCTGTTCCAGTTTGAATTAGTTGAGCTGCATGTTGAAGGTACAGAGTCACGATACCTTTAAAATTGGTAACAAAATCAAGGGTAATTTGTAAGGAATTGTTTCCTTGAATGGTTGCCGGAGGTTTGTCGTTAACATAATTATAATCGCTAGTAGTGTCAATTGCTAATGGTTCAGTTAAATTTTGCGTTCTACTGAAATAATCATTAGGATTTCTAATAAAACTGTCATCGTCATGGGTATAAAAATCTGCAAAATTATTAATACTAAGAGTAGAAGGAGTATTTCCTTTACACCAAGAAACATAACTACGATAACATAATTGTTGATCTTCTGGTTTGTTTTCTAAATCAATTACATAAGTGTCACCTGAAGAATTGACATAAGTTCTTCTAAAATTATGAAAAGTAATTTTTTTAATCATAGTGCAAGCTATTTCAATAGGTGTCATAGAAGATTTGGTAAGATGATCGCTTTCTTTTTTTGATTGAACAGAAAACAAAACGCAATGAGGTACCATGTCAGCTGTTTTTATATTGCCTAAGCTTATGGTAACCGTATCTGTACCTTCTACGTTAGTTATAACTTGTTCGTAATGAGCAAAACGAGCTATAGTATAAGGTTGGTCTGGTAAACTGTTTATGTATAAAGATTTTTCTAAAGGCAAACTGGCTCTGATTCGGTAAGTATTGACCCAAATTACAGGATTTCTAATTTCTAATCCAACATTAGCTAAAGATTCTATTTGAGCATCTGTTATAGGTCTTATATATTCTAAAAGTTGATTAGTATCTTGTTCAACAGTAAATTCAATTTTTAATTCTTTACCTTTTCCGTAATAACTTTTAATTTGAAAAAATTCACATAACAAAAATAAGGGCACTCTAAAACGAAAACCTCTTTCTCCGTTCATCAAAGCATTATATGTATCTTGTAAAAATGTTTGATATTCAGGTGCAGGTGCTGCGTTATCATTTAATGCTCTTATGACCGCATTAGGATCGTTAGATTTCATAAGATTAGTTGTTTCATCCCAAGTTGGTCTGTTAACTGTTTTTTCTGTCATTGCTAAATTATGATTAAGCATTTGTTCTCTATATGCTTTCATATAACTTTTTTTAACAAACATTGTTTTGAATCGTTGATACGCTCGATTATTTATAACGTTATTAGCAGGCATAGAGTTATTTTTTTGATAATTTGGATATACTCTTATATTTTTATATATATGAAAAATAAAATTTTCGACCAAACAAAGTTTTTCTATTAATGTAAGATCTGCGTGATTTGCTGTTGTAGCAAATCTTGTTTTTGTGTTTATGTTTTTAAACAAATGAACATCAAATTCATAAATATAATCTTCCGGTATTGTCCATTCATTAAATTTCAAAGTATACGTGATTAAACTTTTTAAATCTGAAGTTAAATCAGGTGTAAATTTTTGAATATCTGTTTTAATGACTTCGTCTTGAGCTACAGCAGTCATAAAACCAGGATATTTTTCGTTTAATGCTGATTTCATTTCTAGAGAAAGGTTACCGCTTGTTGCTTCTTGCAAAAGACGATTTTCGTCTTCTGCTTTTTCTAAAACGTCATCAATGGTAACTGGACCGTTATGGTTAGGCGTATAACGGTTACCGTCACCTGCTCTCATATATTTTGCTAAAGAACCCATCTTGATATATTTTTTTTTTCTTTGAAAAAATAAAAAAAATAAATAAATAATTTTTTTTATAATAAAAAATTTTTTTAAATCTATTTATTCATCTTCCGAGTCAGAAGTATTTTTTTTAAATGGTATTTTTTTGTTTTTAACGTCTTTTAAAGCACGCGTGTAACCAAGTTCAATTAAACTTTTTTTATTTAATTTTTCTTTTTTGCTTTTTTTTTCAATGTTATTTTGCATAAAAGGACTGGATAAAATAGCTCTTTGTTGAATAATACAGTTTCTGCACAAACCGTGAATAGCGTCTACAGCTTTAACTTCTTGAACGCATTGAGCACATACGTGTGAATTTAACGCAACTTTAGTTTTTGTTGGTTTTTTTTCAACATATTCTTCTTCAGAACTTTCACTTTCTTCTTCTGAATATTTTACTTTTTTACGTTTTGGTTTTTCAATTTCGTTTTTTTTTATAATATTTTTTTTAGGTTTTTCTTCATAAGTGTTTTGTATATTTTGTTGTTGTTGTTTTAATTTTTTCAATTGTTCGCATTTTTCATCCAATTCTGATTTGACGCGAAGAACGTCTGCTTTAGTTGAAAAATGAGACAGTTGATTTTGAAGATTGCAAAATTTGTTTTGAATTTCATTAATTTCACTATTATGTGGATTCATTAATTCAGGTATTTTCTCGTTTATTAAATTTCTTTCATATCTTCCTCTTGCTCGAAAAAGAGACATTTTTTTAAAAAAAAATAAAAAAAAAGACATCTTTTTATAACAAAATTTATATTAATTAAATTAAAACACTTTCTTTTATACAAATGTAAAAGGTTAAGATTATTATTTTCATAACGTTAATTCCGGTAGACTGTTTTTTTTTAAAAAAAAGTTAATTGTAAAATGGTACCATTTGAATTTTCAAAGTAGGATTAAAAAAAACAGTAGAACTTAAATTGTTAAATTTAAGCGGATCTTTATTAGTGTTCAAAAAAGACCATTTGGTTTTTTTCCAATCTTCTACGTCAACAATATCAAACGTTGTTAATTGTCCTTGTATTTCTGTTTTGCGATTTTTAGTAAAATCGATATTGACTGTTACTTGAGTTGCATTGTTATAATCTGACAAATTAAAATAAGAAACAATACCCGTTTCGTATCTTCTGTTCATGTACATTCCACAATTTGTAGCTTGATCGCATTTAATAAAGATAAGGTTGTCGGTAGTAGTAGGAAAATTAGATACAGAATTATTAAAGTTACTTATTTGCATCAAAGTACATCTTAAAAAAGCAAGTTTTCTTTTTTGAATTTTAAAATCTTGATCCATGGTATAAACCATGTTTTGATCTATTTCTATATTAAATGGATTTATTTCGTTTGTCAAACTGTATTGATCTCTTTGTAATAGCAATGTATAAGGTACAGGATTGTTTCCAATGGGTTGATACATTTTTAAAATAATATTTTTTAATGGCAAACTATTTGACCAAGAATTTATGATAGTACCGTCACTTTTTTTTTGATAAATAAGTTGACCGTTAAGCGAAGTGCAATAAAATACCAATTCGTTAATGTTGTTACCTTGCAATATAGATTTTGATCCGTTTAACCACGTTTTATAACTAGGTGTAGTAGCTCTTTCAAAAGCTGCAGTAGTCACAAGAGGTACTTTTAAAGTTGGAGAAAAAATAGGTTTAGTTTGTTCACAGTACATCAAAACTTCGATAAATGTTTCTGAATTGTATTTAGCAATCAATGACCAATCTGCCGTTATTATTTTATAAATGTCTTCAGGTAAATTAGAAGGAGATGTAGTAAAAGTGATGTGTGAACCAAATTGAGCATGATACGGTGAAATTTGGTTTCCTTTCATTTCAAAATAATTGTTATATGTATTTGTTGAAGCGATTATAGCTTTAGAAATTTGTAATGGTGATTTTAAACTGGTTTCTACAGTGTTTCGTTCAAAAGAAGGTAAGCACCAAAATGTATAATAATTTTTACTTATATCAATAGGTATAGATGATAAATTGTTTTGATTAAGTAATTTTTGATAAGAGTTTACATCAGCACCTTCATAAATAAATTCGTTAAAAGTAAGATTATTTAAATTTAAATTAAGTAAGTTGTTTGATAAGTTGTAATTTATAGATTCAGTAAAAATATCCATCATTTTTAATTCGCGTTCAGGCCAAATGATTTGATCAACATTAAAAAAAGGTATAGGTAAAGAAGCTATCGGTATGTTTTGTAACGTAAACCGATAATATTTTCTTTCGCTTGTTTTTGGAAAAAAAATTTGATAAAAGCATGCAAACAATTCTGTAGGTTCTATACCAATACCATCTGGAGCAATGTATAGGAACTTTGTTCCAATAGTAAAAGCCGCTTGTAAAATGCTTTTAAAATTTGTCAACATCATTTTTTCGTCTGTATATGCGCCCATACTGTCTTTAATGCTTACGTGTTCGTTCCAAATTTTCCATAAAGCATTTATTTTGATTGGAATATCGGTAGTCGGAATTTCTATATGATATACATTACCTTCATATTTTAATGTGTTTGTGTTGGTCATTATTTTTAATAAAAAAAAAGCAATTTGCCAAGGTACAATATGTTTCATTTTTGTTGTTTTTATACTTTCAGTGGTAGGTAAAATATTGTTTACGTAAACATCTAAATCAACACTTGAAATATTTGAATCGCTTGTGTTTAACGGTATTTTGTAATAAGGTTTTACCTTGATATGAATAAAGGGTCTTTGCCAACCATCTTCTACATTGTTTAATATGATTGCTCTTTCAGGGTTGATATTATCTATGTTTAATGGAACTGTTTCTGGATAATCAGATACATAAATTAAAAAATTTTTACTAGAGTGAGTCGTTAATGAAAAATTGAATAAATTATTTAGTCTAGATTTAGAAATATCGTATTCGTATTGTATTAACGATGTAAAATCTTGAACAACATGTTGAGATGCACTTGTTCGGTTAGAAAAAAAACCAAAATAAGATAATCCACGTTCGTTTGATTTACTTCCTATACTTGATCTAATAGGGTATAGACAAGAAGGATTATTTATACCGGCGTTTGTTTTTTTCTTAAAATACCACGCAAAATTATAATTGGGAACATTAATGTAAGAGTAATTTTGTATATATTGTTTAACGTTGTTGTTTGTATCTAAACTTAATTTTGAAATGATAGTATTTTCGGCATTAGTTAGGTAACGAAGATGAGTGTTTGTATCAAATAAATATTTTATATTAAAATATTTTTGATTTGTAATATTACTACTTTTGTTTTGATAATTTGAAAAAAAATCTGCAAAAGTCAATCTTCTGTTTAAAGTGGTATTAAAAAGTTCTAATCGTCTAACTAAAAAATCGTCTTGATAAGGACTTGTCGTTGTTACTCCAAAAAGTTTAGCGTAATTGCTAATCAAATACATGTTTTGCAAATGATCGTTAGACATGTGTTCAACTGTTAAAATGTCATAATTTGGAAACGTGTCTCCTGGCAAAACAGCAAAATCGGTATACAAAATAATTTTTTTAGTTACAAGATAAAAAGGAATTTTTCGATTGGGATTAGATATTATGTCGTTTTGAATATCTGTCATCATTTGTTTTATAGAAGGTTTTGTTTGCATTCTTGTTCCGTAGATGTTTTCTGTTAACGAAATGTTTTCGTCTATGCGCGTTAAATTAGTTGGAACGTCCATAGATGATAAATGCATAATAGTATTGTTTTTAAAAAAAGGTTTATCTAGATCGTTAGTAGATAAGGGCAAACTAAAATCGTTCAAAACGTTATAATGAACATTTTCTTGTTCTTTACTTTTAATTTCGCTAAAAAAATACGTACTACAATCATATTTATTTACATCTAAAACATCATCAAATACTAAATTATTCATTTTTTTTTTACAATAATTTTTTTTTGCAAAGATTTCTTTAAAGGTTTATAAAAAGTGTCTACGTATTCGTTAAAGTTTTTAAAATAAATGTTTTTATCTTCTTCGTTAATAGGTAACAAATCTTCTCTCTTGACTTTATACGTTGTATTTAAATCGCCAACTTGTCCTACTTTGTAAATATGAACCGGTAAATAACCTTGTACTGAAGGGTTTGTGCGTTTGCTGACTTTCATGATGATGACACGTTTTGTTGTGTCCCAATACGGACGGTTTCGTGTACTCGATTTGCTAAAAGTATCTTTAGCATCTTTTTTGTATTTTCTTAAATAACATTCTGTTCCAACAGATAAAGGTTTTAATATTTTTAATTTTTGATTTTTGTATTCTTTTTCTACGCGGTGCAACATGTTGGATGTAAAGTCATGTTTACGTTTTTTGTTGCTTACGTATTGATCAATCATACGAAGCGCTTTACCTTTATTGTCATTGGCATCCAATTCCTCGGGACTTATACCGCTCGATGTTTTTTCTTTTTCGTTTAATTTTTGTTCCATTTCTTCAATGTAATAACTCCAATTATTTTTTTTTAATTTACCTTTATCTCTTAATTTTTGATATAACAGTTTTAAACGACCAATGACCGATTCAGCTAAGTAGGCTTTTCCGTAATTTTTAGAATGAAAGTGATGTACGTTTTCGGATTCGCACCATTCTTTCATTTTTGAATTAAAAAATTCTGTACCTTCGTCTGTTTGCAAATATATAAAACTTTTGTCGTCGTCTCGCTTAATGTCTTTGAAAATGTGTCTAAAACTGCTAACCGTTTTTTCTGCAGTCTTTTTTTTCATTACTCTCAAATACACTTTACCCGAAACACCGTCAACTACAACTAAACAATAATCGGGACGATAACCAGGATTAAAATTAAAACTTTCCATGTCTGCCAAATCGGCTTGAAAATATTGATGAGGTTTATCGTAAGAAAACCGATGCGTTTCGTAAACGTACGGTTTTCTCGGTGCTTGTTTTTTAACGTTTGCGTTAGCGGTTTTTTTAAAAAGAAGTGTTTGATGCGACCAAGCAGTAATCATACCGTCCCATTTAGCAAAAACTGAATTTTCTAAAATTGTTTTAAGTTTTTCATAAAATTTTAAATCGCTGACATTTTTTTTCAATGTGTTAAATTGTGACATTATTTTTTTAATTTTTGATAAATTGGTTAATCCAAATAATCGACTAGATAAATCGTCAAGTTGAATTTCAATAAGACGATCTATTTTATCTCTTAATGCGTCTTCCATTTTTTAAAGAGCTTTTTTTCTTGTCGGATATTTTCTTTCTAATCGGTTTTTAGTTTTAGGTTTAATATCTTTACTAGTAATTGGCGTAGCTTCAGTAGGTAAAGCGGTAGCACCGACAGGTTTTTCTTCCGTAGGCAAAGCGGTAGCACCGACAGGTTTTTCTTCTTTATATAACCAAGAGTCTTCTTTTGGAGTAGATTCTAACCAAGGTTTATCTTTAGAACTAGATTGAGGTGTATCAACTAAAGATTCAGGAGTAGGTAATACAGATTTTTTTGAAAAAAAAGATTTCTTTACAGGAGAAAGGTTGATATCAACTTTTGGTTGTACAAACAAATTATTTGTTTTTAATGAAGTGACTGATTTTAAAATTAATGCAAAATTTTTAATTTCGTTAAAATTATTAGATTGAATTTCAAAACATTTTTTATATGCCGATAAAAGAGTATCCAATCGAAAGAGTTGAGAACTGTATAAAGAACCCATTATCATCATCATTTCGATGATTGTTTTTTGTTTAACGTTGATTTCTGTATTATAAAATTGATTCGAATTGCTTTTAATTTGTTCTAAAAAATCTTGCATGTTTGCTTGTATGCAAGCGGTTACTACGTTGTCTTGTAATTGTACTACGTCGTCTACATCTCTATATGGTAAAGAAGGCGGATTTGCAAAAAACGTTTTAAATGTAAGGTATAACATGTGTTCACCGATTGATATACTTTGCATCGCGTTTTCGTTGTAATTGTTAATCATTAAATTATAAATATTTTTGTCGAGCATGTAAACGCTGTTCGATTTGATGTAATCGGTTAAAATGTTAAAGTTGTAACCTTTAAATTGTTCTGTGTATTGTATTAACCACGTGTTGACAATATTTTTTGTTTCAGATAAAAGATCAAAAGCAATATTTCCCGAAAAACTTTTGTCTACTAAAGAATCGCTTTCAAAAAAGGCTGAAGTCATTACAGTATAAGGACGACTTGAAAAGGTTTCTTGATACGCGCTTTCTGCCGTCAATTTGTTTTCGTTTCTAAAAGGTATGTTATATTTTTTTAAATAATTCCACAATTTAGCAAAAGTAAGATGTTTAATTTGATAATAATCTGCAACCATTCTTAAACTGCCTACGCTTTGAGGTGAAGCAAGTAAAGTTAAAAATTCGTTAGCGTAATAAGAATATTGTTTAGGATCATTAATGAGTTCATAAGAAGTTGCGTTAACGTTGTTTATAATGCTAGCTAAAGATTCTTCAACGTCTACTACGTTATTCATAAATTGAATGTATATTTTTAAATTGTTTAATGTTGCTTCTTCACCTCTAGGTTTATAAACGCGTAAAGAAATGTGATTTGAACCAAAAGTGTGATTGACTTGATTTTTACACATGTCTAATAAATTACGAGCTAATTTAGCCATATTTGATCTAGCTAAATTTGCCATGAGTTTGGTTACTTCTGCTTCGTTAGGTTTTTCGTAAAAAGTTAAAAATCTATTAAGTGGAGTTAAAAGATAAACTTTTTTGTTAGTAGGTTGAATAGTATTTAAAGTAGTTTTTTGTGATAAATTATTTAAACTTGATTGTACAGAATTAGGAGGCATAGGATTAAGAGAATTGTTTTCTTCTTGAGGAACATATTTTTTTATATTTCTCATGGTTCTTAAAGTTTCGCTAATGGTTCTTTGATCAGCTTGAGCGTTAAATTCATTGTATTTGTTTTGTCCAATTAACTTGCTAAAAGCGTAAGCGTCACCTCCTACGTTGAGATACGTTTTCCATTTTTCTTGATCCTGAATCAAAGAGGTTGTCAAATCACCGTTCAGTTGTGTTTCAATAGGTAATAAATTGTTTAATTCTTGTTGAAAGCGCAATTCGCCTTCGATTTGTGCTTCAACATTTATTGGATCGGCATAGATAAGAGAAGAGGGTAAATCGTATCTTTCGATCAAATGAGAAATGTCAGATTTCATTGTTGTTTCTGGTATGCCAGAACTTTGTGTCATACTAGAACTTTGTGGATCAGATTCTGTTTCTTCAGTTTCTTTTTCCATTTCCAATCTCGTTTTTTTGTAGACGTCAGTATTGTAAGCATTTTGCGCCAAAACTTTTCGCAAAGCGAGCAAAGGGGTATAAGAAAAATCGTAAGGTTTATATCTATTCATATTTCAAAATAATACAAATCTTTTTGTGAATACAATTCTTTTTGACAATAATCAATGTCAAATTGTTGTCTTAATAAATCAATAACAGTTTTTGTAGGTTGTAACGTGTCAAATGAGATTAATTTATTAGAGTAATAATTTATAATTTCGTGATAAAGTTTAAAACGAGTAGAGTTGAAATATTCTTTTAAAACGTCGTAATTATTGTAAACGAAATCCGATATGGTTTTGTTTTTGTCTTTCATTTTTTCTTTTTTTAAAATAATTTTTCCGTTTTCGTTAAATTTGGGATAGGGATATAAAATTTCTTTGACAAACAATTTAATTTCTAAACATACATAATCTTGAAAAGCGTTTTTGATTTGTAATCTTTCGTGATCAGACAAAAGTTCGCATTTTAACATTTTGACAGCGTTAAATCGAGTCGAAATTTCTTTGATCCATATTTTAATTTCGTTTTCATCTATATCTTTACGCTTGTTCATTTTAGGTATAAAAATGTGACTGCGAACGGCTAATTTTTGCCTCATGTCTTTTCGTTTTGATGTTTTGAGATTGCACGCTTCGTAATCGCTTTGTAAAAGTTGCAACAATTCTTCGCTGTCCCAATCATTCTGATTCGTTTGATTCGTCTCCAGAATCTGAAAATTCGTCTGATGATTCGCACAATCCATATCTCTTTCTTCTTTTAATTTCTTCAAGCATTAAAGCAGCTCTTTCGCTCTCGCTCCATTTTCTTTTTTTTATTTGATTTTCTTTTTCGCTATTTATATTGTTTTTATCTTCTTCGTCGTTAGTTTGTTGGTTCTCCTTCTCTTTTTCTTGACAAAATGGATTGTGATGTGATTTGAGATAATAATGATTTTTACAATTTTGCGCTTTAACGTAAGGAAACGATTGAAAAGTAACAATTTTTTTGTTGACGCTCATTTCGTTGTAATCAAAATCTAATTTTCCTTGAGCGTCAACAGGTATAAACACTTTTTGTTCTTTGGAATTGGTAATTTGAGTTCTTAATCTGGCAACAGAACAATTTCTTTTAAATAATGCCAAGTGTCCGTGTTGACTAGAAGTTTCTTTGTTAAGTAAATCGCTAATGACGTGATGCATTTTGCCAGCAGAAGGAAAATCATTTTTAAATATTTTTTCAATTTCGCTGTTGTTATCAAAAGAAACGATACATTTGTAATGAGATACCAAATTATTCCAAGCTTGACTCGATTTAGAAGGCACTGCATGAAATACAGTAATGGTACCTACTCCGTGATGCGATCCGCTAGCACATGCGCTAGTATATTGTTGACTTTTGAGACAAAAAGCGCTTATATCGTCAAACAACAAAATAGTTTTTAATAAACGATGATCACTGTTTTGAATACCGTATTTGTCTTTAGAAAAACTAATAGCACGTTGTATAACGGGATCTAAATTTTCAGCACTGTCCACTGTTATAATGTCATAAGCTTCTAAATTGTTTTTATTAGAGTTGATGATATCACGCCACGTTTTGTGTTGAGATTCGCTAGGTTCTCTCATTTGAATAACAAATAACATTTCGGCATCCGGATATTTACCATATTTTAAAAGTTCGCGTGCCATTGTCGATTTTCCGCTATTGGTAGGTCCTGTAATAATAGTGTTTTCAGGATAAATATCTTTTGAAGGTTTAAAAATATTAAACTTGATTTGCGACGGTGAAACATCTTCTTTAATTTCAGGTTCATCATTTTTACCTTTTAAATAAAAACTGTGAAAACCTTTTTCGTTTAAAATTTCAGTTAACGTCCTTGAATCTTTTTTTTCATTTTTAGGAGGTTCGTTTTCTACGGGATTTGTTTCAATTTTTTCTTCTTTTTCTTCCATTTTTTTTATATCGTTAATGAAAAACAAATAAAATACAACTACTTTTTACAACAAAAAATTTTTTTATTTTAAAACAAAAAAAATTTTTTTTACAAAATAAATAATGTTAATAATAATTTTTTAAAATGTTTCTTTTAATATCGTTACGTGGTAAACTTTCCAAAACTTGAAACAATTGATCCATTGTTAAATTGTTTTGATATACGCTTATTTTAAACATTTCAAAACATCGATTAATAGTTTTTTCGTAATCATTTTCAATGAGTTCAAGATCTCCTTCTTTAACGTTTAAAAGTCTTCCACATCTTTTCCAATCGATACCTATTTCTCTTGATAAATCCAACAAAAATAAGTTGTTGTAGATTAATTTTTTATTTTCTTCGACTTTGTCTTGACTATAATTTTCTTTATTCATTTTTTATTCTAAATGATGACAGTTATAATTTACTTTTTTAGATTGAGATTGAGAAATACATATATCACAACTGTCTTCAAAACAACCTACAAAACTTATTTTTTTAAAAAAACAAACAAAACATTTTGTACATTCTAAAAATGAGTCAGGTATGAGAATTCGTCCGTTAAGATTAATACATATTAATTTAGAAGTATAATATTCGCTTTTTTCTCCTTCAGTATTTTCTATTAAATAAAAATTTTCAAAACCAATTTCTTTTAATTTATTTTCGAGTTGATTAACAGTTAACATTTCATCAAACAAATTATATTCCATTTTTTTACAATTTTTTTTATAAATAAAATAAAAAAATTTTTTATTACAATTTATAATTTTTTTAAATCAAATAATAAAGGTATTAAAACTTCACGATTAAACGTAATCATTGTATTGTATCGTTCTGATGATTTTACAATATTATTTTCAATTTCGAGTAACGTTTTTATATGTTCGTCGCTACAAAATTTTTCGATATCGGGTAAAACTTTTAAATTAGCTTCTCGAATCGGATCTAAGCGATAACAATCGCGTATTTCAGTAAACAAATCGTCATCAAATACATAATTTTTTTGTGTAAATTTTTTTAAAAATTGAATAACGTGTTCTTTAATGGTAACGTTTTTAAAATTTAAATCTAATCTATTTTGTAAAAAAGGTTGTAATTCGTTTTCTAATTGATTAGACATATTTCTGAATAATTTTTCGGCTCTATGCGTATTAAATCCGTTAATGTAATGCGTATAACACAATTTATAATTGGGTAATCCTTTTGCTCTGTTTTTGTGTTCGTCTTGACCTTTATCATCAATTTCTTTTTTTTTAATAATATGTGCACTGTAACATTTAGGTGCCATTGCAAAAATCTGACTAATATAAGAAGGAGGAGGAACTTCGTTTTGAAAATGATCACTTTCTTTAGCATATAAACTCGAATAAAATTCATGCGTTTTAGGATAATTAGAATAATCCATCCATTGTTTTCCAATTTTTGAAAAATAAATCCATTCTTCTACCTTTGAACGAAATATTTCTTGCTTGTCATCTGTTTTTTTAGTAATAAAAAAGCAGCCTGAATCTGTATCTGTAACTACCAAATGTTTTTCTGCGTTATGATTTCTCAACACTTCTCCTAGTTCCCATGCAAAACGAGTAACGTTAAGTTTGGCATAAGATAATATTTGAGAAGCAACATAACGCATTTGCTTGTTTACCAAATTACTTTTTTCGCTACTCACAAACACAAGACCGTCTTTGTACATGTTTATATCCGATTTTAAAAGTTCAAAAACGTCTTTAAATTCTTCACTATGTTTTCCGCTGAACATTATAGTTTTTGTTTTTACGTCAATTAATTTATTTAAAATAAAATCTTTATAATACTCGTCATATGTAAATTGATCGGTAACATAACTGTCTATACATATTTTTTTTTCAAATATGTCCATTTTATATCTTTCATGCTCTATGTTAACAAATATACCGTTTTCGTACAGCAAATTTTGAAAATGTATGGGAAACAAAGGTTTTATTTTTTCTTCAGAAAGACCTTCTTGTAACAAAACAAGACGAATCTCTTGAAAATGTTTTATCAAATTTTGAAAAGCTTTTTCTTCGTGATTAATAAATTGACTCGTTTGTTTTATTGCCGTGTTTTGACTTTTAAATCCATAATGTCCGTTAGTGTGTAATTTAGCTGTAGCGTCTACTACTTTGTCTCCGTTTTTAACAGCTTCTTTTCTTTTTTCAATATTTTTTCTAACCATTTGTTCAGCTAAAGGATATCTCCATAAAGGTAAGACTTTATAAATTTTTTCAACAACGCATCCGCAACACGTTGTCAACCATATCAAAGTATCTAAAAATTCACAAGTTTCATGTGAACTTAATTTCATTAACAGTTTGACAGTTTTATCTTTTTCAATAGCATATTGACCATTTTTTTTTAATATTCTTTTAGCTACAATTTCAGTAGGAGAATAATCTTCTAAAGGTATAATACCTTTTTCGACCATAGGTGAAAAGCCTCCTACTTTATCTTGATATTCAGGTTTCATTTTGATTTGACAATGAACTAAAGCACTTGTTGAAAAACCGTCAGGATTGACGCGATGATATTTTTCAATCACTTGTTCTAATGTTTGACATTCCAAATCAAAAGAATATTTCATTTGAAATGGTAGCGGTTTAAGTTGTGCGCCTCCGTATTGTCCATTTTCGTCTAAAAAAAATAAACAGCCTTTAATGTTACTTTTTAATCCAAGTTCTTTAATTTTATTCTCAAAATAATCTGTATCAATTGCATATTTTTGTGAGCCATTTGAAGACATGCCACCTCTAACACTTTTTTCAATCATACGTTCGTGTTCCTCAGAGGGCGGATATTGTATTTGAATTTGACTCATAACTGAATTGAGTTTACTACAATAACTAAAAACACTTAAATGAGGTAACATTCGAAATTGAGTAAATTGAAATGTTCTTTCGTCAAAATCAATCATTACAGACCCTAAAACCACAGTATCTAAAACTGTATAAATGTGTAATAAAGACTTTAAATTTTTTAAATTTAAAAAATTCCATAATTTGGTAACAGTTTCATAAGAATCTTTAATTTTTAGAATTTCGTCTTCTAATGTTTTTGATTTCATTAAATCGTTTTTAGCAAATATTTCAATAGAAGGTATATTTTTGTATTCAATGTTTAAAAGTTTATCTGATATTTGTGAATAAGGAAACAAAGTTTTTTTAATAAAACAATTTTTAAATTCTTCATTGTCTACTAATTGGTTTATATGTGGATAAAAAGGTAACAAATAGTGTAACATGCTGTCAATAATTTGATTTTGCGCTTTTTTAGATAACATACTGCTTGCTTGATCCAAAGAACAATTTAAAATTTTCAATGTGTCTACAATTTTTATGTGTTTACCAATGCAAATAATATTAAATTTGTTTACTCCTTTCGAAATAACAAACAAATTTTCCATATTGCTACACTTTAAAAAAGCGTTAAAAGGTTTGTCTTCAGTATCTTCTTCGTAACTATATAAAGGAATATCTAATATTTTTTTTAAACCTTCAACAATCATGATACGATTATCAAAAGAAGCATTGTGGGCAAATATAGGACAAGCTAATTTACTACTATAACGTGCTAAGTTTTTGTTGCAATAATCGTGTGCCAATCCGTAAATTGTGCCTGAAAAGTGACAATGATCAATAACCAAGTAATCTTCAAAACATGATAACAAACCATAACATTCTTTTAAGACGTCATCTCTTCCTTTATCATCTTGAATTAAATCTTTTAGCGTTCTTTTTTTTTCAAATTCTCTATTTAACGGTTCCAACATACAATGAAACCATAAATGAGCAGACGGATGATTTAAACGAGACATGAGATGTAAAAATGTAATAGAATCTTTTATTCCCATTCCACGTTCATATTTCCAATGCACGTTAACTTCCTTGATACATTTTTGAAAAATTCTTATTAAAAAATAAGAATCTTCTAGTAATTCTATAGGATCATTTTCAAACCATATGTTAATTTGTTGTTCGTTCATAATGAGCTGACTTAAACATTTCATGTGTTCAACTAGATCTAACGAGTTTATTCTTACATAATCACTTAAAAACCCGTTTGTTATTAGAGTGCGGTCAAATTTTTCCCACCATCTGCAACATATATAAAATAAACAAGATATTTGAAACAAATCATTTTTAATTTTTTCTACTTTGTTTGTTATTAAATAATTTTGAGTTGACGGTTTAAGCATAAACAATTCTAATTTGCTTACTCGTTTAAATATATGATTTACAACTTGAACACGTTTGTCGTTATAAAATTTAATTTCGTTATGATTTAATAAATTTATTTCTGGTTCTAACATTGTAGATAATTTGTAACTGTACACATCAGATTTTTTTATTTTGTCTGCAGGACTTCTACATATTGAACACAAAGGATTTTCTTCTTGCCATACTTGATATTTTTCCTGTTCAGAAATGTTTAAATTTTGAAAACGAGGTAAACATTTTTCGTAGGTAAAACGTACTAAAGTGTCAGCCAAAATTAACAAATCATACACTCTCAGTTCGCTTTTATATTTCTCAACATTTTCGTCATTTGCATCCAATTTCTGCCACAATATTTGTCTATGTGTTTTGTGTAATAAAGAAACACTTTCTTGAAAACATGCAGGTAGTAATGTTAAAGGATTAGCTTTCAAACTTTCAATTGTATTTTCATAATAAAATATCCACTGAGTTATAACTTTATTTCTTTCATCTAAACCAAAACATTCTCTAGCTAAATTTTCAGATAAACAATGAATAACAATACCGTGACAATAGTACGAAAGATCTGACAAGGGTTTAACGTGATCTGTTTCTTTTAAATTTGATGTTTGAATACTTGTTTCACAGTCAAATGTAATAAAAAAAGGAAAAACGTTTCGAGAAGTGTTTATAAATTGATTTTGAGGTTCATAAAAATGTCTAGTTTTTCCGTATGTAAATTTGTCTGCTACATAAAATCCTTTACATTCTTGTTTATGATTTTGTTGAGTATATTTATGTCCGCACTCTGAACATTGATGTAGATGAATATTATTATATATAATAGAAAAACGTTCGTTAAGCATGCTAACAGCGTGAAAAGACTGATTTTTTTCATACAAACATATTTTTATTGTATTTAGTGGTTTTTTACGTTCGTTAGCTTCTTTTCTTTCATCTTCGTTTAAAAATTCTCTTTGAGGATTTTGATCTTCTTTAGTTATATTTGCACTCTCGTATACTACTTTTAATAGCTCTTTTAACACACTTTTATATTGTGATTTCATTTTAGGGTGTAGTAAACGAACGTTTTTATTTTTTTTATTTATTGAAAAAATTTTAATATTTATTCGATCAAAAGTGTTTTCGTACGCAAAAGATTGACACAAATTAATGAGTTCTAAAAATGACAAATTTTTACTTTTTTCTTTTAAGATATTTAATGCTTGTATCCACGAATCGTTTTGATCTTCAATAAGAAATTGCATTATATTTTCTTCAGAATAAAAATCTTGTCCGTTTTTTTCCAAAACTTTTGTATTCCATTCTTTAATTGTATTTACTTTCCATTTTCTTATTAATAATGAAATAACAAACGCTGAATAAAAACATAAACCATTTTCAAATAAAATACTATAATCTAAAAACATTTTTCTTTTTTGATCGTATGATAATACTTTAAACGAACTACTTTTATGTTTGTTCCATTGAGTTAAAGAATGAGGTCGATACCATTCTCCATACCATTCATCTTGATTTTCTTCTTTTATATCCTTACGACGTCGTTTATGAAGAATTTTGTTTTTATTTTTAGTATAACATTTTTTCTCTATTTTTGACTTATTTTCTCGATATATCTTTATTTCTTCTGTATTAAGTTTAGAAATTTTTTTATGATAACGAATACGTTCACGTTCTCGTTTTTTTAATAATTCTTCTGGATTCAGCTCAGCAACTTTTTTCTTTCGTTTTCGTTCACGTTCTCTCCTTATCATTAATTCTTCTGGACTTAGCTCAGCAACTCTTTTATATCCAGCAAGTTCATAATTTCGAAGTTTCATCATTGATTTTTCAGTTAAATTGCTTAATGTTTTTACTTTAAAACTAGATAAACGAATTATTCTCCATCCGCTATCATTTTCTAAAATGTTAAAAACTGATCGAATATTATTACTTTTAATATATTCTAAATTTATTGATCCTTCTAGTGGTTTTATATAATATACAGGTGAATTGTAACATCTTTTAATAATTTTACAATAACCGTCTTCTGTAGATTTAGCACAAAGTGTTACAATATTATAACCGATTAAAAAGTTTTGAAATAAATCGGCAAATGATAACGCTTTATTTGATTCAATCAAAAAACTATCTTGTGTTTTTTGATTAATGTGATAAGTAATTTCTTCAGGTGTTTGAATTTGATCGTTTAATTCGATTTCTTCAATATAATCTTCATCTTTATAATTGTCATTTACAAAATATAATATTTCACGATAATAACTTTCGTTGTCTAATTTTTCTTCAATGTTCTTAACCTTAAAATGCATTTTTTTTATTAATAACCTAAAAAAAAGAAAATTTTTATATATAATAAAAAAATATATTTTTTTAACATGTTACAAAATTTTTTTCATTTAAATTTTTATAAAATAAATCTACGTCCTTATCACTTGTTATATTTTTTAATATTTTTCTCAATTCGTTTTTATTGTTATGAATGATATACAGATCATTTAAATCTTTAACACGTGATAATGCAACATAAGGTAACGACATAATAAATATTTTACTGTTAAAATTCAAAACAGTTTTATTTAACGTGCAACCTTGCGCTTTATGAACAGTTAAAGAAAATGCCAATTGTAAAGGTAAACCAATTCTAGATGCAATAATACTATGAGTATTATCTAAAATATCTTCTCTCACGTTTTCGATTTTAAATTCTCTACCGTTAATATTAACCCAAACACCGTCTGTTTCTATAAATGTTACAATGCCAATTGTTCCGTTACATAAACCTTCTTCAACATTTATATTTTTTACTAACATGACTACAGCTCCAATTTTAAGATTTATACTAATAGGTATTTGAAATAATGAATTTATTTTAAAATTTTTAATAACATCTTTAGAATGAAACCAACGTTCATCAGAAGGAATATTCATTAATTGACGCAAATTAAAAAAATCAACTTCCATATTTGTAAAAAACAAACGTATAAAATTTGAATTTATATTTTGATCAGCTTCATAATGTCTTGTCATTAATAAATCGACCGTTTTATCAGATACTTTTCCAATTCGTATTTCGTTTAAAGCGTTAAAAAATTCAATATTTTCTTGTCTAAAAGATTCAGTAAGTTCAATAACATTAAACATGTATTTTTTCCATATTGCAGATTTGAAAACATATTCACCTTTTACAGGTGGCAGTTGACGGAAATCACCACATGTAATAACTTGAATTCCACCAAACAATTCGTCATTGCATTGATTTATTTTACATGCTAAATGATGTAATAAATCAAAGGTTTCTGCGTTAAGCATTGAAATTTCATCAATAATCAAAACATGTGTATTTCTCCATCTTTCTAAAACATCTATTTGCATGTGTTTGTAATAATAATCGACAGATTTTGTACCTATTTCAATACCTGCAAAACTGTGCACAGTCATACCTTTAATCTGATGAGCAGCTTTTCCTGTACTAGCTGTAACTGCAATATTTTTAAACATTTGATCGCTAGAAGCAATAGCATCAAGTATATAACTTTTACCACAACCAGCACTACCAGTAATAAAAAAATTTAATCCTTCGTCAAACCATTGAAAAGCCAATTTTTGTTTAGCAGATAAAGTCATTTTTTTTATTTTTCTGTCTAAAATTACAATAAAATTACAAAAAAAATTAAGAATACATATATAAAATATAAAATTTATAAAACCACATCACAATTGATATCATTTCATTATTTGTCAGTTCAAATATTATAATTTTATATTTTTTTTGACTTTTTCTTTTGTTATTTAATTTTATTAACAAATCAATTTCTTCACTCATTTCACATAATGTAAACGATAATACGTTTTCAACTTCTTTGCATTGTTTTTCAATTAATATTTTTTTTAATGAATCTTGTTGATATTTTCTTTGTATATCCATATTTTATATTTTTTTATCTAAAAATAAATATATTAATATAACAAAAATTAATAAAAAACGTCTTCGTTCGTATCTTCTTTTAAATAAGATTTCCAACTGATGCATAGATCAATATACATTTGAATTTCTTTAATCCATTTTTTTTTTATTGATTCGCTCATATTTTCATAAAATTGATAAAACATATTAAAATTTACATTGAAATAAACATGAAAATTTCGTCTTATATATTGTAAAATCATCAATACAACATCACGATGATTGTTAACAAAGCTATTTATTTTTTCAAAAATATTTTCCATTTCAGATACATTTCCCAAAGTACAATCAGCGTTATATTTCATATATTGAAATTGTAAATCTGCCACTGTCCAATTTTCTTTTTCACAAATTTTTTTAAAAGAATCCATTACACAATTTAATATTATTTCTGTAAATTCCATCTAAAAAAAATAATCTTTTATTAATAATAAAAAATTGCGTTTACATAATCATAAACTTTTATATTAACTTTTTCAATAATTATATTTTTAACAAACATGTCACAATTTTCAAAAAACATATATAACGTATAAAAAGCTTTATCTTTATAGTATGGAAAATTTGAAAACAATACTTCTAGCAAAAATAAAACTACATAATTATTAGGAAATTGATAATAAAAAAAATCTATCCAATCCGTTGGCACATCTAATTTAGAATCTTTTGGGATTGGAACATTAAGTTTTTCAAGTTGTTCATCATTTTTAATAATTTTACATTTTCCACAAATTTCTTTATATGCTAAAGCTTTATCGTACAAATCTGATAAAGTAAATTTCATCATACAGACTGTAGATGTATTATGATCTCTAGATTCAATCCATTGTCGTTCGCTAAAAGTTTTCATAATGTCATTGAGTTTTAATACAGTTAACTTTCGTATATCATAATACCATTTCCTGCTATCTTCAATTTTTTCATTTAATTGGTAAATAAATTTTTCTTTGTCATGATAATTTTTAAAAAAAGCATAAAATTCAAAAAAATCATCACTTGGAAATTCACCTTTTTTAAATTTATGTAAAGCTAAAATTAATACAAAACTAGCTATTTTCATTGGTACTTGTCTTTTATTTTTTGATACCAATGAACCCCAATTATATTCGTCTTTAAATTCGCAATCCATTTTTTTGTGTAATTCGTACATCATGTATTCCATAGATACAAATTGTATTTTACGAAGAGAAATGGCATCCATTTCCAACATTTCCAAAATATTATTTAATTTAGTTTCTGTTATCATCTAAAAAAAATTTTAACATATACAATATTGACATATTTTATTATATTCACAATAAGGACAACAAGTATACAAATTTAAACATTCTATCATATCATTTTTTAATTTAATTTTAAATTTCAAAAAACTTTTATGTACACAGTACATACATATGTATACAGTACATACACAATAATTATGTTTTTTAATTATATCTTCTGATATTATTATTCCTTTATCACAAAGTTCATTCATAGTTTTTATCCAAATCAAATAAGATTGTATTATTGTGTTACGTTTCTCTCTAGATAAAGATTGTGCTGTCCAATATACTTCCTTCAAACTAGTAACAAAATAATTAACTATAGTTTGATAACGAAATTTTTCACGAAAATATTTGATTTCCACATTTTCTAAAAGAATTTCTTTTAAACTTTTGTATGCTTTTTGATGTTCTAAATTTATTACTGATTCGTCAATATGCTCATCGGTTTGTATATCAGTATTTATTTGTATACATCTTCCAAATATTTGAAGATCTTTGTCATGTTTTTCTTTACTATTCATTATAACTGAAATAAATTACAAATTAATAAAGATTATTACAATAATAACATTTTCTTTCATTAATAACTTTATTTTCATTGTTCAATTGGTTAACGTGTGAAACAAAAACATCTACATTTATGTAATCTTTAAAAAAATTATAAAATATTTTAAAGTTTTGTGGTAAAAATCGATCAATTGTATGTAACAAATGTTTTTGAAATCCTTGTGTCAACATAACAACCAACTGATCTTCTGATCTCATAAAATCGTATCGAAACAACATGTTCCATGTATCGTTATCAAAAATTCTATTCCGATTGAACATATTCAATAATTCACATTCTTCACATATTAATGGTTGAAATTCTTTAGCTTGAATAATCAATTCTTCTAACGTAAACGGACAAATTTTATTGTGCGATAGAAATTTTTTCATAAATTCTTTTACTATTTTTACTGTTAATTCCATCTAAAAAAAATATTTTTTTACATCTATATAGTTATCAATACAACATAATAAAAATCACCAAATTTCTAAAGAATTTAAATCACCCCCTAAATATTTTATATCACTTATATAATCGTCATTTAAATATCGAACTTGTTTATTAAATCTACTCAACATTTTAGATAATTTATCAATAACAAGGTATCTATTATATGCTAAAGTGTGTTTTAATTTTTCTTCAACAAGTAACTTTTTTTTCGAATAATAAATATCTCCCAACTCTGTCATTTGAAGATGTAATCTTGCTGTAGAAAAACTAAATTTTTGAAATAAATCAAATAAACATTTATGATGTAAATCGTAAATACGTTTTTGGTTTAACGTGCTCACATAATAACATCTACCAAGTAATAAATTATTATACTTCATTTCAATATTTTTTATTAAACCATCATAATTTGTTGATAATTTCAACGACATTATTACGTCGACATCATCAATATCAGCCAATTGCTGTAAAGTTTGAATTTCTTTCAGTAATTCCGGTTCTAATTGTACTTCTTCTTCTTCTAACTTTTGTTTTTTTTGATCCGATGGTTCGCAAATAAGATCAGACATTATTAGTTTTCTAAAAAAATTTATTTTAAAGTAATAAATTTACACATTTATCAAAATCATATCGTAACAATTCCCTTAAAAATTTTCCCATTCTATTCATTACATTTATCTTTTTTTCAAGTAATTTTTCACATTTTGTAAACTGTATACTAATTGTATACTGATGAAATAATTCTAATACAATCTTGCTATATAAATGTAAAAGTTCAAGTTTAAAAACAATTTCATTTTGATCAAGTTTGATCATATCCACATCTTTGTCAAATTTTTCAAAAGTTTTTTTAACACTTTTATATTGCTCACAATCAAAACTTTCGCTAACTGCAAATAGTTGCAACTGTTGTAAATCTTCCATATGTTCATCTTTTATCATATATTTAACACTTTTTCTAATTGATTTTAACATCTAAAAAAATTTTTATTATAAAATAATTCATATTACATAAAATTCATATTACACAAAAATCATATTACAAAATAATTAAGAATCGCCAATTAATATCAACTCCATTTTATTAATTAAAATAAATAATTCACGACGTATTTTTATTTTTAAATTTTGAACTAGTTCTGTTTTTGTCAAGTATCGAAATTCGTAAACATAATTTTCGAATTTTTGTTTTTTAGCACAACAAGGCCAATCGTCTTTATTTTTTATAAATTCAATAAACGTATCATTTCTTTCTTCTTGATATTCTTTTTCTTTTTTTATTTGCTCTTGTGATCGATCAATAGATTTATTACATATGATAATCAACTTTGAACATACTTTCAAATGTAAATTGATGGTACTTTTATCATATGCATAATTATGTTTATCTTTATTCAAATCAGCACAAACTGCAGATTTGAATTCTTGTATATCATCCATACAATAATCATTACGTATTCCTTTTAAATAATCGTTCAACTTTTCACATTGATGAGCCAACTCATTATCATGTTCTTTTAATTTTAATATCAAGTTATACTTCATTTTTATTAGTTACCTAAAAAAAAATTACAAATTTTTAAAAAAAGAATAAAATATAAAAAAATTAATTTTACATTTTACATTTTTTAATTTTACATTTAATAAAAAGAGAATCTTCTACAATATAATTTAAAAGATCAGTTTTGTTTATAAATCTTCCAAATCCAAAACCATGATTTAATAGATCTTTATTAGGTCTTTGAAAATGATCGCAGATACCAGTTTCAAATTTTTTTTTAAATTTTTTCTCTCCCATTAATGATACACTACCTTTTTTATTACTAAACGGCCATTTTAAAACAGCATCATAAATGTGTGGCATTAAAACTACATATATACCAATATAGTCGCCATGTATCATTTCATTATTATCATCAATATCCATATTAAAACTAATCCTTATTGTCATTTTATAATTTTTATAAAAAAACGGTGCAGAAAAAAGAGTAGAACGATAATCATTCGAATTAATATTCATTCGTTTTACTATATCTTGAATCACAAAGATCTTTTGACCGTCAGGTAAACCATTTGGTTCTTCAAGAAAACTAACTCTATTATCTAAATCTTTTAATAACAAAAGAATTCTTAAATTTTCATTCATTTCATCGTTATCATCATCACTTCTTTTCACTAAATCTTCTAGTTGACTAACTCTAAGTTCTAAATTTTTTAATTCTTCTTTTAAATTAGGTTTTTTGATAGTTAATTCTTCAAGAATTTTGTCATCCGAATCACCCGAATCATCTGAATCACTTTGTACACATTCTTCTTTATCTTTATCACTTCCTTTCACTAAATCTTCAAGAAGACTATTTAATTTTTCAAGAAGACTATTTAATTCTTCATTATAATATTTTCGATTATCAAATATTTTGTCAAGAATTTTGTCATCTGAATCACTTTGTACACATTCAAGAAATTCGTCATCTGAATCACTGTATTCATTAACACTTGCATTATCTTCATTCACTTTTTCATTATCACTTGCATCCATTAAACCCATTGGATACCCATTAAATACAATAAATTTACAATTATTGTCCATCTCGGTCAATGTTGCATTTTCCACATCTTTTAACAAATTTTCACCATTGTTCATATTAATAGTAACTTGTTTAGCCATTTCAATAAATTTATTAGACATCTAAAAAAATTTACAAAAAAATTATATAAAAAAAATATTAAAATGCATTTAAATGTTTTTTATCTATTGTCTATTATCACATTCTTCATTTTCTTTTTGATTAGTTTTATCATTCAATTCAATTTTACATTGTTCACTTTGACATTGATTCCCATTAAATACAATAAATTTACAATTATTGTCCATCTCGGTCAATGTTGCATTTTCCACATTTTTTAATAAATTTTCACCATTGTTCATATTAATCATAACTTGTTTAACCATTTCTATAAATTTATTAGACATCTAAAAAAAATTACAAAAAAATTATTAAAAATATATATAAAAATTATTAAAGTCCTGTTGAACCAAAACCGCCCTTTCTTTCTTCATCAGACAACATAGATTGTATTTCCATTTGACTATTTTTATTTTTATCTACTGTCCATGAAATTCTTTCTGCAAAAAATACAGGTACAAAAGTCATTTGTGCAATAGATTGACCTACAGTAACAGTATATGCTTCAATTGACGAATTATAAAGTATGACATATATTTCGTCTTTATAATCAGAATCGATAATTCCAGGCGAATTCAATACTGTTATACCGTTATGTATGGCTAAACCAGACTTGGATGTAATCCAACCTTGAAGATCTCGATCCATTTCTGATATAAAAACACCAGTAGAAATTAATATACGTTCATATGGCAATATTACTTTTCTTTCGGTACTACGTAAATCAAAAGCTGCACTTCCTTTGGTAGCATATAAAGACCATCCTTTAGTATCTATTATTTTTACTGTTTTCATCTACAAAAAAAATATTGAAAATTTATTAACAACCGTATAATAGTTTACATGTTGGACAATAACAATGAAAAAAATCATTAGGATAATAATAAACATCATTTTTTAAATAATAAATTTGACAATAATAACATTTTATAAATTGTTCATTATTTTGCAACATTCGTTCATAATGAAATAATTTATTTTGCAGCATGACGTTCATAGTTTTACATAAATCTAAATAATCACGAGCATCGTATAATTCTTTTTTTAAATCTTCTCTATCGTTTATTTCATTTTTAATTTTTTCAATAGCTCTTTCAATCTTAATACCATCTTGATCTATATTCATTAAAGTACAAGAATCAATCATTTTATAATTATTAGTTCTTATTTTATACAATGTTAAATCTGTTAAATGATCCAAAGCTTCTCGTAATTCTTTACTTTTGTTCATTTTTTACTAATCTAAAAATACAAATTTTTTTACAATGATTTGTTAATCTTTACAATGTTTTGTTATCCAATGCTTATATTTTTCATTTAATATGTTATTAATAGAACTAACTAAATTTGCTGTATAATAATATTCAAATAATAATAATTGATTAAATATTGAAGGATTAGAATTAATTGTATGCCATCGATTATAAAAATCAATAAATTCCATATTAGGAAATACTGTTATCTTGTTCAAAATAATGATTATAGCATATCTTGGTATATATTTCTGTTCGTTTTGAAAAAAATCAAACCAATGTTTATATGTTTCTAAAATATTATTACTATGATATAATCTAAAAAACTGAGCTCTGTTTTTTGCTTCCATTAAAGTAAATTTGTGCACTTTGTTAAATTGAAAATAACGTTCCATCATATCTATAAACTTTTTACAATTTAAAAATCGAAAACAATTGTCATAACATCCATGCAAATATTCAAGAAAATCGCAATAATCGTTTAGATCCTGTGACATTTTTTAGTAATCTAAAAAAAATAAAACATTTATTATTAACAAAAAAAAATAATTAACAATTAAATTTACAATTGTCCGTGTCAAAGTTTAACATTGTTTGTATTGAATGTTTCATTAAACATAGATAGCACATTCTACTATCACACCAATAACAATCATGAAAATTAGGATTTATCTTCTGACATTTTTGACATGTTAAATAAGCTAATTTGTCTTTATCTAATTTTTTTATTTCTAAATCTGTTAACGGTAAATATTTTAGTTCTTCTTCTACTGAAATTGATTTTCCTGAATCCAAATTTTTCCATAAATATTTTGATATTTTATAATAACGAGTCGATGAATCTTTATTTAGTTGTCTAATACAAAGTTTTTTTTCTTTTTCCATTTCGATTAATAAATTTATTATTTCTTGAGTCAAAAATTTTTCTTTTTCTAATAATTTTGAACAGTCATCTTTTAATTCATTTATTTTCATACATGAACTAAGATATTCATTATTTACCATTTCGTTCACAGTAATAAATCTTTCTAAACTCATCTTGCTTTGAAGTGATTCTGAAATAAAAATTCTCTCCTTTTATACAGAACTCAATACAATAAAATTCTATATTTAGATACAATTAACATTTTTTCTATTGTATTACCTTATAAAGTAAAAATATGATATCATAAAAAATTTAAAATGACACGTTGACAATTTTTTATATAAACTTGTTTTGATCTTGTTTTTTTTAATCTCTATTGTTAAAATAGAGTATATAAACAAAAAAATTTTTTCATTTTTATATCATTTGACCACTTTACAACAGTTAAAAAAAAACATATACAATAAAATGGACAACGAAATTCAAGTTAATTATTGCAATCTGCAAAATTATTTAAAATACGGTGACATGGCAGCTGCTACATTATGGCAGATTGATTTAGGAAACGAAAAAGATTTAAAAGAAAATAAATATTCTAAAGTACCAGTAAAACCCGTAGCACAATTTAATTTCCTTAAAAAAGAATTGGTTTATTCCAACTCAAGCAAAGAAGAAGTTATATTGTTGCCAGCATCTATTCGAAAACAATGCTCCCTTGCAGAAAATACATGTAATTATTTGTATAGAGCTGAAATGAAATTAAATAAAGAAGACGTTCATTTCAAAAATAAAACAGGCGATGGGGAAATTACATTTAATGCTATTTTAATTACAACTCAAACTAAATTAAATAAAAAACTTTTACAATCTATGTTATGTAAAATTGAAGAAATACAAAATAGCGGATACAATTATGCTTACAACAAACACAAAGTATTAAAATCGCAACCTATTAGTACTTTTAACGTACGAATGTTAAAAGAAGATGAAGAAATTTATTATACAGAATACGATAGACAATCTTCTGTAGAACCTATTATGATTAACACTTTACTTAAAAACGGACAAACAAGATCTTTTAATCAAAATATGAAAAGAGCTGCCCAAGATTTAGCTGGACAAGAAAGTAAAGAATATAAAAAATTAAAACAAAACGAAATTAAAGACGAAAAAAATGATGACGAATAAACTTTTTTTTATTTTTTTTAAAAAAACTTGTATTTCTATTTTTAAATTTAATAAAAAAAACCAGTTATTATAAAAAAAACGTGTTTTTTATTACCTTATAAGGTTCTAATATGAAGTCATATAGATTAATAAAAAAATATAAATACAAATCAAAATTTTTTATATATCATTTCAAAAAAAAATGACTAGCAAGCAGGTTGAACAGAGTTTAGAAAATGCATTAAAGTTGTTTTATCCAGACAACGAACTTCATCCTATGTTACAAGAATTTCATCATTTGGAAAACAGTTATGAAGATTGGGAAATTATTATAAACGATTATTTAACTAAATGGAATTTACAACTGTTATTACCAAAAGAAGAATATATTGATTTGTATTTTATTTTTATCATCAAAGATTATCAAAATCATCAAAATTTATTTGAAAAAACTACGCGTAATTATTTTCAATTTTATGAACAAGGATCTAAATGGAAATCAGACATGTATGATTTTTGTAAATTAATCAACACTGATTTTTTAAGATGTACAGAAAAAAACAAAGAAATGCATAATGTGTACACAGCAGATAGCAATTTTACAGAAAGATACTTAACATTAAAACGCAAAACTGATCATTTTATAAAAATATACAAGAAATATTATCGTAGTACTATTGACAACAAATGCACCTCTTGGAAAAATAAAATTAAATTATCATTACAATATTATTTTTTGTTTCCCTATTTAATCGAAAATCATTCATACGAATATGATTTATTAAAGCGTAACAGTTTAATTTTGAAAGAAGAGTATCCTTCTTGTTTACAAAGATTAGTATTTTCATACAATGATAAATTATTTCATAACGGATTTTTTACTTTATATACGCCTATACCCATTTATAACTATTTTAAAGTTGAAAAAGTAAAAACTATGAACGATAAAGTTTACATATACAAATCGTTTAATCAATGCAATTTTTATGAAAAATCAATTATGGAAATGTTTCCTTATGCCAATTGGTTTTATTTTTTTAAAAGAAATTTTACCATATCAAAAATTTTAAATAGACGAGACAATCGACTCTATGATGTCATTAAACAAGAAATTATCAACGATAAACCTATTCATAAAGCTGAACATTTTAATATGTATTATATTAACGCAAAGGAATGTTTATAAAAAACAAAAAACTTTTTTTTATTTTTTTATATTTACTGTATAATATGTTTTATTAACTAGAAATACATTGTCAAAACATTTACAAATTGTTTGATTTATTTCTTCACATCGGTTGTTTTCTCGAATTAAATTAACCAAGTCTTTATACTGTTCTCTTTTTTCATTATTGCCTTTTACGTGATATATAAAATCAATTAAGTAATTTTTTAACATTTTAGTTTCATATTTACAACAATGATCCATATGACTCATATTAAAAATTTCACCAACAAAATGAGCGTTACAAATTGTCTCATCATAGAAATAATTCATAGTTTTAATTTTTGGAAATGAAAACATACCAACATCAAAAAAATAAACGTTTTTATAACATTTTAAAATTGAAGCTTCCATTACACCACCTTTATACAAAACTAAATTTATTGGATATTTTATAAATTGTGTTTTCAAGTAATCGTAAATATCAGTACAAAAAATACTCTCAGAATTGTACAATAAACTTGGATCGTATGTTAATCCATGTACATATTTTTTACAATGGTCAAATGCTTTTCGATGTTTTTCTGCCAGTTTTTGATAAGTAACACACGGCCATACTTGAGCATGTAAACAAAATTCATCGTTTAATGGTCTTAAACATATTTCTCTGATACAATTTTTTCCCCAATAATGATCATTTATAGATTCATTGTGAATATATTCAGTATCTAATAACCAAATCTAAAAAAATAACAATATTTTTTAATAAAAATAAAACGCATTCTTTTTTAAAAATTTTAAAACATGTATAAAAAACAAAAAAAATAACTAATTTTTTAAAAAAATTTTTATAATTAAAAATGAATCGAGTTGACAGTATCATTAGAAAAATTCATAATAATTGCGCTGTTTGCGCATTAGATGAAATAGCCAAAAGGTATCAAACACAAGAAAACAATTCTGGAAACTCTTCACCTTCATCTCTAGTTATAGACGAGGAACATTATAAAGACACATCATCAAATGATTTTCTTGAAAACATTTTAAATTCAAAAAGAATTACATTAAATTCTTATTCTATTGAAAAATGTTTTAAAAACAGTAAATTTAAAAATTTACTCGACCAACCGCAACTATGTCAATTTCACTTGAACAAATTTGACAATATGAAAAAAGATCATCTTGACGAAAATGTTATAGCCGACTATTACAAATCTAAACTAAAAGTTTTTTTACTCGAAAGAGATGTTAAACCTGTTGTTCCATTTGAAGGTGATCAAACAGACGGATTTGTCGATATTTTTACAGCAAAAATATTACCTACCGCTTCAACCATCATAGAAAAACTAGATGGAGTTTTAAAAAAGAAATCTGTTAAAAGAAACATTGAAGGAATCATAAAAGACGGCACATCTAATAAAAAAACATTATTTGTTAACATTTTACATGCTATTGTAACATTATTTATTTCAAGTTTTTTTAGTTTAGAAAAAGAAGAATAAAAATGTGTACTAACGAATCTTTGTCTAGTTATTTTAATAATGAACCCTTTTTGAAAGACTATTTTATAGGTGTTTACGCTTTTGACGAATTGAGTCAAACCCAAACACACGTAAACATTATTAAACGAATGGTAAAAAACGGTTCTTTTTTTATTTATAATAACGAAACTAGTAAAGAAAATGGAGAACATTGGAGACTTTTACTCAAATTAGACAATAATCATTTTTTTTGTTTTGACAGTTTAGGTACTGAAAGCTGTTTAAAACAAATTCCACCTTTTTTAAAAAGTAATAGACATTTGTTTGAGTCTGTAGAAGAAATACAAACTAACATACAAATAAACACTTTGAACATTAATTATAATGAAATTGAAATAAGTTCTTACATACGACAAACTAAACACTTTCCTTACGAATGGACAGCTGATAATCATGAATTTTATTGGTTTACAAAATTTGTATTAAAATATAGTTCAATGACAGGTCAACAAACTCTTTTGTTTTCTTATAACAAAACTTGTTTTCAATGGGAAAACAGTAGTTTGTGCGGAGCTTTTGCCGCTTATTTTATATCTTTGTTACCAAACTATCTTATTAACGGTCAAATTTATTTACCTTTGTTGTGCAGATTACTGAACTATCACTTCTATGAAGTTTCGAGTCTTCATGCTTCCGAATTAGCTCAAATAAATTTGCTTCCATTTTTTCACTTTGTTAGAAGTAAATTATTTAAACACTTGGATGATACTGCTAAACAACTTTTTGAAAAAGACATGAAACTTCATCTCTATTTAAGAAAAACTGAGAGTCTGGTACGTAATAATGTAACAATGAAAACAATGAAAATTCCTATAGAAAATGATATTTTTAAAAATGAAGTCATGACCAATAACAAAATTAGAAGCTTTTTAAACGATGCTAGATTATTAAGAACAAACAATGAATGTCAATGGGATAAAATATCTATTCAAGATATCAATGCTATTAGAGATGTTATGAACGAAGAAAACCTTGCTTTAAAACAATATGAAAATATAAACGATTCATATTTTTTTAATTACAGAAGATTTAAAGATATAAATAATTTTATTGACGTGCCTCAAGATGATGTCATGACAAAAAAAGAAATAAAAACTCGTTTTGTTCAAAATTTATTATAATAAAATGTCAACAAGTATACAGAAAGCAGCTTTATGGAAAATTAATGAAAAAGTTATAGAAGAAAATTGCAACTCGTGTGCTGGAAACGGATTATTATATATTGTTAATTTAGAAGATCCGAAATCGTTAAATTACTTAAACGAATGTACGAGTACTATTTTTAACAATGAAGTTTGGCTTCTACATAAACCAACTTATGCAAAATTCGAGATAAAAACAAATAAACTAGTATGCGATACTTGTAAAGGAAAGAAAAAACTTTTATTAAAAAAAACAAAATTTTATAAAACACAAGAAAAAAAAATAAATTTAACATTGTATTATAATTTTATTTCAAAATAAATAATTTTTTTACAACATTGTTCTTTAATATACTTCAAAACTTTTATCCGCCGGTTTATATAAATTAACGGGTGGTTGAATTGCTACTGTTTTTGTTGTTACAGAAGGCGTTGATTTTTTTCCTTTCCACGCTTTTTTTAAACTATATAATAATGAACCCACTTTTAAAACATTAGTTACATTTTGAGGTGTAACATAATCTGTTAAACCACGAGCTCGTTGTTTTTGTTTAACTTTACGTGTGCGTCTTTTTTTTATTCGCTTTCTTCTAACAACCATATTGATAATGAATCCTTTATAACTGATACAAAATCATCATATTTCATACTAAATACTTTTTGTTTTTTAACCAATTCATCTTCATTTATAACTTCATATATAAAATCAATGCTAGCTATATCGTTTGAACGAGTTACTTTTATTTGATTGCTACCGTCTAAGCGAAAAAATAACTTGAAATTTCCATTTACATCTTTCAAACTATCGTTTGTTTGAAAAATTTCCAATTTTTTAGCATTATAAAATTGTAAGAGAGATTCTTTAAAAAAAGTCACGTCCATTTTTTTAAATTTAAAAAAATTTTTTCATTCTTTTATATATACCCTTTTTTTAAAAAAATTAAAAAAAACAACAGTATTAAATATATTAATTTATTATAGGTAATTCATAACCAATATAAAGATCGCCTTTATTTACATGTCTAATAGTATATAATCCAGAACGTACTTTATAATCAATAACAAATCCTCCTAAAAAAGTAGAAATGTCTGTATGTCCTTCTTTTTTATTTCCACTTATTATTTGACATAGATATTCATTAAAATATTTAAAAGTTAATATATATTCGCCATCACTTGTTACATCGGCTCTTATGTTATCGACTGTATATGTTCCCATATCTTTAAGCAATAATTTATAAAACTCCAAGTCTTCTTTAACAATGTTAATATATGTATTAATATAGCAATGATTACAATATTCTTTTCTATGATATTTTTTATCAGCATATTTACAATAACCTTGTTTAAACAAACGAACTTCACTTGATGACATTCTTTTTTGAACTAAAGTTTACAAAATGTTTAAATAACCTATTCACAGGATCAGCAAATGGATTCTCTGTTCCACCTCTTAATCTTCTAAAAACGTTACCACCACGGTGTTTTTTACCTTTAATAAAAAATTCATATTTTTTTTATTAAAATATAAAATATTTACAAAGGTGAACCCACATTTCTATACAACCACCTATCTAATTTAACAAACATATTACTCAAACCTCTTCCCATCATATTACTTATGCGTGTATGCGGTTTTAATTTTTTGTTTATAAAAATATATCTTTTTGCACGTTTATTACGTCTGTGTCCCCTTCTCATTTTTTTTTTTTTTTGGACTTGTAAAAAAACTTTGAAAAAAAAACTTATATATTTTTTTTAAAAAAAAATTTTTGTGTCACCCGACACTGTCCTTACTTAACCTGCCTTACCTAACTTATTTCTTTTTTCTTAGTAGGCCTACTTATTATTTTTACTCTGTTGTTTTTTTTACAACCGGTTGTTTGTATCTTACTTACTTACTTACTTACTTAACCTTACTTACTTAGTCTATTATTTTTTTTGCCTTACTTATGCCTGCTCACCCGTTCGTACATACACGCTCGTTCACACACGCTCAGGACTCACCGAGAGTATGCTTCTCAGTGCATATCATCAAGTATCAATGATACTCAATGTGGTTTACATATAGGACTCACCGAAAGTATGAGCTCTCAGTGGGGAACAGTCATCAAGTAACAGTGATCTCACCGTAACTCAATGTATTTAACATATAACTAACTAAGCTAACTAGACAGACGTCATCAAGCGTTCGCTCAATGTGTTTATACATATAATGTTAAAGCCGTAAAGTTATAGAGAGATTCGAACCCTGGACGATCGGTTCATGGCGGTTTACAACATAGTGCGGAAATGATACGATGCACTATGCTACGTCGACGTGTTGTTTAAGCGTGTTTTGAATTCATTTAAATTGTCATTTTAACACTTTACGTAGAGATTTTTTTTCTACACAGAGATTTTTTAAAGTTGTTTACGCACATTATAAGGGAAATTCCCTGAGAAATTCCCTATATAATCCTACGTAAAAAGCAAGATTAAAAATTTCTAAATATAACTTGTTTGTTACAAAAATCAATTATTTTACTTAATCTATAAAGATTAAATATTTTTTATATAAAAGCTGCATTTTTTTATATCAAACATCAAATGGCAATCACTAAAGTAGTTAGTAGAAACAAAATGTGGGAAAAAAAAACACCAGAAACTATCGTGATAGAAGAGGATCCAGACTTAGTTTTTCATCCAATCGATTTGACAATGGATGAATTTTTAGACACGATCAACAAAAAAACGCAAAATAATCCTAGCATAGAGATTAAAGAGAAAGGAACAGCGACCAAAAATACCGATTTTCAAGTAAATAAAACAAAAAAGGTAATTTATTTATTTCAAAATAGTTTTTTTTTAAAAAAAATTAAAAAGAAAAATTTTTTAAAGTTTTTTTTTTATTTTTTTTAGAAAAAGAGCAAATACAAGCTAAAAAGAAATAGAGAAAGAAAAATTAATTTTTTAGCAAAAAAAATACAAGAAGACATTGAATATTTAAATCATCATTGTAAATAATTTTTTTATTATAATAAAATATATTGTTTATTTCTTTTTTCTTTTTTTTAACGCTGCATTTCTTTCGTGTTTTCGATTAACGTAAGCTTCGTTTGATATTTTCCATCGTTTTACTTTTTTACCAACGCGTCCTAATTTACGATTAGATTTGTTATCTTTATATGTTTTTTTAGTTTTTCGTAAACATACTAATATATTTTTACAATTGCTTGGTATCCCTCTATTTTCTGTTTGCGTTTGTTGCGAGTTTGTTGTAGTACGTACAAAATCAATTTGATTATTTAAATAATTATCTACAGTTTTTTTTGATCTAGGTGTATATCTTGTGCGAGGCATTTTTTTAATATTTTTTTTGTTGTTAAAAAAATATATATTTATATAATATCATTTTTTTAATTTTTTTACAGATTTAATTATATAAAATAAAATGAGTGAAAATGAATTAACAAATATCTTGGCATTCTATCTTGAAGCCTATTGGCAACAATTTGCTAATTATTTGAACATGCATCGCTGTGTTATTGATGCCATTGACAACGATTACAATAGAAGTTATTTAAAAATATGTCGAGTCATTACGCTATTTTTTCAAGTTAATCCAGAAGAAAAATTTAATCCGCAATTTATATTAAAAACATTACAAAGATGGTTAATTGACGAACAACAAAAAAATAATTTTAAATTAATAAACAATTTAAACGAATTAATTAATAAAGTTAAAAATTTTGTAGAAGAACCCATGGAATATTAATTTTTTTACATTGTATAACATGTTGTAATTTTTTTTTAGATTAACTAAAAATAATGGAATCCATTTATGCAAAAGTTAACGAAGCCATCTACAAATATGGTAAACCTGTAATGAATACAGAATTTGTTATGAAGTCATACGAAGCCATATTTGTGGATGGCAACTCGATTTTTAATTTAAAAAACGTAGACATTATAGATGAAAAGGAGGACTATGAGATGGCCGATGACAATGAATACGATGATAGCGATGAATACGATGATGATGACGATGACGATGACCACAATGAATATTTGTATAATGGCGATGAATACGATAATGATGATGGCGATGAATACGATAATGATGATGGCGATGAATACGATAATGATGAATACGATGACGATGACCAATGGAAACAATGGAACAATGAACCTATGGAAATAGACAATTAAATTATTTTGTATTTTTTTTATTTTTAATGTCCCTTTAGTTTTGAGTGTTTTAAGAAATTTATTTTCTCAAAGCAGCCAAAACTAAAGGTATAAAAAATAAAAAAAAACAATGGATTGGAACTTTTTTTAATGTTCCTTTAGTTTAGACTATCCTTAAAAATTTATTTTCTAAGGGTAGCCAAAACTAAAGGTATAAATAAACTTTTGTTTACAATTATTATGAATATGAGATTGTTTTATATATTCAATACATAAAACAATTTCGTATTCATAACATTGTAACATATTTTTACTGAGCAGATGCAATCAAATATGTCGATTTATTGCTCTCCGACCAAATATATATTGGAATTTTTTTTATAACTTGTATTTTTTTTTGCTTTCAATAATAAATATTTTTTGATAATATGTTTGTCTATAATTTTTACCCATAATATTATATAATATTACCCATAACATTTTTTTAATACTATTAATACTTTTTTTAGCAACTAATTATACAAAAAAAAAATGGCTGAAGCTATGGAAAAAGAATTATGTTATTATTGCAAATTACCCTTTACTATTGATCAATTACTAAATCATCAATTAAAATGTAACACATCACAAGATTATGATTGTTTTAGCTGCGGAAAAAAAATTAAATTGTCAGATACTTGGGAACATGAATGTGAAATTTATCACGAGGAACGCGTAGAAAGAAATCAAACTAAATTATGTGTATTTTGTGGAAATCAAATTCAAAAAAACTACTATGATCAACACGCTATTGATTGTTTACATCGTTTTGAAAATGAATGGAAAGAAGTAATGGAGAAACAAAAAAATATTATTATGGATCAAAAACAAAGTTTAACTTTTTTAAACATGACTAATAATAACATTCTAAACAGTTTAGCAACTGTCAACAAACAAATAAACGCATTAACTAAACGAATGGACAACATGGGTTTGGAAATAAAAGAGTTTGTGAATAAAAACACATTTGAAAAAATATTGAACAACGTCAGCTTGGAAATGAAAGAATTTGTGAATAAAAGCACATTTGAAAAAGAATTGAAACTATATGATAATATATTAAATTATAATAAAAATATCAACGACAAATTCATGTCTGATAATTTAATTATAGAATTGGACCAAATGGATTTAAGATTGCAATCTAACGAAGCTTATCATACTCAACCTTCTTATACTGTAGATGGTTATTTCTATCGATTTAAAATTTTTGGTTACAGTAATCAAGAAGATAAAATGGGTATTTATTTTCAATTGATACAGTCTCCAAAAGATCATTCTTTAAAATGGCCGTTCATGAAAACTGTAACATGTACAGTTAAAAACGAATATATTGAAAACACAAAAATAATAGCCAATTATAGCGAACCGTTAAAAGAATGTTTTGAAAAACCTGCTCAAGCTTATAACCGAGCTATTGGAACAGATAGTTTTATAACCCATGAACAATTAAAAAAATTTTATATAAAAAACAATAAACTTATTATTCACGTTTCTTTTATATAATTTATTATGTATTTTTTTGTATTTAATTAATCATATAATTAATAAACTTATTATACACGTTTCTTTTATATAATGTATTTTTTATATTTTTTTTATATAACATTATATTTTTTTAGAATATTAAAAAAAATGAACAGTGCAATCATGAGAGATATAGCTGACTACATCACTACGTCTGATGTAAAAAAAATTAAAATGTTTTTAGAAATACCTTACGGTATAAGAGAGAAAATCAAAGATGGACTAGATTTAATGGAATATTTACAATACAAAGATTTCGTGTATCAAAACTATGAATACAATACTAACGAAGCTAAAATCAAACTTATTTTAAATTTGTTAAATGAAATCGGTAGAAAGGACATCTATAAAAAGTTTATAGTTAAATTTGAAAATCCGCCATCATACGAAGAAAGTGTTAATCCTCCACCGTATGCAGTACTGGATAATCGAGACAGATCCAATATAGATTTTCCAAACTTTAAAGTAGCAGATCCATTTTTGGCAATAAACGCACAATGGAAATATACTGGAGGTATACTGGAAAATCGGAGTTTTTGTGCAGAAAACGCAAAATGTAATACTCCGTATTATCCGCCTGAAGTTATTTGTTTAAAACAAAAAGAACTTTTGGACTATTATAATAAAAAATAATTTTTTTAAAAAAATTCTAACTTTTTTTTTTAATTTGTATATTTTTTTAGCAATGAAAAAAAATCAATTTAATAACATACTTAATGAATTACACGAATTTGATTCGATGAAGCAAAACAAGTTAAAAGAATGGAATTTCAACTATGATCTTGTTTTCAATCTTGTTACAAATGTTGAAACATGGTCCTTAGAAGATTTATGTAAAAGAAAATTAGCTTACAAAAAACTTTTGAACACTATTATACCAAATTTACAAAAACAAATTAGAGATTTATTGCATACGTATTTATATGGAAACGAAAAATTACCCTTCCTTCATTACTATTTTAACAAAATGAATGATATTTGGTTTGATAACATTATTAACGATATTAACAATGCCAATGATAATTATAAAAAACATTATTTATTTGTTCAGAAATTAATTATTCATTATGTTTATCGATTTTTTGAACAGGTTTATATAATGTTACGTTATAAAACTAAACAAGACAAATTAATTATGTCATCTCTTTTTAATATTTATATGCAATGTATAGATTGGTTAATTGAACAATGTAAATTTGTTTATGATCCTCATTTTAAACCTTGTTATATTTATAAATATGATTTTATTTAGAATGTTAAGAAAAAATTTACTTAGACATGCTAGAATACATCATGATTTAGAAGAATTTTTTTCAATAAAAGAAACCATGGTGAAACAATTGCAAATTAATAACTATCAAATAGGCTTTCATGATAAATACTATCGTGAATGGACTTTGAAAGATTTATGTAAAAGAAAGTTAGCTTCTGAAAAACTACTACGAATAGTCATACCAAAGTTACGTAAACAAATTAACAATTTGATGTATTCGTTTTTTCAAAATAATCAAAATATTTTATCACTATATTCTGTTTACAAATCACACGAAGACGATTGTTTTGAATTAATTGACAGACGTGCATTAATTAGACCGTTTTATTTGAATATTCAATTATCCATTGTTGATAATATATATAAACTTTTTGTAAATATTTATTATATTAATTGTTTTTCTGCTACTAAGCATCATAAATTAGTCATGAAATCTTTTTTTAATATTTATATGGAATGTATAGATTGGTTATTTAAACAACATGAATATGTTATTAATCCTTATTTTAAACCTAATAGAAATGACATGTATGATTTTATTTAACTTTTTTTTATTTTAGAATAAAAAAAATGAAACTAATTACTGTAGATCAAGATCAAGACCTTTTATTTTTTAACAGAGAAGAATCCGATATAATGACAAAATTTTTAAATGTCGATCATGAAAAGATTAATGATCCATCGACAATAAAAGCGTTTGGCAATATATTATTATTGGTACAAGAAGAAGTTTTAAAACAAACAAACTATTTACAAAACATTGAAAAAACAAAAGAAATACAACGAGACTTTTATAATTTTGTAAAACAATTATTATCAAAATAAATTTTTTTTATTTTTTTTAGATTCATAACAAAAAAAAATGAAACTTGTTAAAAATGATCAAATCAGATTTGTTAGTTACAACCCTCAAGAAGCAAGAATACTAATAAAGATAGCAGAAGACCGATACGGATCCGATAGTTGTAAAGTGTTGGCAGAATTTTATCGTATTGGTGTTATTATAGACGAAGAAATTCAAAAACGCACGAACAATTTTACAAATAAAGAACTCTTTGAAAATATCAATAACAGTTTTGAAAACTTTGTTAAAAGTTTATTATGAGAATAAAAACAAAATTTTACACTTTTATAATTTTGTAACAAAACAAGTATTATCAAATTTTGTAACAAAACAAGTATTATCAAAATAAATTTTTTTTATTTTTTTATAGATTCATAATGAAATTACAAAATTATAATTTATACGATACCAATACTCATATCAGCTTTAACCGCGAAGAATATAGAATTTTTATGGAATTAGCTATAAATCGTTATGGAAACAATAATTTTAAAGTTTTAAAAGAATTTCATCGTATTGCTGTATTGATTGACTACGAAATACGTAAAAAAACATTTAATTTTACAAACGAAGAACTTTTTTATTTAATTAATAATAATTTTAAAAATTTTGTTAAAATGTTTGTATGAGAAAAAAAACAAAATTTTACATTAATAAATTTTTTCATTTAATATATTGTCTTTTTCCTTTTTTATAATATGATAACATTCCAATACATCTTTTTGTAAATATAATCCTCCAACTAATCCTTTACAATAATAACACAATTGTTGAACTATTATTTTTAAACTATTTACATAGTTTATTTTTTTATACAATTTATCTATACACGTAAAATAATAATAAAATGTTTTTAACACATCAAGACAATGTTCAATAACTTCACTATAATTATGTAAACACGCGTCGGGATAAAATACGCGATGCGGAAGACATTTAAATAACAATTCAAGAACTTCTTTCAATTCTATTTGATATGTTTCTATCGATTTTAAATCTTTAATTTTAAAACCGTATACTCTTTTACAACTATCCAATTCGCTTTCTTCAGCTAAAAGAACTTTATCCATCCAAATACCTTGATTTAAATGTGTTTCCTGTAAATGTTTTTTTAAATCTAAATTGAGTTGATATAAATATAACAAACAATCGTCCGTCGCATTAAAAGACATTTTGTTAAATGAATTTTTTTATTTACATATTTACAATTTTACATTTAAATACAATAACAACAACCGCGGCACCGTTCAAATAAACCTTGAATGAACGGGCACACGGTTGTCACACAACAGTGTTCGTGATCGCTTTGATCGTCGCACTGGCAGCATCCTATACATAATATACGTCTATCATATGGTCTCCTTGGCGTTCCAAATTCATTTAAATGTTCGTCTATACGTCTTACAATTCTATCAAGTATACGTACTTGTTCTAAAAAAATAATTTTTTTTAACTATTATATTTTTTTTGTTGTTTTAAAAAAAATATTATATTAAAAAAATATTATGTTTATAATCAATATTAATTTACCATCATCTATTTCAGGAATGTCGTCGAATATTTCTAATTGATTTTCATACACTTCCTCGTCTGATTCCTCAAGTGGTATTGTTTCTACCACTTGAGGTACATATATTTGAGGCTTTTTATATTCGTTTTCCGGAACATAGGGTTTAACAATCTAGAAAAAAAACACAATCACTTAAAAAAATACAAAAACATTTATTTTTTTTTCAAAAAACAATAAACTTACAGCTATTGGTTTGACGAATAATTGTCGTCGTACTTTTATTTTTTTGTATTCTTGAATTTTTTTTACTTTACCCATTTTATAATAGATAATAAAATTTTTACAAAAAAAATCTTTTTATATTTTTTTTTATAACGCTAGATTAACTTTAAACAAAAGAAAATCTTTTTTTTATTTAATAAAAATTTAACGGGATTAAAATATATTATGACGTTATTTTATGACGTATTATTTATGACGGATGGGAACGGGTTGGGAATGGAATGAACAGAAGTCTATAATCCGAGAAGGGACAATCATCAGATAGATATCTAGAAATTCCTGAAAGCAGATTTCCAAATCTTAGTTAGTTTTTATGTAGCTTAGCATGACAGTTAGAACTGCAAACATCCCAAATAAATCAACTTGCTTTCTGTTTGAAATCTTATATAATTAATAAGCTCATTAATAAGATGGTCCAGTAGAGGTAAAGTGATAGAAAGCTTAAAATAATCAGATGATGAGTGATTATCATGATTAATTTGCTTTCCACATTTTCTAGTTTTTTGTTTTCTTTTATATTTAAAGTCATAGCTAATTCAAAAGCAATATTAGACCAGTTGTACCAATATAAATAAATACCAAATTTAATCTCTTGAAGCGTGTTTTTTTAATTGTCAATTTCAAACTTCTGAAATTTGATACATGTCGTATTGCTTATCTTGGAGTCTAATTACAATCTAAAAAATTCAATCCATCAAATTTTGGTTAAAACTAAAGTTACATTGAAATAAAATTCAAAAATCAACTATGAAGAGACTTTAGCTGAAAAAAAATGCCTAGATTTTTCTATTTTTGAACCCAACAAGTAAAACAGACATTGGTTAGTTTTTCTTTACCAACAGAAAGATCACTATTTAAACATGCCTGTAATTTTAATTAAGGACAGTCAATAAATCTTAAGAAATCTTTACGAGTTTTATAGTTATTGCCTACATATCTTATAACGATAGACTACTGTTTAAGATTACCACAATCAGATGCTTTATCAGCTAAAATTAAATAGTATTTACTATTATTGATTTCAGAAATAAGAATCTTCTCAAAAGCCTCACTACAACACTCCGTAAGTTGATTTTGTGTGGTTTAAGAAATAATGTAACAATTTTAGGGGCTGATACTAAATGATTTTATAAGATAGTGTCACCTGCATAAATTCCAAAATTAAGTAGTTCGAAAATATTTCCTTCAACTCTTTCTTGAGGACTATCTTATATTATAGTCTCCAATATTGTGTTATGTTTGATTCTAATTAACAATAGAATCAACTTATCCTCTTTAATTAAAGCTTCAATTTGAAGATTAAATTTTTTTTTTTGAAGAAATAAAAATTTAATATTTTAATTATTTACATTTATAGCAAAAAACAATAAAAATTGTTTATATAGCTCTGTGGCAAAACTATTATTTATAGTATTTACCTGTTTAATAAAATAATGTTTTAATTAAATGTTATAAGAATTTTAAAACAATAAGCACAGAAACAGTTGTATGTAAGTAAACTAGTTACAGTTATAAAAAGCTAGCTATTTTTATTACATATAGTCGGTGAAAACATAGTTGAAAATATAGCTTAAATCTGCAGAAGTTTTCTCAAAACCTTGTTTCATTTTAAAATATGGCTTAAAAACATTTATATTAGGGCATTTTCAAACCAAAAGTTTAATTACGAAATTAAACTGGTGAGATATTTCAAACCATTTCGCTTTGTAAACAATTTTTTTCGCAACATTTAATGTTATAAATGTGAATCAATAGCATTTGTAACAATTTTTTTTCAAAACATATCCTCCATAATTACCAACTTACTAAGAAAATAATAAAGGCGCTTTGCTTATTTGAATATAGCTGGGCTTAAAAAGACTGAGAAATAAGTACAGCCACAAGGCAAAAAACAATCTAGCCACGGGCTACGAGTGTTGACGGCATACGATTTTTGAATAAAAATATATTACGTAAAAAAAACAATAATTTAGTCAGCTTATGCCGTAAAATCAGGTTGTTTGTGGCTTAGCCACAAACCGATATGCAACGACCGATCTTTTTTTTAATTCCGGTTTGTTTTGGTTTTAAGTAATCGCTTTTAAAGCCGAATTTACACAGTAAATAAAAATAAACTTATTTTAATTATTTATATTATTTTCATTTTAAAAATATGTTGGAGTATTATATATTTTTTTTTTTGTTGATCATTTTAAGGTGTAGCTTTAGCCACAACGGCTATACCCTAGATCCGCACCTGAAGATCATAGCTATTTTTTTGCGTAAAAAGAAGTTTCTAACCCCATTATTATTTTAATCAGAGATTAATGTTGTGTATAATGTTTCTATGCACTTAATTAAGGTTTTTTTTTGATTTTCTTTTAAATGTTATCTTCTTTATATAAATCGTAGTAAATCCATTTTAAAACTGAGACAAAAATGAAGGAAAGAGTTATGACACACCGTAAGAATATTGAAAAAAGTTATTGAATCACTTTAAAAATTTTTTGACGCTAACAAAAAATGTCTAGATAAATTTTTAAAGTGATTCAATAACTTTTTTCAATATTCTTACGGTGTGTCATAACTCTTTCCTTCATTTTTGTCTCAGTTTTAAAATGGATTTACTACGCGACATTATGGCTTTATATGCAAAATTTTCCAATTCCTAATTTTTTCCTTTTCCCGTTTACAAAAAAACTCTAACTAACATTAAAGTTCTGCTTTCAACACTAGTCAAAAAGTAGGTGGCGTCAAGATTATTTGACTAACTAACGTCAAAATTCTCCTTTTAACACTAATCAAAGTTTAAATAAAATAATATTTTGAATAATTTTTTGAATAAAATAATATTTCGAACAATTTGATATAAAGTCAGGTTTATATTCAATGGTAATTAAATATAAAACTTTATAATACATTTTAATATTTAAAATATTAAACAATAATGAATAAAATTATGTTGTCAGATCGTTGTAATGAAAAAAATTTTTTTACATTTAAATTTAGTAAATATCGGTTAAAAATTTTTTTCAATATTGTTTATGATAAAATGGAGTACTATTATACAACTTAAGAACTCCCCACAAACAGCCGAGAGCCGCCGAGAAGGAGGGGCAAAAGAGGCAGAAATGCCCCGGGCGCCAAGATAATAGGGGGTGCCAGAAGACAAAAGATAAAAAAATTTAATAAGATTTTAATTACAAAAAAGTAAAAAAAATATTTTTATTGACGCAAAAATTTGATTGAGTCATTATTATATAAAATATTATATTTCAAACATAAATTAAGTTTACTTGGTGATAAACATAGCAATTAACTTTCCTTTATTTATATTACAAGAAAATTATAGTTTTAAATAATTTATTTCTTTTCGGCAGGGTATGGGTTACGGTTGATGCGGAAAAAAAAGTAAATTTTGACTTGTTTTTATATTGACGTAATTTGAAGTAGACACAAGGTCTTAACAAAATATTTTATTGTTAAAGATAAATTTTGCTTGGTTGTTTGAAAAAAAAAATCACATAAATACTTTTCTGATTATTCTGAAAAAAAATTTAATCACGACTTTAAATAGCAAAATAAAAACAAATTCATTAACTTTATTTATTAAGATTTAACAAACCCTTAAGTTTAAATCTCAACGCAAATAAAAAAATAATCAATAAAAATAATGAAAAAAGAATCAAAGTCAAGACTTATAACTACAAGCTGGTTTCTCTCATCTATTTTGTGCAAGGTGACGGAGAGAACTGTCACAGATAGGACTATGAAAAACTGTGTACAAAGTCTCAACAACCAACTCAGTGTCAGACAACACTTCTTACTAAGAATCATGCTTTTTGGCATGAATCTTATAAAAAAGTTGTTGTGTGTCACAGTTTTGAATGCTTTGGCGAAGTTGGTAAAATTTATGTAAACCAGGTGTATTTGGAGAATAAACGTCCTAGAGGGAATTAACGATAAGTGGCTTCCCTCAAGGATTAGTTCTTACATCACTGCTATTTGTGTTCTTCATGAACAACTTAATAAACTGCATTTATAACCGTAAAAAATTATACGCCAATGATGGCGTATTATAATATAATAATAATATAATATTATAATATAATAATAATATAATAATAATTATTTTCCTCTGATTATGAAAAACAGTATTGACAGTATTGACAGCGCTGTAAACTGCTAATACAAAGGCCTTGTAAATTTTAACATCAAGAAGTAGAAAGTAACGCAAGTTGGTAGTCGTCGCAAAAAATAATAATGCCATAGCTGACATTAAAGGTAACGAACGCAATCTCCAGGAAGGATTGAGCAAGAACTTCGAAAACTAATATCTGACAACCTCAAAGTCAAAGTACAAGTGGAAGCTGCAGCTTGGGTAGACAATCAAATGCTTGGTTGTCTCAAAAAATCATTTTGGTTTAGATCTCTCCAGCTGTAAATTCCAATTAGGAGGTCCCTAAGCACTGTTGTCTTATGTAAAAAAACGTTGTCTCCCTGCATGTAGTAAAAATCACACTTTTAAAAAGTTCCCTTGAAATCGATTTTTTGAGGGATTAGGGGCAAGTGGGTAGCTCCGGACACTTAAGGAGATAATAGATTCTACACATGCACTAGCAGAAAACAAGTCAAAAGACTTTTTTAAAAGTATAAACAATTATCAATCGAATTAGAAACAAAAAATATTTATTGTGTACCTTAATAATATACAAAACATAAAAGAAAAAATGTTAGAAAAAAATCATGCTTCAAAATTAGAGCGTAGCCCCGGACACATAGTTTAACGATAATTTTACCTCTTAGACTGTTCTCAACAGCATTAGACTGTTCTCAACACATTTTTAAAAAAATCGCCTTTAAAAATCGCCTCTGATATGTAAAGAATGGTAATGAAAATGTCATCATTTAGAAACACAAACATTAGCTTTTTACTTATGAAAATATACACTTTAAAAACACTTTTTTCAAATCTTAGACTTTTTTTATTGGAATTAAATGAACTACTATTATTTATGTTTTCTTTTATTACTAATATTTGATAAACCTAGTCGTAGCTTCATCAAAAGTAGGAGGAAGTGATTTTCATAGCTCAGGTTTTTTCGCGCTTGTGTGACATTTTCTATGAAAAGAGAAAGAATCCAATTAAATATCTTTTCGTTTTTTAGACCAGTCAAAGTTTAAATCGCCAGAACTTAGTTTCACTGAATAAAAATTGCATGCTGCTCTTCCTTTCCATTAATTTAGTTTCTCCAATAATTTTAAATTTATTGTTATCTGATTGTTAAGTTTTTCTTGAATTAATGATGTAACTTCTTCTTCATTAGTTTGTATTCCTAAAAATATAGATTTAATTTAATGAACTGTAGTTTTATAGAAAAATACTTTATTTATAAATAAAAACAAATAATACTATAAGTATTACTTTTTAGTACCTTTATCGACAATAAAGACAATATTTTTGGGTTTTCCAATACAATTAATTCAGCTTCAGATAATTCATTATCTTCTACGTAATTTGGTTTAATCATTTTATGTCTTCGATTAACTGATCGCTTGTGTCTTTTAAACTTTTCGTTTGTATTAGTTTCAGTTTTATTAAAAGAAAATATACTGGGAATGTAATCAGATTGTAATGGATCGTTTGATTTCTTTCCTGTAAAATGTTTTAATTAAAAACACCATAATTGAATTATCTTTTAAAGCAATTGTATATAATACTATACCTGATATAAAATGGAAACTGCATATACGAGCATTATTTTTTTTTTTTTTTTCAGACTATTTATCTCGTTTAATTGCTCTGATCCAAAAATTCCTTCTTTCTTTTTCTTTTTCTGTTGTTATTCCAAATGAAATTCGGTAAAAATTTAAACAAATCTCTGTTTCAATAATGTTTTGTTTATTTTCTTTTGCCTACCAACTACTGCGCATGTGTTAGTTTACGGCAAAAATGTAAACATTTGCAACTGGTCTATATGTCAGACCAAACATTCATGCGCAAAATATAACTTTTTTATCATTACAGCGAATTTAATATAAATAGTACCTTAACTTTTTTATTTTAAATAAAAAATGCGAATCTTGAATCTGCGAAAAACAAACTTTAAATAATTAAGAAAAGCAAACGTTATGGAAAAATATATCTGGGCTCAATATGGGATTTCCTGTCAAAAACCTAGACTAATCCCAGATGAGACCCAGTTGGATCCCGCTGTTAAAACGGGATCCAACACGATAGGCCCCATGTAGGATACCCATGGTTATATGGTTCCCAGTATTTACCCCAGTTGGATCCCAGCTCAGACCCAGTTACGCTGGTTAACTGGGAATATCTTGTACTCCCAACCAATCGCTACGGTATATTCTGATAGATATTTTGTATATGCCATACTATCACTCGAACAATGTTTTTATAGTGTTTAAAACCACATAGTTTCTTTAGTTTAAACTGTACATCAAGTGTCTGGAGTTACCCGCCGCCCGGGGCTATCCGACCTTCTCCCAAGTTGGACGAAGAAATTTTGATCTCTAACTTCTTCCTTATTACCTTTGTGTACTTATAATGTAGAAACCTCTAGAATATTTTGATAAAGATTAGGCGGTCTACGATTTTGATAATTTTTTAATAATAACTTTAATTTGATACGTTGTTAATTATTCGCCTGTACCACTTTAACCCACACATGTCCCACTTTACTGCAATGGCATGGTTCCTCTATAATCAATAAAGTATATACTTCTTTATAATCTGCTTTCAATCTTGGGCACGAAATCAGTGCCCAAAATAATGCTTTATTTGTTAAAACTTGTTTAGTTCAGCACATACATTATATAAAAGAGTTGATAAAGTTCTTCTCAAAATATTTTTTAATGAAATAAAACACAAAATATGACCGCTTGCAGGTCTATTGACTTTTAATATAGTTTTTTTCCGAAACATAGCTCTAGTAGTAACTATTGTGGTGCTTCGACAATTGCTATATTTCATAGTGTCCCATGTATCATGGTGTCCCACTAACCCCCACCTCATATCAGAGCTGTTAACAAGGCCAAAAGTTGCGAGGCCAAGGACAAGGCCGAGAATTTTAAGGTCAAGGCCTACGCAAATATTTTCAAGACCAAAGATTTAAGTTTTTGCTTTACGTTAAGGCCAAATATTAGCAAAGCTGTAGGTAGCAAGTGCTGTGACAATAAAACCACATGTTGTGAAATTAGACCGAGGTTGTGCGCAGAATTCAACGAAATCAATAAGAAAGTATACTTGTAGATAAATATAATAGCCGAAAACAAAAATACACAAAAATAAAGAATGAAAACTTTTTATTCTTGATTTTTATTTATTTTATTTTTTTGAAGGCTAAGGCCAAAGCAATTAAGGTCGAGACCAAAATTTTCAAGGCCAAGACCAATGTCAAAACCAAAAGTTTGAAAGCCAAGACCAAGGCCTTAAGTTTTGGCCTTAAGGCAAGGCCGAGGCCAAGACCAATGCTAAGGACTAACAACTCTGCCTCATTTGTCAAAACTATTAATGTGTCAAAACTATTAATACGGATCTTTGCGCACGTTTTCAATTAGTTCATTTGTTAACAACAAATCCGAGCTACATTATAAAACAGTGGTAAATATAAGCTTTTAAAACTAGTTTTGCATGAAAAGTTCGGTTAGATTCAATCAGCAGAGCAGAGTAGATTGGCTAAGAACATCATTTATATTGTACAAACGGAAGAGCAGATTATAAAATCAGCTGAACTCTCATAAGTGATCTGCCAAATAGTTCGGCAGAACAAATGCTAGTATTATTGTTTTGTGATACGCCATATATGCATGCTATGTCAATATAATATTGACAATGCTTTATATATATATATATAGTTTATATAAAAATAGTCAACAGTTTATATAAAAATATTAATAGATTCGTTTTACCATCGATCTTCAATCAAACGTGATATATTATACTTACATTTGCGGAAATCCTAACAACCTAATTTTAACATGTGATTTGGCAAATTATTTGGCAGATCACATTAGATACGGCAGATTAAAGTATTGCGATATCAGTATCGTAGTATCGAAACATGCTAAAATATCGACATTTTGACCAGGTTCGATATTGAATTGTCGATATTATTCGATATCCTTTCACAGCAATATCGAAAGATTCTCGATATTCAAACTAAAATATCGATACTAATATTCAAACTTTAATAAAAATCAACTGTTATACTCTAAACTGTCCCTCCTAATTTCCCAGCTAAACTTTCCCGCCAAACTGAAAAGTAATTAAAAATGCTAAAAGTTAAGTGTAAATTAAAAATTGGGTAAAGCTACAGTTAAGCGGCCTAAAATAATTATATTTTTTCGCTTTTTAAAAACACGATGGAGCGTATTTTTAAAGCGAAACTTAATTATGTTATGTAATAATAAATGTTACGGGTTGTGAATTTGAAATTAAAAGATTTAATTAAAAGTTGAAGTTTTATATTAAAGTTGAAGGTAAATAAATAATAATTATAATCAAAGTAAATATAAATTATAATCAAAGTAAATTATAAGTAAATTATAATCAAAGTTTAATTATTAAATATAATAATTATAATCAAATTATAATCAAATTAAATTATAATCAAGGTAAATTATAATCAAAGTTTTGATATTATAATAATAAATATATTTTTATAAATAAAATATAATATAATAGTAATAAAATAAAATAAAAAATAATAGCAAATAATATATAAAAAATAATAAGAAAACAATATATAAAATAAAGCATAAAACATTAAATTCCGCAAACAACTTATTTCTAAACAATAAATTTACTTTGCTCTTATTAGAATAAAATAAATCTTCTTTGCTTTTATATTTTGTTAATATTTTAAAGTCTCTACGAACGAGAGCGCAAAAAGCGAAACAGTAAATTTATTTTTGGCCGCTTAACTGTAGCTTTACCAAAAATTGATGTCTTAATTTTTGTTCAATACTCAAATACTTTTGATATAACCTTATAAATATTTTTTTCAAAATTAGTTACTAATAGAAGTTATAAGTGAGAAAAGTTGTGATAATTTTTTTTGAAAATGCCAAGAGTAAGTCCCTTTTGGGCGTATTTTTTAAGAGACACACCAAAAAAAGATATTGCTCAGTGTATGCTATGCCCAACACAAATAGGCACCAAACAGAGCACTACGACTGGTTTGAAGGTTCACATCAGAGGTTGTCATAATGAAATTTTTCTCAACATTGGGAAAGAAAATTTAAAACGAGCACCAGAAACAACAGCACAAGAATCAATTTTGGACACTCATGGGCCAATAGCTCTAAGTGCAAAAAGAGTAAAGATGGACATTTTATCGTATTGCAAGGTTGTGACAAAATATGGAACAAACAACAAGCGACAATAAATAGCTGACTTGGATATTGTGAAATATTTGTGCATGGGAAATTTAGCTTTTCAACATGTTTCATCACCTGCTTTTAAAGACTTTTTATTAAGCCTTCGTCCTGAAATTATTATTAGAGCACCATCAACATATTCAAGAAACAAACTTCCAATCCTTTATTCTAATGTTTTTGAGGCAGTTCTTAATGTTTTAACACATGACTTAAAAGATGTAGATGCAGTTGGATTTACTTCAGATCTTTGGTCCAGCAAAAGCAATGAGTCATTTGCAGCCTTGACGCTTCATTATATTACAACTGGCTTTGAACTAAAGACATTTTTGCTGGGCTGTAATGCTTTTCCAGACAGCCACACAGGTGACAATATTTCAATTAAAACAGACACATTAATTTCTGTTCTACTTTTCAATAATGGTTGTAAAATGACTTCTGTCACAGATAGTGCAGCAAACATGATATCTGGGATGAAAAAATTGGCCAAAATTGATGAAAGTATTTCCTGCATTGCACATTTACTTCACCTTGTTATTATCAAATCTGTCAAAGAAGTCGATGAGATTGAAAAAGTTTTTCAGGTAAAAAAAATGTTTAGTCATTTTCTCCTCTTGTTTACGAAACTATGAAAAATGCGATAGTCTATTTTCTCAATAGTAAAAAATTTTAAAGAATGCATCAATACCATTTACCTGCATAAAGGTGCAACCAACAAATGAATAACTTTCAAATCCTATGTTTTTTTTTTGTTTATATATTTTTTTTAACCAAAATAATTTTTTATTTCAAGGTGTGCAAAACACTCTCAGCACGAACTCACAAATCAATCAACAGTCAACAGAGAATTATGGAAGCATGTAATGATGTCATACCTGAGAAAATCAAATTTAATAAAATTATTTCTCCTTGTCCTACACGTTGGAATAGTGGTTTTATGTGCATGGATTCAATATTACATTTACGATTAGCTCTTGAAATAATTGCAAGCAGCAACCTTAAAACGGACGACATTTTAAGGGCTTTAATTCCATCTTCTAATGAGTTTGATGTTATTGAAAAAGTAGTGCCGATCATGAAACTGTTTAATGATTTTACAGAGGTTGTTTCATCTGAAAAAATCCCAACTTCTCAGAGAGTTGTTCCAGGACTGTTTGATATTCAAGAGAATATTAAAAAGCTTATACTGCCAAATGACAAAATTACAGGAGACTTTGTTTCTAAACTCCTTTCAAATCTTAACAAACGATTTCCAGACTGTGGTTCAAGACAAAAAAACAATGCTTTAGCTCACTTACTTGATCCCAAATTTAAGGGTCTCCTTTTGACAAGGTTTGGCCAAGACGATGTCGCACTCAGAGATTTAAAAGAAATTTCAATAGGAAAGCAACCATCAAATTTGATTGAAAATACAACACAAACAGTGTCACCCAAACAAGATTTGTCTCCTGCCGAACAACTTCTTTTTGAAATGATGGGTCAGGATTCTAATGCCTCTGAGCTTTATAGATCATCAAAAGATTCTCCATTTGATATAGAACCAGAAGCTTACAAGAGGCTTGGATTTCCAGATAAAAATTACAATATTTTGGAATGGTGGAAAATTCATTCACCTCAACTTCCAATTTTGTCTAGAGCTGCTAAGAAAGTCTTGTGTGTCCCAGCGTCATCAACTTCTTCAGAGCGTGTGTTTTCACAAGCCGGAAATATTGTGTCATGTAAAAGAACTTTACTAAAAGCCGAGACAATAGAAAAACTTGTGTACGTTAAAATCAACATTAGTAAAGTTACTATTAAAAAATGGCTAATCGAGGAAGAAAATGTTTCATCAGCTGACGCGATAGACTAATTTTTGTTTTGTAAAACTGTTTATGAAAAAATATACAATTAATTGAGCTATAATTTTTTTTCCAAATTGCTAAAACATATTTCAAATATTGAAGATAACTTACGGTATTAGACCCTTCAAATTCCTCTAATTAGAAAAAATGGGTCTTGAACACAAAAATAGCATTCAAAAATTCTAGAATCTCGTTTAATATCGTATAATATCGTAAAATATCGAACTGAATATCGATAAGTTCGAAATTCAGAAAAAATATATCCAGTTTCAATATCGAAGTTCGATACTGTGTTTATGTAATATCGCAATAGCTTACGGCAGATCACTATTTCTGTTGGTGAAAAATTTACTACCTAACGCAAAAAATATTTATGTACAAACCTCAAGTAGGATTTACTTTTGATTTGGAGTGCATTGTGTGCATATGATCAGCTAAATTATTTGTCAGATTATTTATAAGAATTAAGCTGATTTTATAAACCACTAAGTCGTTTCTAAGAATAATTTGCACTGGATTTCGTATTAAATGCTCGGGATTTCCACTTGACATTCAAAATATATTGGCAAAATTATAAGTTTAAGTTTATAGTATAAACTTATAAGTTTATAGTATAAACTTATAAGTTTATAGTATAAACTTATAAGTTTATAGTATAAACTTATATGAATTAAGTTTTATATGTATTAAGTTTATATGTATTAACTTTATTCATATAATCCTGGTTCAAACTTATATGTATTAAGTTTATATGTATTAACTTTATTCATATAATCATGGTTCAAAGGTTTCTTTTAAAGTTTCTTCATTTTAATATTTTTTACTAGTTAAGTTATAATCATTATAACAATCAAGCAGTCACATAATAATGTGACTGCTTTTTTAAACATAATAATATTATGTTTATTACATAATAATAATAAACATAATAATATTATGTTTACAACATTATATTACGAATATTATTAATATTCATAATAATATGTTGTACTGGAAAATACTCAGTGTTTTTAAAAAAGTTATTATTTAAAGTGTTTTTATTATGGTCTTTAGTATTTGATATTACAGATTTATTGTATGGTAGTGGCACAGTTATTGGTAGGACTCATTTATTGGTACATTTAATTTTTTTAATGAGCAGTTTCATATTTATTTTCCATAAATAAATAAAAAAAATAGCCATCTATTTTACTTACTATTTGAACTAAAATTTATTAATGATTCTTCTATAGGTATTCTATATATATATATATATATATATATATATATATATATATATATATATATATATATATATATATATATATATATATATATATATATATATATATATATATATATATATATATATATATATATATTATATATATATATATATATATATATATATATATATATATATATATATATATATATATATATATATATATATATATATGTATATATATATGTATATATATATATATATATGTATATATATATATGTATATATATATATATATATATATATATATATATATATATATATATATATATATGTATATATGTATTCTAAATAATATATATATAGAATATTAGTTAAACAAAAATTTATAAGCGGTTTTTTTCCTAAAAAATTGATAAAAGTAAGAAAAAAAGTCCATACTTTTTTTCAATCTTTGTTAAACTATTATTAAGTACTTATAAAAAGCTCTATATCATTTCTTTATCTTCAATAACATTCTAACACCTTACATCTAAATTGCATCTGCTTTATCTGCCTTGCTTGAGCCACTCTCTCATCATTGTTAGATGGTATCTCTTTCTTTTTCTTTTTTTTTTTTCAAATACTCAAACACTCATACTCAAAAAAATAAAACAAGCTATCATCCTAGTTTGATAATAATGGGAATGACTCAAGCATAGCAAGTAAATCAGGTCCAACTACATTTACATTGCATTTTAAGACCTTGTTTAGAAGAGGAAGAGATTTGGACTGCTTTTTCTAATGCATCATTAAAAGAACCAGTCCAAATACAATAATAGTGTTCCATATAAAGATAAATAAAAGATTATTTGTTAAACCTTTGTTTATTAAATTTTTGAGTATCAGGTGTGAAAACTATGCTAGTGATTTTATGCTAATTCAAAATCATATAAGATAATTTTATACTGATTCAAAATCATATAAAAACACAATCATATAAAAGTATTATAATTTGATGTTTAAGTTTAAATTATTATGCTAAAAACACTAATATTATTCACCTTTTAGGGATGTATGTTCATTTATTTATATATTTATGCCTTTATAAACAAAAACAAAAAAAATATGAGAATAAGAATAAGGTTTTCACAATGCAATTAATGCAACAATTAAAAATTCACATGTGGTTAAAAACAAGGATCAAGTATAAAATCCCCAAAAAATACTTCAGTTTTTTGGGCAGATGAACTTGAATCAAATTTACAATGATAAAAAGTTATTCAAAGTTTAAAATTTCAGCTGGTTAAAAATTGTTTGTGGTTTTAAAATAAGGTGTATCAGTATATACCAGGGATGCAGAGTTCCAATAAGGACTCCGGATTTGAATGTTGCAAAAAGATTACTTCTTTCTAGTTTTTGGTATCCAAGAGCTCTAATAATATAAAAAAACCTATGGACTACTTTTGGTAAAAAAATTAAGACTTTTAGGTTAGAGGAACAATCACTTTTTGAACCCAGAGTTCATAGGTATAATGGCGGCAAGGACTTCAGGACTCCAATCTTAAAAACAATATGTTTCAAGTCATTAAATTTCATAAGTTTTTTTTATATAGTAGATCATAAGTCAACCAACATGTTCAGAGCTTCTGGAAACCAGAGACCAGGAAAACATAGAGATAAAAAGCCAGAGTCCCTTTGGGACTCTGCATCCCTGATATGTATATATATAAGAAAATGTTATATATTTTTATGAGATGAAATTTATAATTTTATGTGATAAAAATTATTTTTAGATTTAGATTTTAAAGACATGTAATGGCAATAAGTAAAAGTGATGATGGTAATTAATTTGAATGCTTTCATAAATAAAAATATCTTTTAAAGTAAAACTTGATAATTTTTATAATCAAATTTTTTTATTAATTTTACAGATTTGATTGGTTTAGCCAATAATATTGTAGATAAGCTCAATTTATCACCTTCTATTCTTACAATAAACCAATGCAATCATTTTTTTTTCGTACAAGTTTATGAATCTATATTAGGAGAAAAACCTCCAGGTACATATTATCCTTTTAAAAAATAATTTTTAAAAAATTTTTTATTTTAAACTTTATTTTTTGTAATATTTTTTTTATTGAAATAATAATTTTTGAAATATTGATTATGTATAATATGTGTATTATACATGATCATTATTAATTTTTTTTTTTTTAAATGACTTCCTGTAACATAAATGGATGAACTTTTGTTTATTAATGAATAAAATGAAAATCATTCCATTGAACTATAAAAAAATGCAGCTTATTTTAACATAATATGTACGATTAATAATAATCAATATTTTCAATATAAGTCATAAAACCAACTTGTGCAGTAAGATAAGAAAGTGGTATATATAGGAAAATGTGCTATGACTGATCAGACAGTGGCTAATTTTTTTGCAACATGGTATTAACTGTTATAAAAGCAAAAGTATTATAAGTCTGTAGAAAAGTTTAATTTTTATTGCATCATAAAAATGCATTTTCAAGAGATCATTATAAAGAGTTTTTATCTTTTTAGGTGATTTATACTTTCTTGATAATTATAGAGTTACACATGTAAAATTGTTTATGTATATTTCAGATATGTTTATAATATTTTATTAGTGGGGTTGCATGCACAAGTCAAAGCATGTTATTAGGCACTTTAAGTTTTTTGAATTAATTGCTAAAAGAACAAAGGCAAAAGATTGGTGTAATTGCTTTAGATCTTGAAAACCTATGGAACAAAATATTGAACCTCCAAATGTATCTGGTTAAGCCATTTATGAAAAAGTAGCAAAACTGCATGCGCTGCAGAAAGTAAAAAAACTTTGATGCATTAATTGAACTGTTTGACATGACTAAGGGGAAAGATGATTAGTTGTGCTAAGAAAATAAAAATCTCCATTTTGTTTGTTTGATTGTACCAAATGTTTAATAAAAGAAGTTAATCTCAAATTTATCAGTTGACAGCACCGTATTACATCTCTTGCCTTCTCATGGACTAAATTGAGCTAAATTGGTTAAATTAGTCTCCAGTCAGCGAGTACTTTGTACATGATTTGTAGAGCTATTATGATAAATTTAAAACAGATTTTAATAACAATAAAACTGAAATTTATGAAACAGGTGGTTTAAGAGACAGCATAAAGTTACTTTAAAACCTCACTTGTGTCTTCATTTGCTACTGTGAGAATAATGAAATTTCAACAGATAGAACTCTCCCGGTGGGAAATGAGCTAGCAACTAGCTAGCTTTATAGCAATTTTTTTTTTCCTAATGTCTTTAACATCTTTAAGAATTTGATTTTTAGCGTTGAGTCTATTATAATTATGAGAATAATTGAGCTTTAATTTTTGTAGCAATGTGTAGCTATCTAGATATCGTAGCTTTGTAGCTAGCTACAAAATATCAACAAATCTATAGCTGGTTAATAGCTACATTTCAAAATTTTTTAGACAGCTATTTTATTACAATACGATGCTAGCTACAATAGCCACAATATAGCTACAATAGCCAGTGGTTCTTTAGCTTCAATGCTAGCTACAATAGCCAGTGGTTCTTTAGCTTATTAAACTAGCTGTTCTTGTAGCCAAATTGCTGTCCTTATCTTTACAAATATCGATAGTTTTTTGCTAACTTAAAAATATTAGCGATACTCGTGGCCAAATCGCTGTCTTTATAGTTAGGATTACAGGCTTTCACAGGAAGACGTGCGATTTCATGCCTTTATATCACCATGCAATAAAAAAATGTTTTAACGATTTGACCACAGTATATTTTTAAATTTTAAAAATGCGCTACAAAAACTTTCCTAAACTTATCTGAAAAAAAAATTAAAAAAAGTAATAAATATTGACGAAAGAGAAAATAAAAAAAAAAAAATACTTAGTTAAAGAAAAAAAAAAAAATAATAAATAAATGCATATATATAACGCATCTAAAACAAAACTCAAACTAAATTTTATGCATTAAAAAACCTTTTCAATCTTTGTTTCAACATTTTTATAACATTTATATATATTTTTTATTTGTTTAATATGTTCAAAAGTTAAATATTTCTCATAAAAAATACATAGTTATATAAATAAAATAAAAAAATATTTTATAAATATTTTTTTTTCAAATTAATTAGAAGTGTTTTTTTTTTTACTTCATTAAAAGCGTTTCGATAATATAAAAGCATTTAAGATCAAACTTATTAAATTATAACGGTTTTCTAAAACTTTTTTTAACGAAATTTTGTTTATCTTTAAAATTATCTTTAAAATTAACTTTAATTATTCTTATATTTAAATTTGTTAAAGAGACTTTCGTAGTCGTAGAATGTCATCGTTTAAAAAAACATAACAATTTTTTAATAAGATTTATTTAAAAAATGAACACTTTAACAATTTATATGTTTTAAATTAAAAAAATATATACAACTGTCAAATATATTTAAAAAACAAAACTTTTTTTTCTGTAAATTGTTACTTTATTTAAAATCATTTCGCTAATATAAAAACATTTGTTAAGAAGTTTTGATGTAATTAATTTCACTTTTTTAAAATATTTTTTATTTAGCGCGTTTCTAAAATGTTTTTTAAATTAGCCGCGGTCAAACTGTCATAGCAAAATGTAACTTGCGTGGTCATATAAAGACATGAAATCGCACGTTTTCCTGTGAAAGCCTGTATTATAGCTAGCTATTCGCTAGCCGATTCCCCACCGTGCTTGTGCTATTGTAGCCTTTTTTGTATTTATTATGATGTCTGAATCTTGGAACCATCTGCATAAAATCTGTTAATTTAATGCAGATGGTTCCAAGTCAATCTTAGAGGATGTTGTTTTCTACAAAAACATCCTCTAAGATTGACCCAGCCAATGACATTATCATAAATATCTTGTGTTTAATGATCCTAATAATGTATAAAAATTGAGTTTTATTTTTTGTTTGCTTACAATGACCTCAGTAGAATATTTAAAGTTATTTTGTGTGTGATGTTTTTTTTTATCAGATCAATGTAAGATGTTATAAGAGCTCATTAAATTATGAAACAGAGAAACTTGGTTTTAAAAAAGTTTAAACACATTGTATAAAGTATATGCAGCTTATGAAGTTCAAAAAAGTGCTAAGTTCATGGTAAATTGTTTGCAGTGTTTATTAATAAGCAACATTTTCTAACATTTTAAGATGAATAATGCTTTACAGATTGCAAAAATGAAAAAACGAAAAATATATATATATATATATGTATAAATTTTTTTTAGATATTATGAAATACAGTTATACATTTTTTACATACAGTATATCTTATTCCATTGTTAAAAATTACATGTAAAATGTAAAATCAACTTGGATTAATTTTAAAAGTGTGTATCTTTTACTTGTAAATGCATTAATAACTTCAGGAACTTTTAAAATTAAAAACTTTAGGAACTTTTAAAGTTAAAAACTTCAGAAACTCTTACAAAAAAGTGTTTCTTAATCTGATGATTTGGAACTACCTATAAAAATACTGCAAATTTTTTCGTATTAGCAGGAAACTATAATTTAAAGAATTTGAACATTTTATTTGAATAGTTTTAATAATTAGTTTTAATTAATACATAGTAGCTTATATTTTTAATAAACTGTATTGCTCGAGAAATGTAGAAAATGTAGAAAATACGTGTAGAAAAATATATAGTTGCTTATATTTTTAATAAACTGTATTGCTCGAGAAAAATACATAGTAGACAACTCTAATTTAACCCAATTTTATTCTTACGTCAATTCAAAATTTAACTGTTTAAATTCTGTTGCGCCACTTGTAAGACCCGACGGTTCCCTTTGTACTGATGACTGTGAAAAATCGAGCCTTCTGAACAATTTTTTTGCTTCAGTGTTTGTCTCTGACAACAGTACTAAACCTGTGCTAGACCTACCATCCCACGATAATTCTTTGAATAATGTCCTATTTTCTTATGATTCTGTTCTATCAGCTCTTTAAAAACTTCCACCAAAGTCATCAAAATCACCAGATGGTATCCTGCCTTATTCCTAAAATTGATAGCTAATATTATTGCCATCCCGTTCTCTCTCCTTTTCGAGTTGTCAATGTTAACTGGTGTAATTCCGAATATTTGGAAAACCGCATATGTATGTCCGATTTTCAAGAAAGGTAACCCCTCCTTATTTACGAACTACAGACATTTCAATGACTTGTATTAGTTGCAAAGTTATGGAGTCAATTATTGATAATAGTTTAAAAAAGTACCTTTAACTTTATAACTTTATCTCTATTCATCAATTTGGGTTCTTAAAGCGTAGATCTACATGTACACAGATGTTAGCTTCTCTTAATGAATGGACCTCAGCTGTTAACAAGAAAAAGGAAGTTGATATTATCTATATTGACTTTGAAAAGGCTTTCGACTCTGTATTGCATTCTAAGTTAGTGTACAAACTGAATTGTTACGGCATTAAGTGCCAAAATACTAAATTGGATTACTAACTTTTTAACTGACCGATCCCAATGTGTTTGCATTGGTATTTCTTACTCAAACTACGTACCTGTAAAGAGTGGAATACCCCAAGGAACTGTGTTGGCTCCGACTTTATTCTTTTTATTTATTAATGATGTAGTTTCTTGTATTGAAGGTGATTGTCGAATAAAGCTGTTTGCTGATGATAGCAAATTGTACCAAACGAGAGACGAAAATAATAATGCTGACCTTAAAGTATCATTAAAAAAGTTCTCTGATTGGACAGCTTACTGGCAACAAAAAATAGCATTCAAAAAATGTTTCCACTTATGTTTTGGAAGTAAGTCTTTGACTGTTCATTCGTATTCGTTTTGCCTGGACACTCCGATAACGACTGTTAACTGTATTGAAGATATTGGTATTACGGTATCTTCTGACACAAAATTTTCTAAACACTGTTCTCGTATTGCCTAAAAAGCTTACGCTCGTCTATATTTACTTTTCAAAACCTTTATCAGTAATGATTCAAATCTCCTCTTAAAAGCCTACAAGGTCTATGTGCATCCAATCTTAGAATCTTGCACCCCAGTGTGGAGTCCTTACCTTCTTAAAGATATACGTTGCATCGAAAACGTCCAAAGATACTTCAGCAGAATTACCTGTAAAAGATGCCATATTTCTTACACTGATTACGCATCAAGACTATCTGTTTTAAAACTTGATTCTCTTGAACACCGCAGAGTCAAATTTAATCTTTTTATGACCTACAAAAGCACAATATAAACACTCTTGTCAACCTTTTTCCGATTTCTTTACATTTTCTAATTCTCATTACCCCACTAGAAGTCATGCGAAAAAATTAGTTTTACGCAATAAATGTACTAATGATACATGTAGATTTTTTTTCAGTGAAAGAATTGTAAAAATATGAAATTCATTGCCTGCTCACATTGTGGATTCATCTTCATTATTCATATTCAAAAAAAAACTACAAACTTACGACTTACAACAAAGTTGCGTATTGTATTAAATTGCCTTTGCTCAGGTGTTACATGTAATCAGGTAAATTGCCTTTGTTCAGGTGTTACATGTAATCAGGTAAATTGCCTTTGTTCAGGTGTTACATGTAATCAGGTAAATTGCCTTTGTTCAGGTGTTACATGACAGGTAATCACAAGCGTAATCTTGTGATTACCTGTCTCACCCTTTTGTATTTTAATGTATTTTTTTTTTAATGCAAATAAATATTATTATTATTATTATTATTATTATTAATGAATATTTAATAAATAGTTTAAATTAATAATAAAAAAGTAGATATAATTTTATATATTTTTAAAATATTCCAATAGTTTTTTGTTGTTATTTTTAAACTTTAAATGTTAAAAATTAGTTTTCACATTTTTTAAACCCCTACATTTTTAGTTTGTTAAGATAAATGTTAGTAAACACCTATATGTTGGTAAACATCTACATTTTTATTTGGTTAAATTAAATATTACAACCATTTTTATAATACCAAAGATAGTACTTAGTTTAGTTAAATAAGATACAAATAAAGTATAAAAATATGTGATTGCAACTAAAAATAATTTATGATTGTTAAGTTCTTGCCAACTATTGCAACTCACAATAAAAAAATATAAAAGTATAAAATATAAGGTCTATTACAAGTCACGATAAATATAAAAGTACATATTCTTTATATCTATAATATCTTTTTGTTTTCTTTTTTTTTTTGTTTTTTAACTTTTTTTAATATTACATTGTACTGTTTAGTTTGTTTTTTTATTTTTATTTGATTATTTGTGTATGATCAAGCTATTCAAGTTTAAATCAACAAGTTTTGTATTATAGATATGAAGATTAATGGATAAATATTTTTTATTGAATACTTTTTACTAAATTTTATGATAATAACAGTAAACAGAGTTAATAAACTTTAATTCAACACTTGATATATGTATATAATGTTTGTTTGTTTGTTGTTGTTTTTTTGTTTTGTTTTTTTTTGTTTTTTTGTTTTTGTAAAAAAATTTTTATACAATAGGGGAATATGATGTTTTAAAGTATACATTTTATATTGCCCTATTGTACCAAAATATATCATGAATAAAATGTCTCTCCATTATCTCTTTATTGTAGATTGTGTATACTTTTAATATGTTTTAAGTATAACATACAATTGCTGTTTTAAGTATAACATACAATTGTTTGTACTGGAAAATGAAAATTGTGATTTTAAATACACAGTATTTGATGAAAATGATTGTTTTTAACTCATATATATATATATATATATATATATATATATATATATATATATATATATATATATATATATATATATATATATATATATATATATATATATATATATATATATTAGAGATCGCCGGTTACAGTATACAGTATACTAACTTTACGGTATACTTTACCGTATAGTTGGTATACTAAAAATTACTATACCAATTAGTATACCTGTTATTTATGAAATATTTTTTAAATGATTTTATAATTCAATAATGATATTATCTTAATTGATTAAATAATTGTATTATATGTATTACGCGATTACTTTTTTAGATAAATAATACAATAATTATTAATAATAAATATAGTATTATTTATAGTAGTATTAAAAGAATTATCATTTATTAAAGTGTTGTTTTTTTGTAATTTAACTTTTGAAAGGTTTTTGAATTTATTTATTTAAATTTTAATTGTTTTTTGTTCTTTTTTATTTGTTTATTGTATGAATAAAAGTAACATGTTTACTCTTACCTTGAAGTAAAATATTTAATGTCAGAACAAATTTACCAACATATCTCTTTTTTTGGAAAAGGTTCAACAAGAAAAATTTGTTGTGATAAAAAAAAATATTGTGATAAACAAATTACAGCAAAATCAACATTAAGATGGGAGCAGCATTTGAGAGGATGTAAAAAAACGTCTGATGAGGTTAAGTTGTGCTTTAAAAAAATAAAAAAAGAAGTTCAGAGTGTTATAGTTGAAACAAAAGGATATGATAATATGGCTTCACAAACCTCTGAAAATTTAGTTTTCAAAGAATCTGGGCAGCCTGCTAAAAGAACTATGCTAAGTTCATACTTTGACACTATAAGCAAAGATGACATTGATAAGATAGATAAATCATATGCAAGGACTTTTGCATTAGCTGATTCTTCTGCATGGAAGCAACATCATGCTAATCATAGACCTGCATATAAACCTCCATCTAGTAAATGTATAAGTGGGCGTCTTTATAAAGATGCATTAAATGATGAAAAACATGCAATAAAAAAATATGTTGATAGTTCTGAACACGTTAGTATAGTGACTGATGGATTTTCAAACATTAATGTGAATCATCTTGTTAGTTATTCAATTCATGTTGAAAATAGGACTATGAAACCTATTGCTTACAAAATTGAGCCTACTGGTCAAGAACAGCAAACTGGCATTAATATTGCAAAACGCATAGAAAATATAATTCTTGAAATAGGTGTTGATAAAGTTACAAGCATTGTTACTGATAACGCATCAAACATGAGAGCTGCATGGGATATTATTGAAAAAAAATATCCAAAAATATTTTGCAATGGTTGTGCTGCCCATACAATAAATCTTTTAGTAAAAGATATTTGCCTTCTTCCTGAGTTTGTGGATATTTTACAAAAGTCTGGAAAACTGACAGCCTTTGTTAAACAAAGAACATCACTTATCGATCAATTTCGTATAATTCAAAATTGTGTTAAACAAGAAAATAATTTGAAGAAAATGCGAGCATTATCACATGTAGTTTTAACACGGTGGTATAGCCATCATACATCTGTTACCCGTAATCTTGAAAACAAACTAGTTCATTTGAATTTAATTAACTCTGGTGCCTTCTCACGTGTATCTATATAAAAAAAAAAATCAGATTATGTAAACATTGTACAAGACAATTTTTTTTTGGGAAGAATGTCAACGTTTTATTAATGTTATGAAACCATTATCAAAATTAGTAGGTAAACTGGAATCCGATAGTTGTCTACTTTCTGAAGTTTATATAGGGTTTGTTAACTTAATGGAAATATGGAAGGAAGACGCAGTATTGAAAACTCTTGTTTTAAGCAGATGGGAATTTATTCACACGCCATCTATGGGATTTGCATACTTTCTTGATCCACGAAATCATGGTGGCAGAAATATGTATACTGAGTCTCCTCCATCTAGCAAAAGTGATCTTGTTATAGTACTTGAGTTGCTTCCAAAGTACATAGTTGAAACAAGAGGACTTTGCAATTATGAAATTTCAAAAAAAGGAATAAAATCATTTCAGAGGCTATGTGCAAATCCGACTCCAGATTTTGCAACTCAGATTAAATTAATGGATCCTGATATCTGGTGGGGAGTTGAGGGTGCAAGTAAATTTCCAAATTTAGCAAAGGTTGCACAAATAGTCTTTACTATTCCAACTTCTCAAGCTGCAAGTGAGCGAATATGGAGTTTGTATGATTTTATTCATTCAAAGCGAAGAAACCGACTTGCAAAAGATAAAGCAATTGGATTGGTTCTTATGTATGCAAATGCAACACTCCACGAAAAAGAAGCAAATATTGCTGATATAATGCTTGGCAATACTAGTGATCACAATGAGAGTGATGAGAGTGATGAGGATGGTGTTAATGTTGATTTCACTTTAGAGACTTCAGTTGATACAAGTGATTTATTGTCACAGTTGGCTAATTAAATGCTTTATTTAATTACTAAGAAGTTTTAAAAATCTTTATATTACATCGACAAATCTTTAGATCATCGAAAAATATTAGTCAAATTTTGTTTAAATGAAAATAAAAATGTTTTTGTTTACTTTAGTATTTATTTATTCTTCCACCTGATTATGTTTATTTTGCTGTCTCAAAGGCATCCTAAAAAAGTAGAGAGCAGACAAAGTCCAGATGGCCAACAAATCTATAACAAGGTTAGGGCCCCAGAGTGCAAAAACTGCAAAAAATTGAACAAGGGAGGAGTTTTGTGTCATGTGATAAGTTTCTGCTGTTTCTATTCTTCTAAAATTATTTGAAAACACCAGAACTTATTTTTAAATGCTTGTTCTAGTAAGTGGTGGATTTTGATCAACGCTTTTTATTTAATTACTTAAGTTATTAGTTTTAAAAATCTTTAAATATATTTTTGTTCTTACTTTAAATCAGTTAAATATCAAATCCAATAAAAACATTCAACCTAATGCTAATTTGAATATTTAGCTAAGGACGGGGTTGGGAAATTAAAAAAAGTTGTCTGGTCCCCTTGCGACTGAACAAATAACATTTTTTAACTTCTCTTATAGTTTCGCTAACAAATTTATCAAGTAAAAAAAGTTGTTTATTGCAATGACGTTATTGGTATACTTAACAGTGTACTTTACGGTATACTATACAGTAAACGATATACTAAAATTTTAGTATACCGTAAACTAGCGATCCCTAATAATATATATATATATATATATATATATATATATATATATATATATATATATATATATATATATATATATATATATATATATATATATATATATATATATTGCCTGCCCTAACGCTTATTTATGAAATGTTATCAGTGGTGTTTGATGCATATATCCACAGGTTAAGTTAATGTTATGTTATATATATATATATATATATATATATATATATATATATATATATATATATATATATATATATATATATATATATATATATATATATATATATATATATATATATTAAAGCTTTTATTGTTATTTAATGTAAATTAATTTTATATCTGTAAGGGTTGAATTCTTCCCCTGTGAGCATTGAAGACCAAATTCATAATGTCCAGGTAGTTGTTGACTCACTTGCTACAGATGTTCTTGATATGGATCTTTCTCACATTGATGTCCAAGGAATAGTGCAGCAAAACAAGGTTCAAGTAAAAAATCTTTTAGAAGTATTTGATGGTTTGTTGGACTGTTTATTAGAAGAGTTGAACTATGAAGACAATTTTTATGAATGTACCAAGAATAAAGGTGACGATCAAACTAAAATAAATAATTCAAATCAAAATGGTAAATAGTCTGTATTTTTTTTTCAACGAATTAAAAAAAGTTTATAATTGGTATATTATATTTATAAAAGTGTATATAGGGTAATTCCATGTCAATTGAGCCAGAAAATTTCAAAAATGTCACCATACATCTCAGATTTTGCTAATTTTTATACAGTTGAGAGTACTTAGTAAAACAAAAAATCCTTGAAAATTTTAGCTTCTAGCTCCAAGAGGATCATGAAATATGATCATTTTACTTTTAAATGATCTTGACCAGGCCCCTCTTGTCCCCTCAGAAGTGTGACCTTTGTTTAAAGGTTCCAAGTCACATAGCTTTAAAAATATTTGATCTTTTAACTTAAAAATTTGTACCTGGCTATTTTCAGGGTCGAAGAATCCAATGAAATAATCAGAAATGTAAAAAATTTTTTTTAAGTACTTGTAATTATCAATTTAAATAAATTTAGGCAATTTTTTATATACCTGATTTTGATGCTCAAGAAAGCCATGTGGCCTTGATGATATATAAAAAAAAAATTGTACACATTATTCTATGTTTAATGATCTTTCAGAAAACATAAAAATTTTGATCTGCAAGTATATGGATTTCCATATATGGTTAACGGGGCACAGGCCCCACTATTTTGTAGCAGAATCTTGCCATACATTTTTCACTACCTTTCAGACTAGCTGGAATGATGAAAATTTTTGTATTTATGTAGTGTCAATAAATGTGCATTTTAAAATTAAAAAAGGGCCCAAGACACTAGGGGAGGGGGCTGGGGGGATGTGCCCCACTTTTTTTGACCGGAATCTTGAGATGGATTTTTCAGTATCTTCCAGACTAGTTGGAGCTTTGAAACTTTCAGCATTTGTGTAGTCCTGATGAACATGCTTTAAAATAGTTTCAGGTCAGATGACCAGAAGGTCTATGGGGCTGGGGCACTGGGGACCATGCCCCGCTTATTTTTAAAAAAAATTTTTTTTTTTTTTTTTTGTCTTAAATTTAAGATAACTTTGAAAATATTGTATTTAAATATTTTATTGCTTTATGCTTGTTCCGTTTTACTTCATTATTTACAAAATAAAATACAAAAAAAAAGAAATTGTCAAGATAATGCTAAGATTAGCTTAGATGCATTGACGGTCAAAGTATACAAACGTCCATTTGTTGTTACAGGTGCATCAATTATATTTGGTAATTGGAACCCAACACTCATCTACTCTAGATGGCCAGAAAAGTTTATTAAAAGGACCGTGCGGGTGCATAAATGTTACCATAACATCTTGCTCTATATTATCAACTTCATTGATCATACCAATCCAATCAAACGCATCATATTTACACATAATAACTTCACTAAATTTCAAGGCATCAATGTTAATTTGCTGATCATTCTGAGAACTTTGAATACCAGAAAAAGAAAAAATGCCTGTTATATGAACATCTTCACTTGTTCGTTTAAAGCTAATAGTATCTATAGATTCTGGTTTAAATTGATGATAGCTCCTAGTTCCAGGTATTGTTCTACTTAGCTGAAAAGGTGTTTTCAAAGTGGTGCGCAATTCTGTCAGTCTTTCTTTTTCAATCTTGAAAAAAATAATCCTTTTAATATTGAAAGTACAGTAATCAAACATTTTGTTACAATTCAATATCTGGTCATTTACGGGCCTTTGTAGACTTGCATTTGTAGTTAATCGTTTTACAATGCGACCAATACCATCACATGATGACTTACCATGACTTGTAGCAAAAAATGTCCACTCTGCATCAATGTCAAAATCATTTTTATGGAGACAGATATTGTAAAGGTTTTTGTGGTTTTTATACTGTGCAGCACAACCATCAGAAAAATAAAGAATCTTTGAAATTTTAGAATGATATTTTTTTAAATAGTTAACTATTTGTGTTTGAACTTCATACACAAAACCAGTGTCATGCTCATTATCTTCTTACATGAAACAAAACGATTTTTCTTCAAGTTGGTCATTTTCGTTTAATAAATAGAGGGCAACAGGGTGCAATGTGCATTGACTTTTGCACCAATGGTAACTTTGGATTTCATCTTGAATCACAAAAGTAAAGTTTTCTGCAAAGTCAACTAAGACAATACAGCAGTTTTTTGCTAGATTTTTCTTTTGTTGCTTTAGGTATCTTGATTGACATTTTGCAATGTAGGAATGAGCTGTTAACTTGTTTATTGCCTCTGATAACATCAATTTGTATTCTTCAATAGTTGTTGTTTGATAGATCAATGTTGTTCTGTTTGTTTTCTGCCACTGATTGAATGACACCTCCTCGTCATTGTCATTACCAATTAGTTGTGCATCCAGAAACTTCTTTAAAGAAACCATATCTGGACAGTTCGGACATCGATGAACCATGCACTCGTTACTTGTCACATCACAAACAACTTTTGTCATCATATCTTTGTAAGTACATTTCATTTGTATAGCATTGGTCAAGAGTATTGCATTTTGATGGAGGGTACATACACAAACAGAATGAGTGCCTGATGCTCCAACAGTTATACACCATTTTGGTCTTAAACTGCAAAACTAAGAAAATCCAATAACTTCTTGAGGATATTTAATTTTAAAAGAAACATAAAGTTCTTTAAGATTACATAAAATAAGACGCTTTTGCATGTGTTGTTTTCTACCAATACTTACGTAATCTTTTTTACCAGGCATTTGTCTAGTAAATTCTTCATCATGGTATATATTGTTGACTCTATTTAATGTTATTTCTGAAAATGTTTTTCCTTTCTTAGTGCCTGGAACTGAAAAAATTCTACTTATTTTCTTTAGTTTGCGCGCTTCTTTAATTTGGTATATAGTGACGTTGAAATATCTTGCAGCAAAAATGTTAATAACTGATTTTTAGTTTTTTGGTCAGAAACAATTAACTTTTCTTTTATTTCTGCTGTTAGTGTGTCTAAATCATCACATTTACTTTTGTCAATAATTTTTGTATGAGGAATTTTATGTTTCAGTTCTTCTTCCCTAACATTATATACTTTTGAAATATGCTCTTCATACTTTGACATTATTTTTATAACTTTACTTTTAGCAACAGATAGTTGTTGATGCTTTGGAATGCCATGAAGTTTTATGGGGGATACACCTATTGTTTCCAAACTAACATTTAATGCCTCTCGTAACTTTTCAGAAGTAGCACATGAAATAGATTCCTCAAATTCACAATTATCTTGTTCATGAAATTTACTGATTATAGCGTCAAAGCAGCTCCGACAAAGTTGATATCCAGGCACAACATTTGGAAAATTAATTCTCAATTGCTTTGCCATGTCTAATGTTATTATTATGACTCCCTGAAAAGAAAAGAACAATTTGATTTTAGTAATTACCTATGAATATGAAAATTATTTGTACTTATTTCCATATACATTGCATAACCAGATCAGCTTTTTTTCAAACTTTTATAAACTAGTAGATTTTAATTTCATTATTCAAAAAAGATTTTACAATAATTTTTTATCAACAATATTTACCTTTGATTGCTTTTGTTTTTGATTTATGCTTGTCCAATAAATTGCAACATTTTGTGTGCTTCTTTTCAAAGTGTGTACCAAAAATCTTTTCATGACGAAGGCAGATTGTTAAAATTTTATCATCTGTTATTCCAGATCTCCAAATAAATTCTTCTCTGGCATCTTCTCTATAGCAATCAAATTTCTTTAAATCAATCTTTCTACAATAACTTAGTTTATGACAAGTATCATTTAATTTTTTTCCAAAATCACATGAATCCATTCTTACTGTAACACTAAAAACATTTTGAGATTAATTTAAAAATGAGAAACCAATAGTAATTAATTCAATGAAAGCAACTTAAGCAATCACCATGGTAATACAAAACTAAATAGTGATTGATTTCTTTTATCTTACTTTAACAAAAAGAAAGTTTCCATTTCACAAAGTTTAATTATAATCAATTTGTTAATGTTAAAAATTAATGATGACTTTAATAGGTAACAAATTTCTTCTATACTAGTGTAATGACAGGATGTTTTTTGTTACTGTAAATAGTTCTTATTTAATAAAATAACTTGCTGTTAACATTTTAGAATTAGCAAATATCAAATAAAATAATGATTTTGAAAAATTGATAAATTTCTTTTTTATTGATATAATGTTATGACAGGATGTTTTTTTCTGTTGGAAGTTAATTAAACAACTTGCTGTTACCATTTTAGCATTAAAATATATTAATCTTTTTTAATTAAAATTTTAAATTATACAAAATAAAATTCTGGTAAAACCTTTATTTTAGACTGTTTTTAATCTTATACATGCAAATCAAAATTCTTATAAACATTAACTTTCTTAAAACATTTTAAGAAAGATCATTGAACATAGAATGAGCAAAAACCAAATTGAACAAATATAAATCACAAAAATTTGTGGAAGCAATTTATTTCACAAAAATTTGTGGAAGCAATGTTACCAAAGATATGTTTAACATTGTTAAAAATAAAAAAACTAAAAAAAAATTTTGAAGACAATAGTTTCATGTTTTAAAAAAAAAAAATTTTGAGGAAATAAGTGGGGCATGGTCCCTGGTGCCCCAGCCCCATGGACCTTCTAGTCGTCTGACCTGAAACTATTTTAAAGCATGTTCATCAGGACTACACAAATGCTGAAAGTTTCAAAGCTCACGCTTGTCTGGAAGATACTGAAAAATCCATCTCAAGATTCCGGTCAAAAAAGTGGGGCACATCCCCCCAGCCCCCTCCCCTAGTGTCTTGGGCCTTTTTTTAATTTTAAAATGCACATTTATTGACACTACATAAATACAAAAATTTTCATCATTCCAGCTAGTCTGAAAGGTAGTGAAAAATGTATGGCAAGATTCTGCTACAAAATAGTGGGGCCTGTGCCCCGTTAACCATATATGGAAATCCATATACTTGCAGATCAAAATTTTTATGTTTTCTGAAAGATCATTAAACATAGAATAATGTGTACAATTTTTTTTTTTTATATCATCAAGGCCACATGGCTTTCTTGAGCATCAAAATCAGGTATATAAAAAATTGCCTAAATTTATTTAAATTGATAATTACAAGTACTTAAAAAATTTTTTTTACATTTCTGATTATTTCATTGGATTCTTCGACCCTGAAAATAGCCAGGTACAAATTTTTAAGTTAAAAGATCAAATATTTTTAAAGCTATATGACTTGGAACCTTTAAAGGTCACACTTCTGAGGGGACAAGAGGGGCCTGGCCAAGATCAGTTAAAAGTAAAATGATCATATTTCATGATCCTCTTGGAGCTAGAAGCTAAAATTTTCAAGGATTTTTTGTTTTACTAAGTACTCTCAACTGTATAAAAATCAGCAAAATCTGAGATGTATGGTGACATGGCCTGGCTCAATTGACATGGAATTACTCTATAGGAAACTCTGTAATATTTAAAATTGATTTTAAAAGATCTCTTGAAGTTTCCATTGTCTGGTCAGAAAGAGCTTTCCACTTTAACAGAAGAGCATGAAATGTTATCAGATACAGTGTTCCAAGAAGACTCAGAAAAATCTTTTCCAGAATTAAAACATGTAAATATATATTTTTTAATAACCATTTTAAAATATTTTTGTTATAAATGATTTTTATTATAAACTTATTTATAACATTTATAAACTTATTTTACATCATTATAAACTTCTAAATTAATGAACAGAAATTAAATCTAATTGCTGTCATAAAAATAAATGTTTATTAAAAATTACAACACTATCTACAAACCCAAATGTTGCTTGTATGTGTCTGTATATGTATATATGTGTGTGTGTATATGTATATATTTGTGTATATATATATATATATATATATATATATATATATATATATATTTATATGTTTATATGTTTATATGTTTATATATTTATATGTTTACATATTTATATAAATATTTATATATATATATATATATATATATTTATATAAATATTTATATATATTTGTATATATATATATATATCTATATATATATATATATATATTTATATATATATATATATTTATTTATATATATATATATATATATATATATTCATTTATATATATATATATATATATATATATATATATATATATATATATATATATATATATATATGTATATATATATATATATATATATATATTTATATATATATATATATATATATTTATATATATATATATATTTATATATATATATATATATATATATATATATATATATATATTATATATATATATATATATATATTTATATATATATATATATATATATATATATATTTATATATATATATATATATATATATATATATATATATATATATATATATATATATATATATATATTTATATATATATATATACCCCCGTAATTAGGAAAAATGAGGTCCGCAATAATATGTCGACCTCAATCTTTTTAAGGTCGGCATCAGGTCGGCAAAAATTATTTAATACAAAAGTCTGACCATAAAACAAAGAAATGAGGTAGGCTTTTTTTTGCCAACCTCGAATACTTTCAGGTCGGCAGTTAGGTCGACATTGCTGAATGCCGACCCTAATTCCGAGGGTTATATATATATATACAGTCCCATGACAATTTATTAGTGCCACCTACATTTTTTCTGTATTAATGATTTCTTGGGGTTATAAAATGCAGTAAACAATTAAAATGTATTCAAATACTTTTTATTTTTAATTGATTAACATTCATATACACAATAAAACCAAATAAATCTATAAAATAACGACAAAAATTAAAAAACCTAATGATAGACACACATTGTATCAATATTTTGTGAGTCCGCCTTTGGCATCAATAATTGTTTGGACGCGTCGAGGCATGCTTTCAATACATTTTAATGACATTTCTTTTAAATTTATATCGTGGTTCCAATAATATATAATTTTTTCAATCAAATTAACTTTGTTTGTGATATTTTCTTTTGAAATTTTTCTCTTCAGGAGTTCCCAAACATTTTCTATTGGATTGACGTCTGGTGAGTTACCTGGCCAATCCAATAATGGAACTTTTTCTTCTGAGAGGAACTTTTTTATAGATTTTGCAGTATGGCAAGGGGCACCATCTTGCATAAATATAAATTTCTCCATTTCACCAAACCAATCCCTTAATTGTGGTAACAATCGATGTTGCAAGACATCTCGATACTGGTCTTGCCTCATAATGCCCTCTACAACGTAGAGTCGACCCAAACCTTTTCCGCTTATCACAGACCAAATCATGACAGAAGTCGGATATTTCACAGTTTTTATAACACAGTCTTCGTGATATTTTTCCGATATTTTACGGCGAACATACTGAGCTTTGTTTGTCATCACTTGGAATGTGCTCTCATCACTAAAGCAAACCTGAAATAAAATATTGTTTTATAATTTCTCATTCCATGTGTGTTTTCATATAAAAATGTTAAAATAATTTAAACACAAACCTGTTTCCAATCTTCTACTGTAAAGTTTTTATACTTCAGAGCCCATTTTAATCTATTTTCTTTTATTTTGATTGTTAACTTTGACTTTTTGTAATAATAATATTAGAAAATCTTTATTTACAAGTTTAAATTATATTAGTAAAACAAATAAAAACTAAATATTGCACTTACTTCTTCAGAATTCTAAAAAAAAAACGATAAAATAGACAGAGAAAAACAATCATGTGCTTGTAAAGATGACAGTTGATTAATAGTGTCGTGACAAGATGGCTTCCAGAAATGTCAGGGATGCCAATAGTAAAAAAAAATCTGAAGAAATTAACTTTATACATAATTGACTTCTTATAAATAATACATTTAAAATATATTACATTACTTTTCAATTGTTAAATTCAACTTGAATAAGAAAATATGAAAAAAATATTGGTGGCACTAATAAATTGTCATGGGACTGTATATATATATATATATATATATATATATATATATATATATATATATATATATATATATATATATATATATATATATATATATATATATATATATATATATATATATATATATATATATATATATATATATATATATATATATATATATATATATATATATATATATATATATATATATATATATATATATATATATATATATATTTATATATATATATATATATATATATATATATATATATATATATATATATATATTTGTACATATTAGTGATCAACTAAAACAGAAAAAAAGCCGAAGCTGAAATAAATCGAAATTTCGGGTACTCTTGTTCAGTGCCAAAACCGATATTTTGGCAAATATTTAACCAAGACGTTTCGGCCAGTCAAAATTGATTTCATAAGAAAAATTTATTTAAAAATGAAATCTTACATTTATTGCTTTTTTATAATTGTATTATGTAAGAATTGATTACATGTGTATCACAAATTGATATTTAATACATAAGTTGGCTATATATTGGCTATATGGCTATAAGTTAATTGCAAAAGTTTACAAATTGCAGATTTTCTCTGCAAACCAAGATTTTTTCAAGGTATATGTTTATATATTTATATACATAAATACATATACATAAATATCTTAAGTAGTTTAATTATTATCCATAACTAATAGCAATATAAATCATCTGTATAGAAATCAGTTTTAAATTTTTTAAATGGCTATATTTTTAATTTTTGTTTACTAAATGAATTACGTCATTAAGTAACTATTATTTCTTCCTGTTGGCTTGACAAGGTTTTAACTGAAACTTTTTATATAAGGAGAATTTAAAAAAAAACTTTTTTTTTTTATATGTATTAAAATTATTTATTTTATTGTTTTTTTGTTTGTTTGTTTATGTACTGTTATTTTGGTTGACATATAGATGTTTAGAAAAGATTTAAATATTTAAAAATTTAACTTAGCAGCATTATAAAAATTCAATCTTATAAAAATAAAGTGATACGCATAAATGTAAGAAGTGTAAATAAAAAATTCGACAAACCAATGACTCAATTAAGTAATAATAAAGATGTAAAACTAAAATATTTTTCTGAAGTTGCTCTTGGTCTTGCGAAAAAACTGTTTTCGGTTTGATAACTTACATGAATGTTACAAAAAATCACTTAGGAAGAGTGCCACCAGTTTTTAAAAAATTTCTTTGTTAATTATTTTTAACAAATGAGTTTAATACTTATGCAATTCTTTTGTTATGTAACTTTAACTCTTAATAATAGATAAAAAAAATCATGATAACCGCTCGATAATGTAAGTGATGTAATTTAAGTAAAAAATACAGTATCAAAAAAACAAGTTTATTTTAAAAAAGTTTTTATAAAAATTTTAAATTGGTTTAGAATTATCTGCATTTTGTAAAAGTTTCTAATACAAACTGCTTTACTGATTCACAGAAATGAGACCTATAAGTTGAATTTGTTTTTTTACCTTGTTTTCTATGTAACATAAGTGCAAGTGGCATTTTTAGTAATAAGTTTGCTCTATTTTGGCCGAACTCAAAATTTTTAAGCTTATTTTATTTATTAGACTAACAGCTTTCATACAAAATTGCTAAAAGTTTAATTTAAAAGTTTAAATAAGCAAATATTTGATAAAGTTGTTGCACGTGTAATGTAAGTTAAAAATGGAATTGCATATATATGTTATTTTAATGTTTTTATTTTCTCATTAATAACTATAATAATGCATTATTAATAATAATTAAAAAAAGATGAGCAATTAATTTTGTTTTTTCAGCACGTTTTTAAAATGCATCATTTCTAATAAATGCAAAAAAAATCGTGGCCATATTATCAACAAAAAAATATGGTCATTCAAGGCGTGGTCATTCAAGGCGTGCCACCGCATGCGTCTCCTGAGAAGGCCTGGAATATATGAAAAAAAATACATTTTTTTGGAACTTCCTTTGTTTATTTTGTTTAGTTTGTTTATTTTCTTATTTAAATATGATACAGTATCGAACATCCAAACCACACAAGTGTGTTTTAACGTTAAAATGTTAATGCTTCTATCACAGTCTTGATAAAACTAAATTTATTTTGTGTTGTGAAATAAGTAAAAAATTGTTTTACATATTTCCTTATTTTTTAATTGATGCATTCATGAAAATATGCATGCATCAAATATGAAATAAGTATATATGAATTAATCGTCCTTATTTTTTGAAAGCACTTACGAGTTGTTTTTTTTTATATATTTTTTTTCTATTTCGATTTAAAATTAAAGTTGTTATTTTGAGGTTTTACTCCAATTCACATACCTTATAATGCCACTGTTTCTATCTATTACCATCTGTACTATGACAACTTTAGTAACTATAATTTTGACACGGGTAAAAGAAGTTTTCTTGTATAAATACTTGCTACTGCTACTTGCTTCTTTCTACTGTTACTTGCAACTTACTACTGCTACTTACTACTGCTACTTTTTACTGCTACTTATATGTGAAAATTCCATTATGTTGTTATTAAAATTTTAAATGTTATAATGATTATTTAATAATTTTTTTAATACTTTACCAAAGCAACTTTTATCTTTTAATGCGTTTTTACAGGAAGCTTCTAATCCAAACAACTTTGAAAATTATTCATGGCTAAGGAATGGAGAATCTACTAATGAACTGATAAATGAATGCACTATAGGACAACATATTAAAGATAAAAGGTTTTGTTAATTATGCTTTTTTTTGATTTTATTGTTTATATATCATCATAATTGTAATAATCAGGGTGGCCAGCCAACTGGAAATCAGGGAAAAGCCAGGGATTTTTAATTTTTTTTCCAAAAGTTAGGGGAAAAAAATCTCTTTTTCAAAATTTATTTTTTTAAAGATTTTTTTTATATTTACTCCGAAACAACAAAACTTAAAAAGTCACACTTTAAAATATAACTGAGTCAAGGAAAAATATAAAAAGTCAGGGAAAAGTCAGGGAATTTAATTGTACAAAGTGGCTAGCTACCCTGATAATAATCATAATATCATCATTAATATCATCATCAACAACATCATTAGACGAATTTCTGTATGGAAACTCTACATTTTTACAAAAGATTCCTATTTCACAACGGTTGATGATAACGTTATAGTTTTTGCATCAATAGCTCAGAAATTTTGTAGGTTACATTCTTAGCATCAAAATAAATTAAAAAAAGAAGAATTTTTGAAGATAGCGCACAAAAAGTGATGTTTGTGTCGTGTTTCTATATTTGTCGTTATCAAGTTTAAGTTTGCTATGAATCAGTTTAATTTTTATTTAAGTGTGTGGCTAGCACTAATCTTGAAAAACTAGGTAAGTAATTTACTCGTTTCACTAACACAAATATCTGTTGCTTTTGAAAAAAGAGAAAAAATATTCGGCACTTTTTCAACTGTGTATTTGTAACTATTTTGACTAGATAATGTTTAGTTGCAAAAATTTCTCTGTTTCAAGTTAATGCAAAAGTTAACACGCTTTTGCGTGTTAACTTTTGCATTAACTTAAAATAAATTACAAATGTTTTATTTTGTGAAACATATTTTTTCCAAAATATTTTTGTGTCTTCTTTAATCCTATGATATTATTTTGTCAATTCATCTCATAAGGGTTTTTTTATAGCAATTTCTAATAAGCGTGTGGTATAGAAACACTGTAACAAAGTCGAGTTTCTATACAAATTTTCAAAAAATAAACAAATAACGACAAATTATCTACTTTATTGACAAATTCAATTTATTAAACATTCTTTATATAAAATTTAATATTGCTTTGATTAAAATTTCGAAAAAAACAATTATTTCACACATGCAAAGTTACATAGGACTGAGTGATATATCCTCTTTATCGTCACTGGTACTTTACAAAAGTTTCGTGTTTCTACACCAAAACTTTTTACATGAAATGTTTCCAGAATAATATTTGAATAAAAAGGTTTTGTGTAATCTAGTGAATGAATATTTTTTTCTTGATTTTAATATGTTCTTCGCAAATTAAATAAACAAACTTTATTGTTTCATTGTAATTCTTGCAATGCGGCGTTGATTAAATTTAGGCATCGTCATCATCTGTATAGAAATTATACTCGCAAGTATTGTTTCTATACAAAAAAAAATCTTGTTTACTCAGTTTAACACCATATTCATCGTTTTGCAGTAATTTTTTTTTCTATTACAAAATAAAAAGATATCTTCTATTAATTTACAAAATCTTTTGCCTATTTCACTGTAAATTGATTAAACAGCATTATAAGTTAGTTAACGATTCTCATCACTTGTATAGAATTCCTACCTTCTAACCCATGCGCATGCACACAGATTTTTCCTGAGTTTTAAAATCAACTGGTTTTGTTTATACACAAACAATTTCAAGTATAAAAAAGTATAAAACTGTTAAAGACAAAAAATATTCAATACAATATTGAAACAAATAATTATTTTATATTCAATATAACAAAAAAACATAAAACGTGTAAAATCCATTCGCTTCACATAAACTATCAATTAAATCTATGACTTAATTGAAAATTTGTAATTATAGCTGAAGTGAAAGCGTTAAAGTCAGGTCAGATTATCCTGCTACTGGTAACATGTAACCCAGTACAACCTGCAAGTTAAGATATAATAACATAAAAAATTACAAGTGAGGATTTTTACTATAAATATAAAAAAAAAAAAAAAGAATGCGGAGACTCGTAGAAGACCTTAAGGTCTTGTCGCCGAGAACGTGTGCAAACTCGTTAAAAATTTATGTGTTAAATATTTTGTCTAACAATATTAGAAGAAAAACATAATTTAAGTAAAAATAGAAATTTACAAATAAGTTTCCTATTAAAAGTATAAAAGTATATTATCAATAGACAAAATGGTTTTCTTAAGTTTTCTTTTATATGATGTATAAGTCCATTCATGAGAACAGTCAAAATATTTCAAAACTATTTTATTCCAAAGAAAGGCTCCTCGCAAAAAAACACAAGATTTACCAAAATTTGTATGCGAAAATTGTAGTTGAATAAAATTATCATTTCGTAGATTGTACTTGTTTTTTTCTTTTGTTGAGTATAGGTTATGAAAGGAAGAAGGAGAATCGTTGGCTTTACATTTATACATAAAACATAAAATATTATAAATGTTTAGCTGATATATATTTAAAATATTCATTTCAAGTAAGAGAGGCCTGGCATGAGTAAATTGGTCTTTAAAGTTTATAAGACGTGCAATGTGTTTCTGTTGACGATGAAGAGGTTCTAGTATACTTTTGTTCACACTACCCCAAGCAATATTAGCGTAGTTAATATGGCAGTGAATAAAGGAATAATATAATTGAATTAAAGTATGTTTATTTAAAAAACTTCTTGATTTATATTATATTCCTATAGTTCTAGCAATTTTGTTATTTAGATTGTTATTGTGATTTTTCCATTTAAGATTTTCATCAATATAAATTCCTAAAAATTTTGTCAATATTGTCAATAAAAATAAGTTTTTTCGGATGTAACTACATCAAGGAAAAAAACATTCAAAAATGCATTATTTTAACCAGATGTATTTACTCATCTGATTTTTTGCGGATGTAAATATGTCTGGAAATTTATTTTATTTAATAATGCATTATTTTAGGCGGATGTAGTTTCACATTGAGAAAAACTCCCGCATGTAGTTACATCTTTCTAAAGTTGTTATTAGACATCAATGAAAAATCAAATGTTGTTGGGCAGATATTAATTCAGTAAAGAAAAAAAGCGGATGATCTTGTACAAAAATGTGCGCATGTTATTTCACTACTCCACGGATGTTGTTGGACAGATGTAGTAACCTTTTTCCCATACAAGCATATACAGAAAGATTAAAAAATTTTACATTAAAAGACACTTATACCATTAGTAACTACTAACAATAATAAGTAAAATCCATTTGAATAAATTTATAAAAGGGCTTCGTTTTTATTCCGCAAAATTCAAAACATGTTTTTTTTTGCTTAGAACTTTAATGATTTTAATGATTTTACCATATTTGCACAAATTTTTTAAAAAGAATTCCATTACTTAGGTCCACAATAAATTATTGTTAAAATGTATTCATAAAAACTGTATATAGTCTTGCGTTTTGAAAATAGGGATGGTAATTTAAGGGAAAGAATTTCTTTTTGCATTTTTTTATGAAACAAGGTATACTTAGTTTTTTCAACGTTTAATGAGAGTTTATTTGTTATAAAACAGTCATTTATTAATTCAAAATTCATGCCTGCATTAAGTTGTTTTATACTATTGTTAAAAAAAAATAGGTTTTTGTCATCTGCGAACATACTTGGGTTTTACTTTACTAATGCATTAACTAAGTCATTTATGTAAACTGAGAGAAAGAGAGGACGAAGTATCTATCCTTGAAGACTCCACACGTGATTTTAAGTATTCCGCATTTTTGATTTAGAGCATATTGGTTTTTAGTTAGAGGTAACTTTTAATCCAATAGTAGACCTTATTAATTACTCCGTAATGCTTTAACTTTTCTAAAAAAATAAAATGATCGACAGTGTCAAAAGCTTTTAAGAGAACTATAAATATATCTAAAGTAAGTTTATTTTCGCTAAAGCCATTACTTATTTGATCAACTAATTCAATACAATCATGTTCAGTTAAATAATTTTTCTGAAATCCTAATTGATTTGAATAAAAGAATTGTTTTTAGTAAAATGATCTAAGATTCTATTGTAAATTAGAGGTTCGAATATTTTTGAAAATACAGAAAGCACTGATGAAGGCCTGTAGTTGGAAAGATTAGAATAATCATCATTTTTGGAAATACTTTTGCTATTTTAATATATCCCTTGATCGAAACAAAGTTTTACTATATAAAATAACAGTTTACTAATACTTTTTTTATTTGTAATAAGTATATTACTGGGTATATCATAAAATTCTGGTAATTTATTATTTTTTAAAAACAAATTCTTTTAATGTTAAGTTAAAATCATGCAATAATGAGTCAGGTGATGGTTTTAGATTTTAAAAGAATTATAAGTTGGTGACAAGGTTGGTGACAAGGTTGGTGTAATTTTGTTAGCAAGATGAAGTGCGGCACTTGTAAAATATTTATTAATCACTTCAGATATTTGTTTAGGACAAAATACATCAGTATTTTTGATATTGGCTCTTTTTGGTAATGGTAATATTGATTCTTTTAGGTATGACTAAAGTACCAAAAACTATAAAACACAAAAAACCATCGTTATCACCAAGTTCTCTGAACCTATCATTCACTAATATTTGTGGTCTTCAAAGGAAGTTTTCTTCTGTTGAGTCTTATCTCTTGCAAAGTTTACCAGGCCAACTTGCTCTTTTTGAGACTAGTTTGAGTTCGGCTTTCTCATCCTGTGATCTTAGTGTTAATGGTTATCTTTCTTTAATTTGTAAAGATTCCTATAGTCACATACTTGGCATGGGCATTTACATTTGCAAAAATTCACCCATTTGTTGGGAAACTAGATTTGAAACCACCGACTATTCTTTTATGTGCTTTCGTTTAGCACCACTTCATTTTATCGGCTTTTCCTTTGTTCTATATCACTCTCCTTAATCTCAAGACTGCACTTTTTTTAAATGTTTTTTCTAATCAAATTGACCAAAACCTCTCACTTTTGTCATCAGTTTGTCAATATTGTTGTTGTTAGTGAATTTAATGCTAATCACACTCAATGGTTTGGCTCTAGTGTCAGTAACTCTGCAGGCGTTAAAGCTTACAACTTTTGCTTGTCTAAATCACTAACACAAATAGTTAACTTTTCAACACATTTTCTTGACAACCCGAATCATTTACCTTCTCTACTCAATTTATGTATTGTTTCTGATCCTAGTAGGTGCTCAGTTTCTCCACATTCGTTCTAAGGTGCTTCTGATGAAATTATCCCATTCTTCCTAATCATCAGAATCCCCCTATCAATGTACCTCTTACAACTACCTTAAAGCGATTGAAACTCTTTTTGTGATTTTCTTCGTGATGGCCCTTGGGTAGAAATCTTTCGTCTTCCTGCTAACAAATGTGCTTTTTACATAACTTCATAGATTTCGACTGGCATGATATCTTTAATTCTCTCTCGAAGATTTGAAGTCAAGCCTCACTCTTCTCCATGGTTTGCCACACATTGTGCTGCTTCAATTTTCAATGGAAACCATTACTTCCATATCTATTAGCAAAACTATTCTCCAGAAAATATACATCTGTTTACTATTGCTAGAAACCATTGTAAAAAGTTTTTGTTCTATGCCAAATCCCGCTATTCTTAAGATATGAAATCTTGTATTTCATTATAAAAATTAAGCTCTCGTGATTTATGGAGAACCTTTAACAGCACCAATAATTAAGGAAAATCTGTTATTCCACATCTCTAGTATGGTTCAGATTTTGTTATCTCGCCTAAAGACAAAGTTAAATTGTTTGCTAAGAATTTTTCATCAATATCATCTCTCGATTCCACTAGTCGCGTTCCACCTGATATAGCCGACAAATGGGTTGATCCACTGCTTGATATTCGTATCACTCCAGTTTCTGTATCTTTAGTATTTTCCTGCTTAGACTTTTCTACAGCTTGTGGTCCGGACAAAATAACTGTTATAGCCTTGCAGTGCTCTCTGGAGCTGTCTTTTATACTTTCAAAACTATTTAATAAGTGCTTATTAGATTCTTGTTTTCCAGCCTGCTGGAAAGCAGCATCTGCTATCTCTATTTTCAAAAATTCTGGAGAGCGATCCAAAAACTTTTATTTGTCTAGGTTTTTTCCTCGAACACTGATGGTCTAAAGTTTAAAGAACAAATAAAGAACAAAGCATTAGTGCTGCAAAGTGTCAAGTAAGATAGTCTGCATGAAGTGACGCTATCATTAATGTAGTTAGGATATTGGCATTTCCATAGAGAAGAGGTCAAGTGGTATATTATTATGGCGTCTGAGTTTGTTTCAATGCCAAAACAAAAAATAAAAAATGATAAAAATAAAGCTAGCAAAAATAAGTCTTGTAAACCATTTCATTGTATGCTATCTTAGCAGCAAAGACAGTGCGACATATTTTTGCCCAAGGATTTGTTTTGGCTGATGATGACAACTTGTGACGTTATATGTTATAAATAATATTGCATGTTGAAATGTGTGAGAAAAGCATTATTCAATATTGAACAAAAATAAATGTTAATCTAAGAAGTTGTTCTTAAACAAGCCATTAATTAAAGATTTAGACCATATGAAACAGTTAATATGCAAAATTTAGATTATTTTGCTAAAAAAAATGCTAATAACAGAGCCTTTAAAAGTAAAAAAAATCTTTAAAAGTGTTTTTGCCAATCTTCAATTTTAGTAATAACTTATAAACGTAATATCTTATTGGCTAATGATTTGCGCCTTAAATTTCTAGGGTATCCTCAGTATGCTTCAGAAATTTGGTTAACAGTTTGGATTTTAAATATTATTGTTAAATTTTTTAATAAGAAATTAGTTTAGATGTCAAATCACCTATTAGTTCAAGAAAATTTTCATTAATTCTTGATTAAATTTAAAATATGCCCTTAAACTAAAAAACTGTTTATGCCACTAAGTTTGACAGGAAAATATTTTAGCAAATTCAATTTTAAACGCTTTTTCCACCATTATAGATGTAAAAAACTATTTTGATTATTGTTTAAAATAGTGTTTCAACAAAAATATACAAGTTTTTTATTTTGTTTATATTTTTTATTAAAAAGTGCATTTTTGTAAAGTACTATTTTAAATCAACTGATGATTTTCTAAACTTTATCTAAACTCAAAAAACTAAATCTCCTTCAAAAGTCATCAATTTGTTTAAATTTAAAAAAAACTAAAAGAAAATTAAAACAGTAACAAATTATTTAGAATAAATTTAAAAAATTCAAACTTTAAAATCAAAGTAAAACTTTTAAAAATAAGACGTAGAAGATTGTATATAATTCTATATAAAATGTATTTTACATTTACAATTTTAAATTTACATAAGTACTTACATATTTACATATCTATATTTATTAGCTATTTTCTATAAATAAAAAAGTTCAATAAAACTTTTTCTTGACATTAACAAATGAAATTGTCTCTGGGTCAAATCGAAAGAGTTGTTATTTTTGACGTTTTATTGCAAAGTTGATTCACCACTGTGTCTTAAAACAGCCAGAAATTAGATAACTTTTTAGCTACCACACTATTACCATACTTTATTGACTACATACAAATTGCATTTCAAAATCAATACACAAGTATACATGACTTATTAAAGACTAACTGATCAGGTTTTTAGATTATGAAGCTCCTACATCAGAAGTTGATTGTATTTCAACGCAAAAAAAATGTCAATTTTACTGCCAGTAAATAATCTCAAGTTAAAAATGAAATAGATCTATAATTAACATCATTGGACATATCAATATCTTATACCAAATACATACTTTATGTCAGTTAACAAGTCTTCTCTCTATCTGTACTTGAACACTCCATGTTAGTTTGAAATAAAAACTTTAGCTTAGAAAGAATATTTTTTATACAACTATATAACCAAAATTTATGAAGAAAGTATTCTGAAACAAATTTTAATTTTAAAAACAACTGTAGCAAAGAATTATATATATATTAGTAAAATATATATATATATATTAGTAAAATATATATATATATATTAGTAAAATATATATATATATATATTAGTAAAATATATATATATATATTAGTAAAATATATATATATATATATATATATATATATATATATATATATATATATATATATATATATATATATATATATTCTCCATCAGTAGGTTCATCTTCCTGATGGAAAAACGATCTGTTAAAGATAAAAATAAGATAAGTGTTTTTACTAATTTAATTTGTTATTGCTCTAATCATTAAGAAAATTGAGCACTCTAATTATAATATACATCAACATAATTTATATATATATATATATATATATATATATATATATATATATATATATATATATATATATATATATATATATATATATATATATATATATATATAACAATAATTATTGTTTACTATAAAATAAAGTGCTGAATGCTCTTAAAAGAACAGAGCAATAATAAATAATTAAAAATAATTTACTTATTTTAATTTAACACATGTGTTGTCAATAAAAAATTTTCAGAAACAAATTTATTTTTTAGAAGAGTCATTATTGACAAAAAAATGTGTAAAATGAAAATTGATAATTGATTTCTACTAAACACACACACACACACACACACACACACAGATATATATATATATATATATATATATATATATATATATATATATATATATATATATATATATATATATATATATATATATATATATACACACTAAATATATGTACCAAATATATTATGCGCATATACAATATATATGTGTTAAATATATTCAAGGTATTTATTGGTAATAGTTTCAATACAACACTTAGATGTTGAAAAATAGAAATCAGTTATTAAAAAAGAAAGCTAATTAAAAATAAAAACCTTATTAAAGAGTTTATTCAAAAAAAGAAATATATTTATAACACCATGTATCTTCTTATTTTCTGATATCTAATATTATTCTGCGAAAAATATTTTAATGGCTGAACTAAATCAATATAAACGGCGAACGACAATTTAATATAAAAACCTCTTTATAGAAACTCTACCTTGCGATGTAGCTTTTCTATATATAATGTGTCGGAATTCTATACAATAAAGTAGTATTTCTATATCGCGTCAAGTTTCTAAACAAATTTGTCGTATTTCTATACAGTTTTTATAAAAAACTCTACACATTCCTCTTGTCGTCATCATCATCATCATTATCATCATATATGATAATAATAATTGTAATATCATCATCATTAACATCATCATCATCATCATCATCATCATCATCAACATTATTATAATCATCATCATATATGATCTTGAGCATCATCATCATTAACATCGTCATCATGCATTAATATTATTGTTATTGACATCATTATCATCATCATATATAATCTTGAGCATCATCATAATTAACATCATCATCGTCATCATCATTATTAACATCATTATCATCATGTATGATCTTGAGCATCTTTTTTTCTTAATTCAAATACAAAGAAATTACAGAAATGTGCATTAAAGTTGACATGAAAACTGCTCTATTGTGTCACCTTTAATGCACCTTCTCTAAGTTTTCTTATATTTACCTCAATGATTGATACCCAATCATCTGCATTTTTATGTTTTACATGTTGAAACCGTCTTAATCCTTTTTGTCAAAATCAAGTTTTTGAATTATTAGTTTAATCATTTTTGCATTTTATCGAGTAAATAATAATTTGAACAAGTGCAATTAGTCAAATTAGTAATTTGCAGCTTAGCAAACTAATAATGTATTCCTGTGAGTTTAATTTTATTGTTACCAACTGTAATAGTAATGTGATGTATAAGTTTAAGAGACTTCATCAAGTAACATCTATAATCTTTATTAATGTTTTTATGACCAAGCTTCTGCTTTGAGGTAGCAATTGCCATACCTTGTTTTTCAATAATATACTTGTGTTTATGTATTTTGTGGTGAACAGAATCTTTGTTACTCCTTAAAATTTTAATTTGAGTAGTTATCCATGTAAGATTGTCTCTCCCCATTTTTACAGAAGATAGAGGAAAACATTGAAATTTTATCTACACATCTTGCAAGTATTTGCCTAAACCTAAATCTTAAATGGATGCATGTACTGAAGCTAATTATGTTTCATGCAAGGCTAAGTACACCAAGATTTTATTTTAGTTAAGAGCACATATATCTTGAATGAAAGTGAGTCCAAGTGAGTGTGAAATTTATGACCAGCTTTTTCATTATAAAGTTACGCAAATAATTTTTATGTTTTGTTTGTTTTTATTTAGTTCTAAAAGTAATGAAAATTATGATCAAGTAAGGTATCTTTTTCTATGAGTTTCTTATTTATTGAATATTGTTTTTATAATTTATAGTATATTATTTTATTTACTTTTTCTAATATTGTATGCTGGATGTTTATGATTAGTGGGAAAAACGTTTTTATGACATGGCAACAAAATAAAATAACTGAAGTTTTAAAAAATTATGTTTGAAATTCATTTTCAATTATTATTAGAAAATAGTAACAAATGAAAATCATGTTTTAGTGTAAGAAATTATTTTAAAATTTAATATTAAAAAAAATATATATATTTTTACACTTATTGCATAATCATAACAAATATAAAAATAGTGATAAAACTGACACGCGAATCTCTATGAAAGAAAAATGTTTACAAAAAAAAAAAGCATTTTTTCACATTGTTGGAAAAATAAATAAAGTAAAAAAATTTATACAATATATATATATACAAAAAAGTTGTTTTTTCTTTCAATATGTCTTGAAATTACTTTATTTATGAAATGTTTTTATTTACTATATGACATTTAAAACTTGTATTAAAAAACAAAAATCTTATTTAAACAAAAGATGTTGGAAAGATTTTGGGTGATTGAAAAAAAAAAAAAGGCAAACAAGCTATATGGAAAATAGGAAAAGTTAATAAAGATTTAGCTTGCTGTCACAGTTTAAATGACACGAGGTTAATAAAGATTTAGCTTGCTACCATAGGTTAAAAGACAAAAGGTTTTTTGATTTTAGAGGGAGAAAAAAAGTTCCAAATAAGATAATTAAAATAAAAACAACAAGATGAACCTGCTTGATTTCTTATACAAACTTGCGGAGTGGTGAAATTTTAAATCAGATAATACCTTTATAGTTTAGTCGATGAGCTGAGAGAGATGCACTTTAACGAAAATCATATATGTGGAAGCATTATTTTTACATTCATACATTTTTCCATACATTCAGCTTGTTTTTTATTAAAGATGCATGATTTGTGTATATCAAGGAAGAAATTGTATAGCTCTTTTATAGGAGAGTCTATACTGTTTTTAAGAGAACACAAAATTAAAATAGTTAAAATTTTATTATAATAAAATTTTATTATAGTAATAATTTTTTTAACAAGCAAATTATTATTAATATGAAATGTATAACATAACAGCAGTTAAAAAAATTCACAAGTATATAATATTTAATTATATTTTACTAAAGGCTAGATTTAATTGGTATATGTGAATAAAGCACTTTAACGTACTATATTGATATGATATTCTACAGCTTATATGATACTTTATTGACATGATATAATTTAGTTTGCAATAATTCTTCTAAAACATGATTACTATCAGAGGTGTAAACTGGATTTTTAGATGTTTGAATTTTGGCACTTACAACCATTGTGCAAAATCAAAGCTTTTGTATGTTCATACTTATGTCAAAGAGAATGTTTTGCCATTGAGCATCAAGAATTCTCAAGAAATGATGCTAAAGAATTGTGGTGTTTGGATCTTGGTAACAAAAGTTTTGGGCCAAACCAGCCCTTAACGTGGGAGCAATGAGTTTATAAAATATTCTCTCTACTATTTTTATTTAAATTTAAATTCATCAACAAATTTTAAATTTCATGCAATAAACTCTTTTTTTTCCAAAATTATGACCATATAAAGTTTTAACCCTCCTCAATTTGAGGAAGCTGTAAACTTTGCATGGTCATAAAAACTGAATACTTAGAGATTATTGTATGAAATTTGATAAAAAAAGTAGAAAAATATTTTATTAACTTGTTGCTTCCATGTTAAGGGCTGGGCGGGCCCAAAAATAAGGGGTTTTTTGTTTCCATGCTCTAATCACTGCAATACTTTGCAAAACATTCTCATTTGACATAAGCATGAACATACAAAAGTTTGGAGTTTGCGCACTGTCTGTAAGTGTCAAAACTCAAATATCTAAAACTCCAGTGCCTCTGACTATGGATAGTGCTTACTATATACGATGGTTACTTAAGACAACTTTGGATGAACATTTTGAGTAAAACACATTGTTTTAAATTGGTCTATTTTTTTAGGTTTAATGCGATTCTTGAATTTTTTTTTTTTTTGCCAAACATAATATAAAGTACAACTTATAATAAACAATGAACCATTCTGATGGAAAGTTAAAAACAATATATGTTCTCTTTTTCATTTGTAAAATTTAGTTCATGTTTGAAAAAATGTTTATAAAATCATTCATTAAATACTATTTAGTGACTTTAAGCATTACATACAAGACTGCCAAAAGTTACACTTTCTAATTAAAAGCATGTCTTTAGCACAATATGATTGATTCATTTAAATAGGGATCATTCACTTAGTCTCAATTAATCATATTTGGTCTCAATTAATCATATTTGGTCTCAATTAATCATATTTGGTTACAATTAATCATATTTGGTCTCAATTAATCATATTTGGTATACATTACAACCAATTATAGTTGATAAACTTCTACATATTAAGTTATTTTCAGCTTTCTAAATCAAGGATAAAGTTTATTTTTATTTTAAACACTTTTTAGTTTGAAAAGCATTTTAATTGTTTGAATACTTGTTTTTGTTGCATGCTGTCAAATTTTTTTCTTTTTTTATCAAATCCATTTTTATCTTTGTCTTCATACTTTACTTTGGCTGGTATTTTCATAAAATACTTTTTTCATTTGGTTACATCTCTAACATTTCTAAAATAAAAAGAGACATTTTATTACTAGTTCAAACAGAATCTGTTAATGATAATATTTAATGATAAATTAAGTGTAAATGAAAGAATGATCAACATCAATTAAATGAAATAATTTATTTAAAACAAATTTAATTTATAAGTATTTATTATTTACAATGTTTTATAAAATTTCTTTAAACAGAATTTTTAATTTATTGTTTTTCAAAGAAAAATTCATCATCTACTCACTGGTCATCTATATTAAACAAAACCTCTGCCTGTGAATCACTGTCTTCAGAAATCAAAGAAATAGGTATGCGACCAAGAAAACCATTGGGTGTTGAGAAAAAGCGAATTCAAAAAGAGAAGAATGTTCAACTACATAGCCACACTCACCACCATTATCACCATAAAGCAAATGGTTTGTTGAAAAATATTTATAAATCAAAATTTAAAGTTCATTTTGCTATCTTTTTGATGTATTTTAGATTCTTCCTACTCAAGTTCATCTACTTCAATTGCTAGCTTAAACCCACAAGAAACAGATGAAATGAGTTTAGATTCTTTAGTTCAGCAAAATAGTTCTGAAGATACATTCTCATCAGATCATCAGCTAGTATTTTTTAAAAACTTTGCCAATAACAAAATATCAAAAAAAGTTCAAACGTCTTTATTAAATCTAGTTGATTCTGCTGTTCAAACAGAATCTACATCTACCTATAGTGATTTCCAAAAAAACATTAGTTGTTCAGGTGGTTTTCATTTATTATGTTTTTTTTTTCTTTTTCCAATTGCTGTTAAAATTTAATTTTTTTTTTCTTTTTTTGTTAATTTATATTTTATGATTTTGAATTAAATTTCTTTTGTTTTCATTTTTAATCTTAATGTTCATGTAAGTATTGAGCTTGACTTGTTTCTCTGTGCAACGGATGCATTAGGGTAGGAGTCTAACAACATTTGAAAATAATAATATAGTTTAATTTATAATAATAGTAAAATAATTATGGATTAAAAAAAAACAGTTTCCTTGACTATTGTGGCTTCCTGGGCTTGGGGAGGTAAACATATAAAAAGCCAGTAATATTTGAATTTGAAATATAATTTCTTTTTCAGTTTCTATTCAGTTTTGGTGGCGTTGATTTAATTTCTAATTCTAATTTTAATTTTAAAATAACTCCTATTTCAGTTTTAATCAGTTCTCTTAAAATTCATTTCAGTTCAGTTCTTATGTTTTCAACAATTCTACTTCTTATTTCAGTTCATAATTCAGGTAACATTTCACTTCTATCAAATTTTTCAGAAAATTTTTATCAGGATGTTTTAATATTTCACTTCTATCAAGTTTTTTAGAAAATTTTTATCAGGATGTTTTAATATTTCACTTCTATCAAGTTTTTTAGAAAATTTTTATCAGGATGTTGATTTTCAATCACATATTCTTGTTTAGTTTAAAACTAGCATAAAAACTCTCATATCTAATAATGTTTTCTCATTCATTTCATCAACTCTTTAATGTCTTTAAATATTTATATTTTTTTGTAACAAAAGATGTATCATTGATGTAAGAGTTTGACTCTCATGTCAACCATACTTTTAATCTTTTGTTATAAAAGCATGGCAAACAAGCCAAAAAAAAGACAGCAACAATAAAGGAAGTGTAAATAAATTGTCAAAAAAAGTTTATTTAAATTTTACTTTTGAATTTTCCTTCAGTAATAATAAATAGTTTAACTTTTTTTTCATTTTTGATGTTTGTATTCAATTCTATTTCAGTTTTCATTCTTCAAATAATTCCTAATTTCAGTTTTCATTCACATTAACGAAATCGATTATTTTTACTTCTAATTTTACCTAATGTTATTTTAAATATCACTCTAAAAAACATTTTTTTTGTTGTTGTTGTTTAATGTTGATGTTCATTTCTTTTTGTGTTTAATCTGCATTGAATCACATTTTTTTTTGTTTTCTAATATTTTTATTTTCATTAAGACGTCGACAAAAACACTCGCCTGAAAAATCTTGCAGAAGTGCATGATAGACTAAAGGTATTTTGTTTACCATTGTTTCATATATTTTGTAGTATTTTGTTATTTTCAATAAAATAGCACCTAAATCAATATAATATCAACCTAAAATATTTTTTTTAAAAAACAACTCCTTCCTAGCGATGCCCTGCCCTCATATCTAACAAAGTTCCTAATATCTCATATTGTATATATTTATTGAATGACTTTTTTTATTAATTTAATAAGAACTATAATATTAATAAATGTATTTAGAAAGTGAATAACAAACACATAATCTCTCATCTACAATCTAATAAATTACTTTTTGATCATCAATATGGTTTTCAATCTTCTTGTTTTACTGCTGATTTGTTAACGGTAATTACTGATAGGTTTTACTGTTTATTAGATAGATGTGGAGAGGTTAAGGCTATCACTCTTGACATTTCTAAAGCCTTTGATAAAGTTTGGCATGCTGATCTTAACTTAAAACTAATAATCTCAACTTAAAACTAGTAATCTCAACTTAAATCTAGTAACTATCAGAAAATAAGTTATTAAATTTAGGATTAGAGATTAAGTGTTTGTTAAGACTTAAAAATCTTATATATATAAATATGTGTAATATATATATATATATATATATATATATATATATATATATATATATATATATATATATATATATGTATATGTATATGTATATATATATATGTGTGTGTGTATATATATATATACACACACACATCATATCATAATTTTTTTGAATTGAATGAATCTTTAATGTTTTAATTAAGTGCCATATTTTATTTTCAAAATTTTCCAAGGGAAAAATGGTAGGGTATTTTTCGTTTTGATCCAAGGTTATTATTATTTTGGTTATTATTAATTACATTTTTTTCTATTTTTAAGAAATAATAAATTAAGAAATTTCTAATGAACTATTAATGCGTGTTCAGATAAGCATTCTGACATCACACTGAAATAAGGTGCTGCCTCAGTACATACATCAACTATCTTATAGCCTGCTGCCACAAAGGCTGAGAGTTGGGCATAGGGTAGCAATCTTTTCTTTAATCATTTCTTCTTTTTCTTAAAACACCATATAAATTAATGTAATAAAAATAAGGTAACAATTTATTACACAAGTACACTAAAGTAGATTGACAAGTTTGCTATTTAACAGAGAAGCAAGTGTGGTACACACTCTCTTCTCTGTTAAATAAGACTTGTTATCAAAGATGTGATAAGGATCTCTAGTCAGATAATAAGCACTACCATTAAATCACTGGTTTTTTAAATAATATTTTCAATAAATAATATTTGTTTAGAAGCTGAGAGATCATTTCCCCCAACACTCAAATCATTTTACTCAACATTCAGAGAAGAATGTGTTGTTGACTTCCAATGATAATCAATCTGTTGAGCAGAAGAGTAACTTGAAGTCTAACAATCAAAAAAAAGAGCACAAAGTATCTTTTGCATTCAAAGGAAATTATCGTCGTTCATCTTTCAGTGATTCAGAAATATGTAGATCTTTTTTATTTAAGCTTTACATTTTAGTATTTTTGCTAAAGAAAAAATATTGATGATTTCATCCATATATACATAATAATAGTTTGAATGAGTTTTGATTCTTTTATGTGTGTATTTATGTTTTGTTTATTAAAATATTGTGAATGTATAAGTAATTGATGAAATAAATTTAATTCAGATTGTTCTACTACACCTGCTAAATTAAAAAAAATCAAAATGAAAGACCCGTTGACAAAAAAAATTGAAGAGTGTTTACGAAAAAAAGATTATAATTATTTCGAAAGTATTTTTTCTTTATTGATTGTTGGGTAAATTATATATTTTACATAAATTAGAATAATTTAATAAATTAAAATTTTGTGCATGCAAGGTTTCTGTTTAGAAAACACTAATTCTAATGATTCAAGCAGTGATAATGTTGCTGAACGTGACTATAAAGCACTTTTTAAAGATAAAGAAAATTTAAACAACTTTTCAAATATATACAGAGATGTAGGTAGTCAAAATTGTCTAAAAGAGAAAGGTTTGAATAAAAAACAAAATTTCCCAATAAAATATACAAGCAAGAGACCCAATGTTGTAACAAATAAAAGAAAAAAGGTTTAAAATTTTTTATTCATTTTATTTTTATTAAATTGTTTTATTTCTAAAAATTTTTTACAATTTTCAAGCTCTTAAACAAAATTCCAGGTAGATGGAGGAGAGTGTTCCTCTTTAGAAACTACTGTAGCAAAACAGAAAAAGCATGTGACACAAAATAAATTTACTTATCAATTAAACAATAAACACTCTTGTCGACCCGTTGATAAAATAAAGTCAAGAAAGAGAAGTGCTTCTACAAGCCCTGTAGGTCAAAGAAAAGGTACATTCTAGTTTTTATTTTCCAAATGTTTTAATTTAACTTTTGATTATTAATGTTGATTATATGGCTTTGATTATTAAAGATATAAACGTTGATTATTTTAACTTATTATTTTTATTTAGTATTTTTGCCTGAAGATGAAATCCTGCCAATAATGGAGGAAGAATTTCCTTTTCTTCCTTTATCACCCCATGCTGCAAAGCTTATGTGGAAGAAGCAGTTGCTTCATCTTAGCAGTATTTGCAAACAAAATGGTACACAGAAAAAGACAAAAACTCAAGTTTCTATTGAGGAAGCACATCGCAAACAAGAAGCCCTATCAAAACTGCTTAATAAAGAAATAGAACATAATAAAAGATTGGTATTTTCAAATTAAATTTTTAATAACTGTTTTGATATTTTATATGTTATAAAACAATTTGATCATAAAGAATAATGATAATAATAATATTTTTGTATAAAAATAAAGTCCTCCTTATGAAAGAAAAAGAATTTTCCTTTCTTGTACAACAAAACATAACAAAATTTTTTTTTGCTGTACAGCAATATTATATTTTATTGTAAAGTATTGTAGTAAATGATTTTTGAAGTATAAATTTGTCAAGTAATTTCAAAACTATGCTATATAAAAAATTTGTTTAAAATTTTAGAAAGACCACACAGACATGCAACAAAAAGAATTGCAAATGAGAAAAAAATTGCAAGAGAGGCGACAGACATCAGCTCGTGCACGCAGATATTATGATGAGTTTGTCACTATGAATAGAGCTCGAATGTTAAAGAGAGATTTTAAAGAAGAAAAGGTTTTTGTAAATAATAGAATAAATCTTTTATTATTTGATATGAAATTATAAGTCATAATAAAGAATCCATTAAATAACAAAATGAATATAAGCAAATACATGCATACATACATACATACATACATACATACATACATACATACATACATACATACATACATACATACATACATACATACATACATACATACATACATGCATGCATACATACATACATACATACATACATACATACATAGACTTGGATAGGAATGGCGTGCAATCGAATGCTACTGCTGACCATGCAAATGATTTTTTTAGTTGACAATTTGATTACGAATGTTTAAATGTTTTGATGATTTAAACATTTCAGAAATGCGCTAAAAAAAGAAATGTGAAGCTAAATTTAAACTAGGATAAAAATATATAAGCTTTATAATAAAACTTAAAAAATTCAAACTCGAAGCAAAAATTACTTCTTGTTATGTTTTTAATTGCATTTGAAATAAATTACTTTAAAACTTATCTTTTGAAACGTTTTATTAAATTTACGCAAATACTTTCACAAATTACTTCTAATGTTTGTTTAATGAATGAACAAATTTTGTTTAAATTATTATATAGTGTTATATATATTATTTTTAATTTGTATAAACATTTTTTTCACAAAGTTGCAAAAAAATATATATATTCATAGTTTTTTTAAAATTGTAATTTTTAATCATTTTATTAGAAAGTTAAGTTTTAAAAAAAGAACTTTTAAACAATTCTTTGTAAGAATAGAAACAAAAAAATAAAGCAATCAAATCATTACAACAAGAAAATTTTAATTTAACATATAATTTAAAGTAACTTTAAAAAATAATCTTTTAAAAGATTTTTAGAAAGACATGGAAAAATAGTTTCAAATGTTTAAATTTATCATAAAAAATACATACCTACTAAAAATATTTAAATATAACATTTAGATTAAAAGTTATTCGTAACAATTTTTTTTATTGCATTTAAATTATTAAAACATTAAAACAGCTGTAGTCAAATTGTAAAGAAAAAAATGATAAGCGTCAGTTACAGCGTGCAATCGCATACCATTACTGACCAAGCCTAAGATACATACATACAAAACCTTTAAAAGATAATTTTCCAGACAAAATTACAGGTGTTTAAAACTATCATTTGGTTACTAATCGAATGTTAATTTAAAAAAAATGAATTAAAACTACTTAGAAATTCAATTTGAAAATAGGGTGGGACACTAATGAGAAGTTTAGTACAATACATTTATGACATTACTGAGGTATTTAATACAATATATTTATGAAATTACTGAGGGGTTTAGTACAATACTTTGTTACTTCTTTATTTGAAGTAGAATGTGTTGTGTTGCAATAGTTCAGTCATGTGTATGTCATCTTTGCTGAGTTTTTGATTCAATTATTTTTCTTTCAACTCCCTCTTCAATTTTTTTTTTTTCCCAACTTTTTAGCATTTAGAGGATTATATTCTAGTCTTTATGTATTGATTATATCTATAAAATTTTTTTTCTTTTTTTTTTTTCTTTTACTGGAAGTTACTGAAAGAGAAAAAATTTATAGAGCAAGATAACGATTAACAGGCGACTTAAAAGATTGCAAATTATATAAATCAAGAAAACAAAATAAAGGGATCGAATTCTAAAAAACTGGTGTTCGAGGAAAAAAACTAGGGGAATAAGAATTTTTGGAGCACTTAGGAACAGTCTTAATAAAAGAGACTTTATTGCATGATGAGTAATACGAGAATGAATTTTAGTAGATGACACAAGGGATGCTAGCTCTTTAGAGCCGTGCCCAATAAAGTATTTACACAAAAGAGAAAGAGAAGCAACATTATGTCGATCTGATAATGATTGGAGGTTAGCTGCAAGAGCAGGTCCGACTATGTTTACAGTAGGTTTACACCTTATCTTAAGGAGAAAGGGTGTTATTGGAAGATCTGCCCTAGATATGGCAACAGTATTCCATACAAGGACAGATAGAAGTTTATCGAGATAAAGAATAGAATCCGGAGTACAAAAGTGGCAAGCACGATAAAGAGATGCAACCTTAGCAAATGTTAATTTTGCAGATTGAGTCAGATCACTCTCCAGATTTTTTGAAAATAGGGATTTGCATTTTCCACCAGGCTGGAAAACAAGACTCTGATAAGCACTTGATAAATAGTTTTGAAAGTATTGACAACAGCTCCATAGAACACTTCTGCAAAACTATAACAGGTATGTTGTCTGTACCACAAGCTGTAGATGAGCCTAAGCCGGAAATCACTTTAGATACAGACGCTGAAGTGATACGAAGGTCAGGCAATGGATTAACCTGTTTATTGACTACATCAGGTAGAATGCGACTAGTGGAATCAAGAGATGATATTGGTGAGAAGTTCTTAGCAAACAATTCAACTTTGTCTTTAGGTGAGGTGACAAAATCTGAACCGTACAAAAGAGGTAGATTAATAGATATGCCCTTTTTATAGAAACTGTTAAAGATTCTCTAGAAGTCACGAGAGCCTAGGTTTTGAGATGAAATACAAAATTTCATTACCTCAGAATTGCAGGTTTTGGCGTTAAACAAAACCTTTTTACAATAGCAGTAGTAAGCAGACATTCTGGAAAATTGATTTGCTAATAGATATGAAAGTAATGGTTATGATTTGAAATTGCAGCAGCTCAATGAGAGGAAAATTATGGAGGAGTGAGACTTGACATAGAATAGTCGAGAGGAATTAAAAGATTCCAGGTCAGCCTGAATCCAAGAAGTTATGAATCAAGCACATTTGTCAGCAGGAAGACAAAAGATTTCTACCCAAGAGCCATCACGAAGAAAATCTTGAAAAGAGTCCCAGTTAGCTTCAAAGTAGTTGTACGAGGTACAATTCTAAGGGGATTCTGATGATGAAGAAGTATGAGATATAGAGAAATTGAGCACTGACTAGGATCAGAAACAAGACATGAGTCGATTAGAGAAGGTAAATGAATTGGATTGTCTAGAAAGCAAGTTGGAAAGTTAACTATTTGTATTAAAAATTGAGAAAGGCAGAAATTGTGGGCCTTAACATCTGCAGAGTCACTGACACTAGAACCAAGCCATTCAGTGTGATGAGCATTAAAGTCACCAATAACAATGATATTGGCTGAAGGATGAAGAGAAAATGCTTGGTTAATATGATCAGAAATGATATAGAAAAGAGTGCAATCTTGAGATGAAGGAAAGCGATATAAGAACAAAGAGAAAGGCAGTAGAGTGAAATGGTGCTAAACGAGAACTCATAAAAAAATAGTCTGTGAATTCGAACCTAGATTTCCTACAATTGGGTGAGTTCTTATGAATGTAGATGCCCAGGCCAAACATGTGACTATTGGTGTCTTTACAAATTAAAGGAAGATAACCATCAACACTAACATTACAAGGTGAGACAGCAATACTCAAATTAGTCTCACAAAGAGCAAGTTGGTCTTTGTGAGACTAATTAAGAGATAAGGCTCAACAGAAGAAAAGTTACTTCGAAGTCATATTAGTAGATAGATTTAGAGAACTTGGTGATGATAATGGTTTTTTATGTTTTATAGTTTTTGGTACTTTAGTCATTTTTAAGTTTGTTAAAGAAATTGACTCAGCACAGATAATACTCAGTACACTATTTAATTTCAGTACTGTTTAATTTCAGTTTTTATTTAACTTCAATACTATTTAATTTCATTTAATATTCAGCGCTATTTAATTTCAGTACACTCAGTACACTTGACTTGACTTGACCACAGATAATACTCAGTACTCTATTTAATAGTCCAAACAATTGCCTTGTTACTATTAATAAATCCTAAGCCATAACAAAACGCTCCAAATGTGGCCTCGACAATGCACACCAAAAGTATGAACAGCGACACCATTCATGCGCAACATGGCACTGTTAATACTTTGATATTTTTCAGCTGTTGATGGAATCAGTCTCTCTGAGAGATACCACAGAATTAGTGAAACCTGACTACCAGTTGGCCTCAGAACCATAAAACTGAGTTTTAGAGCTATACCCTCATTAGAAGATAATAGAATGAGTTGTCTAGTCATAAAAACAAAGACACAAGCAAAACACATGCATTGAGTCAATAAGATCCATTATTCAACATCCTAAACTGGTAACAATGTATTAAATATACATTTATGCCAGCCTAATAGATGAAGAAGGGGTGCAAGGTTGGTCAACAAATAGAATCGTTTACCTCTTAACTCTGGGTATTCTTAAACTTGGGGTATTCTGCAGTTTTAAATGATATATTTGCTCTAAAAAAGTTTTTTTTTTTATTATCAATATTTACTCTCTTACTGAACCACTGGAACAAGTTTTTGCTAACCCTGATATAATTCCTATCAGTAATAAATGGCATAGATCAAAATATTTGATTATTTATACAAAGAGTATGTTTTAATACCACACAAGGTTTGTATTTAGTACCACAGACAATTTTTTTTAATACCACAGTACAGCCACGCATTACAAATGCACAAACAATAAATTACATATGCGCAAATCACACCATACATATACATAAACCACACAGTACATATACCATAGTACACAATGTTTATTTAAATACACACAGATTTTTGATATAATGCAGAATATGTTAAAACAGTCGCATGTTTAAATGATGCAAACTGTTTACTTTTAACATTAATAAACTTCAATGAAGTTGTAAGAAATAAGAAAAAATCAGCACATAAATTATATAATAAATCATTTCAATATTCTATTGAACAATCAAAATATTTTCACTCAATTAAAATGGGTACTGGATATATGTATAAGGATATTACTATTTTATATTTTTTATGTGTGTATTTTATGTTTTAATAAAAAAGTTAATAAAAATCAAAAATATATTTTTTACTTAAAGGGTCTATCTTATTGAATCATTTTATAACATACATTTTTAGAACAAATTTTTTAACGGCTGTTATTTTTTTAAGTTTTGTTAAAAAAGGTTAGTTTTTAAGTCCTCAGTTTGAAAAAAATTTGTTTTTATAATAGTTACCTTTTTGTAGATATTCAAAGACTTGTTTCAAGAGGGTTTGGACTTACAGAAGCAGCAAATTCGAGAGATGAAAAAGTATGCAGAAGAAATGCAAGAAAAAAAAGAAATCAAACAACAAAACGAAATTGAATCTCTTGAAAACTAGTATCTTTTTATAATGTTCTTATTGATAATTCAAGTAAGGTTTAATTAAGATTTAGAAGATTTGAGGGATTTGAGGTTCATGAAGTCAATTTTTTATTTTTTGTTTTATTTGATTTTTTTATTTTTTGATATTTTCCATTTTGTTTTTAAATTGTTTAGCCCATTTGTATTATATTAGCAATTGATCATCTTATCATTTTGATTGGTTATTTGATTCATTTTAGTTTTTAATGATTTCGTTTGTTTTGTTTTTTTTTTTTTTTTTTTGTAAAACAATTCACATTCTATAAACTTTTTTAATGTTTGGTAAAGGTTAACAAAATTTATCTGATTTTTTACTAATTACCTTTAAAAATTAAAACTTACTAATGCACATAAAGTGTTTTAAAAGAATTTTAAGTTAATATGACTTAATATTGATTAAGTTAGTAATAATCTGGATGTAAAAACTTAAACAGTTTTGTTGACCTGATTTGTATATCCATGTTGACAAAACTGTAATTGAAAAGTATGGAAACTTAGCTTACCACAATTTTTATATAAGCCATCAGTTATATGAATTGAATTTCAGTTTTAAGTTGTTCTTATAAATCAGCAGCAGCTACTGCTGCAGAAATTTGGTTAATATCTGAGCTAGTTGCTCTGTACCAGTTAGCAAAGTAGTTTAACACTTACATTAAAATTAGATGCAATTGATGAATAAATGTTAAATGGGTAAAAGCAGCAACTCTTGAAAACTGCAATTTAAAAATCTTGCAAAAGAAATTATTATTTTAAGGTAAAAGAGAGTTTAAATTTTGGTAAAAGTACCAAAATTTAAACTCTGTATTACTATAATTTGTGGTTTTTTTTATTATAGAGTTGTTTGTTTAACAAACTTGTTCACATTTAAGTTATAAATCAATCAATTGTTTGTGTTTTTTATAAAAATCTTTAATCCTTTTTTATATATAAGTTTATTTACACTGTATTTACACATATATGATTGTTCCTTCACCTTGATTTAAAGCTATCGTGATCAGTTAAGCATGCTAGCTGACACAATTGCTCGGGAGAAAGAAGAGTTGGAAATAAGACAGAGGGCGCAAACAAATGTGAGTTCTGATTCATTTTTTTGTATAAATTTATTTCCTACAAAGAAAAAAAATCTCACCAATGGTAATTTATAGATTATTTTTTCTTACCATTTATACAGTTTTTTTTTTCAAAAAAATTTATTAAAGTAGTAAAATTGTTTTCAAATTAAATTTTCTGCATTAATAATCTTCCCAACAACCTTACGTCTAAATTAGCTTTTTGCTGATGTCTTTATATTCCTGTCTTGACAAAAAGTCTTCTCTTTTTGGTCGTTTAGAACAGGTACCCGACCTTAAATCTGATCTCACTACTGTAACAGATTGGGGCTTACAGTGGCTTGTAAGTTCTAACTCTAACAAAACTCAGTTATTTACTGCAAACAACTATCGTAATACTGTCGACATTCCTATATAAATGGTAACCCTCTCACTGAGACGTCTTCTTTACGTCTTCTTGGATTACCTTTTACGACTGACATTTCATGGAAACCATATATAAAATCGATTGCTAAATTTGCATCCGCTAAGGTTGCCTCTCCTTATCGTTCTCACCATTTTCTTACTCCTGATTAATGAAATTAGGAGTCTACCTCTACAAATCTCTTATTCATTTTTGTATGAAATACTGTTGTAATATTTGAGCTGGTTCTTCTAATGATGCTATTTCTCTTCTTGACAAGGTCCAAAAACGCATTGTAAACGAAGTTGGACCCGCTCTATCTGCTTAGCTTGAGCCTCTTTCCCTTCATCGTAAAGTTGCATCTTTTTCTCTTTTCTACAAATACCATCACTGTTCAAAGGAGCTATCATCTCTAGTTCCATCAACTAAAACTCATTCTTATTTGACCCGTCATTCAACTAAGTCTTTTTTAATTCTTTTACTGTATCTGTCTCTGCATGCTCTAAAAACTTTTATTTGTCTAGTTTTTTTCCCGCACTTCAACCCTTTGGAACTCTCTCCCATCTTCATGTTTTCTTTATTCATACAACCTACAACTTTTCAAGTCTTCTGTCAACCGTTTCCATGCTTTATAACTCTATTCTTTTTTTCTAGTAACTCCCAACTAAATTGTGGTTGCTTACTGCCTTGTTGGGAGTGAATCAGAATAAAAAATAATTTCTTCTAGTAAAAATATCAAGAAGATATATATAAACAATTGATAATTGACTTCATTTTTAAATGATATTTTAAATCTTTATTTATTTTTAGTTGTTTTTTCATTATATTTATTTATTATCTTTTTATTTTTATTAAAGGTATTACTTAGAATGCGTACAGAAATGCGTAAGCGAATGGAGAGAGAGCTGAGAACTGTGCAATCTCAATTGACGAACAATAACAATGCTATTTTTTTTCGCAAGTTAGATGCTGACAGTTTGAGAAAACGATTTCAACGATCGGTTTATAAAAGTGTTTCCAAGTAAATTTTGTCCTGATGTCATTTTTAAGACCGTTAACTTTAAAAATTCTTTTAAAAAAAATTAGGTTCAAACCGTTTTATTTTTATGGTTTTATCATAATCACTTAAAAAAAAAAATATTTTTGGTTTGTCTATATGTATATATATATTGTAAATATGTGAATTTCAAATAACAAACTGTCACTACATAGGTTATTCAATATTTCAATAATCGTGGTGAAAAGATTTTATATTCTCAATTTGCATTACTTCTTTCTTTTTTTACGGTTATTAAGGTGCTTCACAAGTCTTCACAATATTAGGGTGCTTCACAAGTCTTCACAATACTAAGGTGCTTCACAAGTCTTCACAATATTATCACAATGCGGATGAGCATTTAACTAGGAAGTTTACGCCTCCTTTCTTACCGATGTCGCTCATCTGCCAGAGCCGGCAGAACCTCGGATCTCTTGGTTCTCAGCCAAAACTCTAACTACAGCGCCACGGCTGCTTAAATGTTTTAATTACCTGATTTTAAAATTTTCCTAAATTCATTTTACACAGCAAAAGGGGTCGTCCATAAAGTACATACACCAAAAATTTAGAAAATAGACTTAAAATCGACTTGTCGAAAGTCGACTTTGAAAAATCGAATAGTCGTTTTAATCGACTGCGGAAAACCTTCTGATCGACTAAAAGTCAATTTAGTCTAGTAAAAATCTTAAAATGATTATTTCTTTTCATTCGATTTAACTTTTCAACCTTTAATTTTCGTTTGTTCGTTTAATAATATTTACTATTATAATTATCTAGTTTTTTGATCTCTTAACGTTTTATCTAAAGGTTATTCTTTTTTTAAAGTTTTATCTAAAGGTTATTCTTTTTTTTAAAGTTTCATCTAAAGGTTATTTTTTTTTTTAAGTTTTATCTAAAGGTTATTTTTTGCATGTTAGCATTATTTATACCTAATTAAACTTTCGATTATTTATTTCATTAATTTTTTTTATCTTTTGTTTATTCAATGCTTGTGATTTTCATTAGGGTTGTCCCGGATAAGCTATCCGGCCAGTTAGGAGTATTATTCGGTATCCGATATCAGGCCAGATAATAACTTATTCGGTTTTTTATATACCGGATATTTCAAGTTAGTATCATTTAAAAACTGAAAGAAATATCGAAATGTTCGATTTCTAAATAATCTAATGTTAATGATTTCTATTCAATACTGTTATTATTGTTATTAAAATAATACTAAAATTAAATATGCGCAATAAATACATCAGTTTATCACTCATTTATATTTCTTTTACCTCAACGTGGAGAAATTAGAATTTCTAGCATTGATCGTATTTTCTCATAAATAATGAAAATAATCTTCCAAAAATACAGAGGATGCAGGTAGGGCTAGCAACATTGGTGCTAACTCTTTTAGCAGTGAAAACTTCTCTTCATGTTTCCAATAATTTAAGAAGTCATTATTTTTTTCCATACTCGAGTGATCAAAGAAAACATCAACTCTTTGAGCAGCTTTTAAAAAGGAGACTTAATCAGAATTTAATACATTTTGAACTTCCTTGTGCAGCTGAAGAAAACTCAATATTAATTTTTTTCTTCCCCTCTTCATACAATTTACAATGGAATTTTTTTTTGCGTGATTATGCAGTGAAGTTGTGCAAAATGACTTCTGACCAGATTTATTAAATCCCTAACTTATCTGCTTTCTTCGTGGAATGAATATTTCTGTGAAATCACAGCTATCATTAATTTTGAAAAATTTCCAAACAAAACTCGCCATTTTGAAGGTTTATCTCGGTAATATTTAGTCATTATAAAATGTTTTAGGATTTGAATTATTTTAACCTGCCGGATGATTTTTAAATATCCGGCTATTCAATATCCGGTCGGATAATTAAAAAATGTTATCAGATAAATGTTATAAGTAATATTGAAAATCAAAGATGAGTAATATTGAAAACAAAGTCTGAAACCCAAATACTTGGGCTTGGCAAAAACCGGAAAGTTTCAAAAATCTGGTTTTCGGTTTTTTTAAATTGTAGGACCGAATAACCGGTTTTACAATTTTTGGTGTAAAACCGGATAACCGGTTTTTTAGGATGATTCAAACTATATGATTCAACAGGATGATTCAAACTATAAAATCTGCTCTGTCAAAGACTGGTAAGCTTCATTTTTTTATTATAAATCTATGTGTTGCAAAGATTGTGAAATATTGCTGACTGATTGGTAACTCGTTTACTTTTTTTTAAACTATAACTTAAAAATAAAAATTGTGCAGGCTTACGCTGTGTTGGCTTTTCAAATAATAATACTATTTATAATATTGTTATATCTGTTTTACCAGTGGACGTCCACCTGTAGACATGAGAGGGAGAAATTCAAATTAACCTCATCGACTAAAGCCAAAAGAGTTGCAAGTACTGATTGACCATATCCGGTTCTTCCGTGGTAATCACATTATGCCATGGGTGCTACAAAGAAAATATACTTGCCAGAGGACTTAAATGTTGCAAAAATGCATCAAATGTTTATAAACTCTTGCCCTGCACGTGAAGTTTCTTATGAAAGATGTAGACATATCTGCAACACTACATTTAATATTGGATTTGGATATCCGAGAAAAAATACATGTAATGTTTATGATGAGCTGAAGAAGATGTCACATGCAGAATCAGAAAACAACCCAGAAAGTGACAGAATGAAGCAAGAACTGGAACTTTATCAAAAAAAAGCTGCAACTTTCTACTAAAGAAAACTACTTTCTACGAAAGATCTTGCGCAGATAGATAGTTCTACAGAGACAGTCGTTTTCAATTAAAAAAAAAAAATTGATGCACTCTTAACTAAACTTCCAACGGTGTTTATTACAAGCTTTAACTGACCTGTGTCTCTTTAATATTCATATGCTGTCAACAGATAATGTATACTTCTACTTTTACGATGAGACTGTTGCCGAAAAGGGTGCTGATTATGTGTGCTCCATGCTTTATCATTTCATAGAGGCATGGGTTAGGGTTAGGGTTATCAAGTAGTGACAAGACTGGATTTGTTTTATCATGGGTATGCAGGGCAAAATAAGAATTATACTCTACTTAGATTTATGCATTGGTTGGTAAATACAAAAAGACGATTTGAGCGCGATTTGAGCGCATCTCAATCCATTTTCCAACCCGTGGTCACTCTTATCTTGAATGTCATCGTAACATGGCCCTGATCAAACAGTCAATCTTTCCAGCCAGTGGATTCAAGTTTTCAGGAATGCACGTGTTAAGACATCTCCTTTACAGAGATCCCCTGTGACCAGAATATGTTCATTTCAGGCACTCAAAGATTTCCTAAAGCCAGTCTAAAAGACATCTTGTTCTTTTAAAACAAGAACTTTACGAAAAGTCTACATTGATGATTCTCATCCGCAATACATTAGCTTTAGAGATTCCTGGAAAGACACCATTGAAACTGTGGCTGTGAATTTAAGACCTAAAGGTAAACAAATAACCCACCCATCTAAAAACACGGCCACTTGAGTGTTTATACACTGCCCTGATATCAATCAGTAGGGAGAAATTCAAGGACTTGCAGTGTCTGAAAAAACTATGTAATCCTGTGAACCAGGAATTCTACAACAATCTTCCAGTTGTTGGACCTTCTGATTGTGAAGATAGTTCTTTAACAGATACGTCATATTATGCTAATTGTTAACTCAATCAGTCTATAATTATAGAGTTATTGCAACACAAGCATTAGTTTTTATTATTTTCCTCCTCCCTTCTTGTATTCTTTGGTTTGATACCTGCAATAAAGATGACACTCATGTAAAAATACTACTATTGTAACGCATTATTTTCGTGCGTTTCGATTCTGCTGTCTTTGGTATGAGTAGTAATCAACTAAGAAAACCTTTTATGAGAATGAGTCTCAAGGAACTAACCTGTGAAATATTTTGGCTTGTATTCGAGTGATGCAGCGGAAAAACGATTAAAGTCTGAACAGCAGTTCCCCTCTTACAGTACCAATATCAAACACATAAACCAATATTTTCACATAAAACTTTGAATTGCTATATTGAGAAATAAATGTTTTCTAAAATAAAATTATTTTTTGGGGTGATTTTAGTTCATTGGTGTTTTAAATCTTAAAAATTAATTTTCTCAAAACAGCAAAAAACGTGACTCTGATCACGTGACTCTGATCGTTCTTCCGTTGAGGACTTCAAATAGATATATTAAAGATTTAACATAATGCAAAGATACAACATACAAACATTTTAATATATAATATCCTAAAGATTTAACAAATACATATTACATACGTTTTTAGTAGAATTTTAGAATGCTGCCTCAAATTAAAATGGTTAAACAACAATAACAAAAAAAATAAACAACAAACAAAATGAAATAACTAACGAAAATATCAACAAGTTGCCAAAATACCTCAAGTTAGTGTTACTTGATTTTTTTGGATTGTTTTGATTATTTAAAGTATTTTAAAATTTAAATATTGTTGAAAGGTTCTTTCAGCGTGTAATCTAGCAATAATTGGTAAAAAATATTGAAATAAATAAAACTAAATGCAATATCAAAGTTTTTTTAAAACTATACATATTTTCACGATATTTGTGCTTTCCACGTTACTTGTTTCCATGCTACTTGTTACCGTGCTACTTGTTAGCTTTTCAAAACAAGAAATCTTTAAACTATTTATTTATTTAGTAATGTATAGTCAGGGCCAGTGTAGAAGGGGTGGCATGTATGTGCATAAAAGAACACTATATCCTAAACTCCCCTATACCATGCATCCTTATATGATGGCAAACTAGAACCTTTAGTTAGAAAATTAACATTTCTACTAGTTAGCTGACTCCCCCCTCCCCCCCTATATGCTTTCGTACGCTATTTGAAGACTCACCCCCCCCCCCCTTCCCCTAACAAAACATTTTAGTTATAAATCTCATAAATGCTTTTATGATGAAAAAAAAATATTGATAGCGATTTTAAATAGCAAAATTTAAAAAGAAGTAAAAAACTAATTAACTTTATTTGCTGAGGTGTAACAACTCCCTATGAAGTGATACATTGCTTGGGCAAGCACTTATCCGTCAAGACTAAACTGTATCTTAAAAAAACAAAAACAAGCAAGCCGCCTTATCACGAGGTTAGAATTATTTTGTTCTACCTCCATTTTTTGAAAAAAATGAGTTGTTATACCTCAAAATAATGTTTTTCTACTATATTAAAACCTAAGTTAAAATCAAAAAAGTTCCGGAGAAAACATAAGTAATAAAAATCTTTTTATATGCCGTCACCTGAAGTTTTTATTTTTTAAATCGTTTTATCTCGAAACAAAAAAATGTGGAGATAGAACAAAATAATTCTAACCTCGCGTTATATTAAATGCTAATAAATATACCAGTGCCAATCCACTGCTTCGTAAGCTTGGAGTGCTGAATGTTTACCAATTAAATATTTATAATATTATTTTATTCATGTTTAGATTAAAATATCATAACCTAATATTTTTGAAGATCTTTTCTTTATTATAGATCATAAATATCAAACAAAGCATTCATTGCTTAATTATCAAGTACCAAAAACTTTGTTAAAACAATCTGAATTCTCAATAACTTACTGAGGGCCACATTTGTGGAACTCATTTCTCCCAAATAATAGTAAAACTACAACTTCAATCCAAACTTTTAAAAGTATCTTAAAAAACAGTTACTTGATTATGACGTATCTCAAATAATATTTTATTTTTAATTTTTATTTTGTTCTCTCTTATTTTTTATTTCTTTAACTTTTTTATTTGTTAAAAAGCGGCATCACACTTTATATCATTACTTATCTCCTGTCATATCTTAACTCAAAATAAATATATTGTAAATAATTTATTATAACGATGACATAAATGTAAAAAAAAAAAAGAAAAAAAAAAAAAAAAAGTGTTTAAATCTCAAAGCAAATCAAATGTCATGCGTATCCTCAAAAAATGAAAACGAGACTTATAACTACAAGCTGGTGTCTCTGACTTATACCGAACATTTTGACGGAAAAAACTATGAAAAACTGTGTACAATCTTATATCAAAGACTAAACATGGATTTATGCATCAAAAAGATCGCTTACAAACCTGATTGAATCCCGTAACATTGTAACGGAAGTAGTTTACTATAGATACCTAGTTGACAGTGAGGGATCCAGGAATTTTTTTTTGGGAGGGGAAGATGTTGAAATATTTTTGTATTTTGTACCACAACTACGTCTCTTAAAAAAAATAGTCCTTAATTTCTAAAAAAACTTTAGGATTTTCAGAACCTAGTGGTGAAGGAGGGAGGAAGGGGAAGGAGAGGGCTTGCATATGAATTTTTCTCTGGCAATGAAAAACTGCAAGCGGACACCAACAGCGCTGTTGGTATCCGCTTGCAGTTTTGTGTCAAAAACTAAAAATACTCGACTTATCTACAGTGACCTTATACTGCAATACAAATTTGCTTATCATTTACAATGACTTAATTACAAATGACTGTGAAAACAGATTCTTTAAGATCCTCACTCTTCTGGTTGAAAGATCAAAAACCGGTAAAAATTAAATCTTGTAAAATGAAAGACAACTTTACGTAAGATATTTTGCATCTTAATAGTTTAAAGGAGTCTTTATTTTTCACTTGTGGAAACAACATACTCAAAGGGTCTATAACCTATTTTCCAACATATATGCATTCTAATTCAAAATTACCTTGTAAAAAACCAAGAAGTAAGGGTTTTTAATAGTAATTTTATAGAATCTGTATAATCCTAATCAGTGAATATGCTGCGTAAGTGTTGTTTAATCCAAATGCGGTTCTTTAAAATAAAGATGTTACTTAATCCTTCGTATCGCCATGTGACAGATCTGTCACAAATCTATTCAATGCTCACAAAACCCAGTGCAAGCAGCGGTGGATTAAGACTTCTTAGAGCCCGAGGCTATTTTTGTTTTTAGAGGCCCTTTTTATGGGCCAGAGCCTGAAAATAACTTTAAAAAAAAAAAAAAAATCAGAAAATCTAAAAATTTTTGGGGGCCCCTAAATTTGCGGGGCCTGGGGCTAAAGCCCCCCTAGCCTCCTCTTGATCTGGCACTGAGTGTAAGCGTTTTAATTCATAATAAATCATTGCAACATTACTGTTACATAGTGTTCTTTGAAATTTAGTTACATTTTCTCCAACCAGGTGCCTCAGTAGTTACAAAGTTGATTTGACATTTACTTTTTGCAAACTTTGCGCGGATGACTGTGATCTAGTATTACTAAAATCGATAAAAAAATGTAGTTTGTAACATCATGTAGATATTTTGTATATATGTATAGGTAAGTCTATTGTCTTCATCAATATTTATTAGTTGAATAAAATATAAAATAATTATTTCGGAAAAAGTAAATTTATTGTTTGTGACATATCAGTCACATTGAGTAACAATCACTAAATATTTATATAATCCTATATCATATATATATATTTTTTTGAATGGCTACTAAAAGAATGAATGATGATATTCTTGATAAACGATCATTGTGAAGATAGTGAAGATGGGTTCGAAGATGATGACGATAGCCTTTTAGACCCTGATTTTGAACTTCCAAACGGTGATGATTTCAATGCTCTTAAAGAGTTTGAGTCTCAACTTAATATTGCTTCAGATCTTATACCGGGTTAGCTTTGCTTCAAATGTTTACCGGGTTATACAGATGTTATAGCAGTAATACCGAATGTGTAGACCACAGTAATGCTATTGTGGAACCTAAATACTTTCCAATACCATCACCACAACCAGGACCATCTGGACAACAAGGAAAAAAAAGAAATTGAACATTTTGTGGAAGAAAAAAAGCCTTCAGCTAAATGAGCTCAGCTTCAGTTTTTGGGCAACAAGTCTTTACCATCTGATATTTACGAGTTGGGTACACCAACTCAATATTTTTTTAAATATTCTCTAAAGAATTATTAGAGTATAATGCTGAACAAACTAATCTCTACATTATATACAACAATTTATAGGTATGGTGTATATTATATCCTTAGTACATCTAACAAGGGTAAGAAAGCACTGGCTTACCTTAATTGGGTTACCGCTGGTTAAAGAAACTATGCCGCTAAATAAATTTGAAAAACTGAAGCGCTTCATTTATTTCAACAATAATTCAAAAATCTTGCCTAGAGAACACCCTGATACTGATAGAATTTTTTGGATTTGCCTAATTTAAAAAAATTAAATGAGACATGTGGATAAGTACCTTTGGAAAAATATCTGTGCGTGGATGAGCAAATTTGTTCCACCAAAACCAAAAATACTTTGAAAAGGTATAACCCAAACAAGCCCAAGAAATTGGGTTTACAAAGTATATGTTCTCTGTGGTGTAAGTGGCTTTGCATTTAATTTATATTTATAGAAATAGAAAATAGCAAAGAAAATGTTGTGAAAACTGCAGAACCTGATTTAGGTGCTGCGTCAAAGGTAGTTGTTAGATTATCTATAAATTATATATAGAGTATACTTCGACAAGTACTATACATCAATTCGGTATTTAGCTGAAATGGGTATACTTAGCCTTGGTTCTGTTCGAAGAAATAGGATACCTAATTGCAAGTTACCGACAGAAAAAGGAATATCGAAAGAAAGTCGTGGGTACTCAGTCGAATATTTAGGCAACGTAGAAAATACGAAGATCACAATTGTAGCCTGGAAGGACAACAAAAATGTGACACTAGCATCCAGTTTTGTTGGAGAGATTCTAAAAACACAAGTACAACGGTATAACAAGAAAAATGAAAAACATATTAGCATCGACCGAAATAGTTGGGATCGAAATAGTTGGGGAGTACAATCAACACATGGGCGGAGTTGATTTAATTGATAGTATAATGGGGAGATACAAAACTTTATTACGTAGTAAATGGTGGAAAGTGCGCATATTCTATAATTTATTAAATCTGGCAATGGTCAATGCCTGTTTGCTGTATAAACGAGTCCAAAAAGAAAAGAACACGCAGGATTGATTGCTAACATCGGCTGATTTTCGGCTCAAAGTAGCAACGGTATTGTGCAAGATGAGCACTAAAGCAACCGTGAAAGGCAAAAGTATTGAACCTGAAATACTAATGAAAAAGCACGAGGGTCCAGCCCAATACATCCCTCAAATGGCTGTACAGCAGGACCAAATTGGACACTGGCTAGTGTGGGCCGAAAACAGAATTCGAAACAAGCGTTCATGGTGTATTGGAGTTACTTAAATATTGTGCAAGAAATGTGGAGTAGCATTGTGCTATAATAAGCAAAAAATCAAATTGTTTCACACATCATAGAATATAATTTTGGAAACAGTGTTTTGTTTTTTATTTTTTTAAATAATTTTTCAAAATTGAAAAATATATTATATTTAGACTGTAAGTTGTATTTATAAGGCATTGTGACATAAATATCACACTCCCATTTTTTACAAATTTTGTTCATGAAAAAATAAAATTTTGAAAAACAAAAAAAATATGTGCTTACTTATTTAATAAAAGCTATTAAGTATACTTCATAAAATATTTTTCGGAGATATTGCGATACAAAGGGAGATTTCGATTTCGGATTTATTTATTTCGATTTCGGAGATATTGCGGTAAAAGTATTAGAAACAGTCATTAATTGTATAATTTCATTCATTAATTGTATAATTGTATATATTGATAAATTTTAATTTCATAGTTTCATTTTTTAATTGTATAATTTCAGTCATTAATTGTATAATTGTATATATTGTACATGCTTTTAATTTAAAAATAAAAATGTTTAAAAATCCCCTTTTTATTTATCAGTAAAGTGATTTAATTAGAATTCACTAGACATTATCAAATCAACATATTTTTTTTATTGCATTCATTTACATTGCCTTTAAAGTCAAATATTTTAAATTTTTCTCCGTTACTTAAACCTTTTAATTTCTAAACTCCCTAACAACTTAAAGAAATTACGTGTTTTTATACAAAAGATTAAATATCTACATAATTTCTTTAACAGTAGACTTTACATTTCGTTAAAATAACTGCTGCGCAAACAATTTCGAAACTTTACAACAGTTTAACTTTTTTTCAAAAACTCAATTTAACTGTTATAGAAATCACGCGCTTTTATACAAAAAATTTGCATTAAAGCACGTAATTTCTTTAACACGTTTTAAAAAGATAACTGCTGTAAAAACGGTAATGGGAGGTAAGAGCGAAAAGTTTAAAAGCGAAAGAACGTAAGAGCGAAAAGTTTTAAAGCGAAAGAACGTTAAAGCGAAAAGTTTGAAAGCGAAAACCGGGAAATCGAGTATCGCGATATGTTCAACAGCAACAACAACTGAAATTTATTGAAATTTTTTCTGATTTTGTTATTATCTCAATATTATATTATAGATTATTTAGCGTTTGGATTTTATTTTTTTTAAACTGTTAATATTTTTATAATTATAAGTTAGTTATAGTTTAGAATTATTTATTTGATATTCTAGCTGAGAGTTATAGTTACAGTTAGAGTTTATTAGATTAAATAAATAAAAAAAACTTATTGTATATAGTTTAGAGTTTATGTATATAGTTTTAGTATAGAATTAAATGCATATAGTTTAGAATTATTTATTCATTTGGTATTCTAGCTGAGACTTGAGTTACATTGCGACAAAAAGGTATAAAATCTTGCATAAAAATTATAATTGCACTACAAGTTAATAAGTTATAGATAAAAAAAAAAGATTTGCATAATTTCTTATTGATATTATTTAATTTTAATTTGTTTTTTGAAATTTATGTATTAGATTTCAACCAAAAAATTGTTTTAATGTTTAAATAAAAATTATTCATAAAATTAGAAAGATACGAATTTATAATGTTCTTTTGTTTTGATTAGGTATGGTGAGTTAGGCTGTCTACCCTTAATACTTTTAGAAATGATGAGATAGTTAAACCTCAAGAATTGATGTTTAAATATTGAGTCATAAACTAAAAGCCAGGGCAAATATATCAACACAACATATTTGAAAACGAGACATATAAAGGTTAGTTTTTAATATAAATTATTATCTAGTAGATAATAATATCTACAAATATTACTATTTATGTAAATTAAGGCAAGCTTTTATCAATAAACAACTCTTGAAATATAAATGCTTAATTGGTGGTGTGCAAAGACCTTTGCTTAATACAATTGTGCTAAATTTCAGTCTTTGAATATATTGTCAACTTATGATACAATATTAAATTTAAAAGTATTCATCAATTCAAACATCTCTATAAATATTTATGTCTTATCTCTATAAATCTTACATCCATCCCTGCATGGAACACTTTTGCCATATCTTAATCAGATCTTCCAGTAATGGCCTTTCTCTTTTAGACAAGGTACAAAAAGGAATTGTTTTTGCACCTTGACCTTTGCAGCCAACCTCCAACCATTAGAATATTATCATAATGTTGCTTCTCATTTTATTTTTTATAAATACAATTATGGACACTGCTCTAAAGAGCTAGCGTCTCTTGTATCATCTACTAAAACTCACTATTGTGTTACTCATCATTCAATAAAGGCTAATCCTTTAATATGACTGTTCCTAAGTGCCTAAAAAGTTCTAATCTGTTTTTTCGTGAAACTTTTTTTTCACTTGCTTCAGCTTGTTTGTTTTTTTTCATATAATTTGCAATCTATTAATTTTTTCTGTTAGTTGTTATTTTACTCTATAAATTTCATCTTTTCTCTAATAGTAGGTGCTTGCAGTCTTGTTGGAAATGAAAATGTTAAAAAAAAAACATTTCCAATAAAAGCCCTCCAATATATTGTAATAGCTGGGATGTTATGCATTATACACTTTTTTTTGTGTAACAAAATTCTTTTTTTAGTAATAAAAAAGTTACCAATACAATAAACTTAATATATGATATAAAATTCCCAAAGAAGTAAACTTAAATTAGATTCATATAGAGCCAGCAGTCATTTTCGTTTTAAAAACTATTTTATCTAGTTTAAAAACAACATAACAGTATACTGAACATTAAGTAAATAAGATAATTAAGGCTATTACAAACCAATCTGTAGACAAAATTATAAAATATTTGTGCTAAGTAATACAAATGTAGAAATAAAAACTTTACTATACTGAAATCACAAACAATTCATATCATAAATATTTACAAATCATGTAATTAAAACATAAAAAGTAAATAAGTTTCTCACCAATCAATCATCACCATTGAAACTTTTTAAACTAATTAGCCAATTAGTCTTTTTCACAATTAATGACTGAATTTTTAATTTTACATGCAAACAATCCAAAAAACATTACGCAGAATAATTTTTGGGATATTGGCATGTTTTTATATTTCAATAAAATGTAGAACTGCCTTCAAAAAATCTTTTAGGCATCAACCAAGAAGATTCACACAGTTATTAAATCATACTCTTAAGTTGTTCTAAAAAAAAAACCACATTACAAAATAAGAAAGTAGTTAAAAATAAAATAATCTTCTACTACCTCTTGTAAAATGAACTATAAATAATTTTGACAAAAATGTTGCTGAAATTCAACAGGTGGGAAAAAAAAGGACACTGTACAGCTTTCTGTTTACAGAACAAATCAAATCAAAACAACATCATAAAAAAATTGTAGCAAAATAAAATACCTAAAAGTTGAAACAACATATTCCAAGTGTAACAACATCGATCAAGATAATGCCATACATAATGGTCACAATATAAGTATCTTTATTATAGAGACTTATATTGTGATTTTTGACTAATAGACTATAAGTCAAATTTCAGGCAAATGCACCATATAAAAGCCATTTTTGTCATATAAATAATGTCATTAAGTCATATTTAAATACAACATATGAAAGTCATTTTTGACACAGGCTTTAACTTAAAAGCCTAAAGTTTAAGCTATAATTCATATTTCTAAAGTGAATGTCTGATAACAATTATTAAAATTATTTTAAACAAAAATGTTAAAATACTCACTTTGCCTAGCAGATAATTAAACAGTAAATATAACTGGCCGATATGCTGGCACATAAAAGAGAACTACTTCTAACTAACTAAATTTTTTATGCGAAAACAACTAATTTTCCCTATTATAATTGGTATACACACTTAACTTTTACGCTTTGTTTTGGAGCAAAATTCTAAACAATTCAATTGTGCCCTACTCAATTTTCTATAAAGTATAAACTTTTAAAGTTTATAATAAACTTCATGAACTTATTTCTGAAATTGACTCACTTCAATTGTAACAACTTTAAGATGACACAATTCAATGAAAAAGAATAATAGGTTAACTCATATGAATTTATATAAAAATAATAATGTTACCAATGTTATTAAAATGTTATTAAGATGTTACCAATGTTATTAAGATGTTATTAAATCTTAATAACATCTTAATTTAAGATGTTACTAATGTTGTTAAAAAAATTTTCTCGCTTAACCAATCGCATTCGCTTTTAACTTTTTCGCTTTCCCGACCTTTCGCTTTCAAAACTTTCGCTCTTAAAAGTTTCGCTTTAAAGACACCGAACCGTAAAAACAGTTGTGGAACTTTACAATAATTTAACTATTTTGTTGTACAACAAAATAGTTAAATTTATTATTATACGCATGCGCAGTGAAATTACATTTTTTGAAGGTTTTTTAAAATGGCTACGGTAACAGGATTTTAGAAACTAATCATTGACAACGAGTAATTTGTTTAATTTTAGATAATTAAATAGGCTTTTAACTAGTTTTTTCATGAAATTATTTTAAAAATAGCTTGCAGCTGTACGAAGAAATTTTAAAAATAAAATACAAGATCTCTGAATGTGAATAATATCTACTTTCAACTAAAGCAACTTTAGTTTTTTTGTTTACAATTTTTAAACCTTTTTTAAAATATTTTTGAGCGTAGAAATTTTTTAATTTAAATTTATTCAGCAAGATGAACCTTTTATCTATTTTGTATTTTTTGCTTATATGAGTAGGTACGCGGAAATAGCGAT
>NC_061157.1:43335071-43497834 GCF_022113875.1 Hydra vulgaris | reverse complement strand
ATTTACGGAGCCGAATTTTGTGCTAAAATTCTGTGACTCGTTTTTTTGACGTTTTTTTTAGGTAGCCTAAGGCAAACGTATTTTTGAGAAGTTTCTTTTCGGAAACATATATAAACATAGTATATTTTTGGAAAGAAGAAGAGTTAAGCTTGTTTTTTATGTTATTTTTACGTACGGTTGTCTTACCATTTTTTGGAGCATTTGGCTCATGAAAAATAGGTTGGTGTTTACATGTCAAATTCTTGTCGAAGGACTCTTTATTCCGCTTTTTTGATTCTTTAAATAAGTTTTTACATGCATTTTCTTTGCACATACCAAATTTTATTGAAAAATATTGTGTAGCAGATAGTTAAATCAGTTTAGCACTTTTAGTACCTAATTTCTGTTTTTCCGATTTGTTTTTAGCGGATTTCCCGTCTCATTATTTTGAGTAGGGTTAGGCAAACGATTTTTTGTTGGTTTTTTTTTACAGAAACGTATATACACATAGTATATTTTCAGAAAGAAGAAGAGTTAGGCTTGTTTTTTGTGTTATTTTTTTACATGATTGTCATACCTTTTTTTTGACTATTTTGCTCATGAAAATTATGTTGATGTTTACTTGTTCAATTATTGTTGAAGGAATCTATATTCCGCTTTTTTGATTTTTTAAATAAGTTTCTACATGCATTTCTTTTGCACCTGCCAAATTTCATGAAAAAATATTATGTAGCAATTAGTTAATTCAGTTAAACACTTTTGGTACCTAATTTCTGTTTTCAAAAATAGCCGAGGTGGGGCTGAGGGGGAGAGAGTTTTTTTTTCTTTAAAAATGTTTATTGCATAATGTTTCACTTAGATTGTTAGTAATTAAAAAAATGAATAATATAAATGAACTGGGTAATCAAACAGATAGTAATTTCATATGTTTTTTCATAATAATACTATTGTTTATTACTTTTACAAGTATTTTTTTGTTAAACTTTTGAAAATCATTGACTAGATAAAACCTACTCAATGTTTTTTTTAAGTCACCCCTAATTTTCGTTATTTACACCTTTATTTTATTTGTTATTTACTCAGTACTTTTCTTTGCTCTTTACAAAATTGTTTTATTGGATTTGTTGCCAAAAATGTGTATTTTTTTTTATATATTACACCTTTTTTAACATTAGCTTCATCGTCATCTGATGCAGTTGGTAAGTTAAATAAGTATTTTTTTATTAGGTGTTTCTACTTATTCTTTAAAGCTATACTATAAGTTTAATACCTTTTTTTATTTTATTTGATGACACTTTATTTTTCTTTTAGTTTTATCAACATCTGCCAGTGACAAATTTTTTCAGATCTGTATAGAGTTAATGTCGAAATCAAAGTTATTTTGGTTAATTTTTTTACCTTTAGCTTTGTCACCATCTGCTATGGTTGGTAAGTTTGAAAACTTTTTTTAAAAAACAACTATGTATAGATTTGTTGGCAAAAACTATGTATGTTTTGTTCTTTACATTTTTTTTACCTTATGTTTTATCTACATTGAGAACATTTGGTATGTTAATCTTTTATGATTTATCTATTGTATAATACTTAGTCTTTTAATTATTGTTTAAATCATTACACAAACATTTCTAATGTTTCTTTCTTGTTTAGATGCAGGCTTACAATTTCATCAGTTTTTGAGATTCCGTAAGTGATATATGATAGTGATGTATAGTGATATGATAGTAGTGTATAGTGTATAGATATGATATGATAGTGATATATAGGTGTATAGGAATGATAGTGATGTATAGGTGTATAGATATGATAGTGATGTATAGATGTATCGATATGATAGTGATGTATAGATGTATAGATATGATAGATAATAGTGACATATAGGGATGACATGAACAATATAATCTTTAATGTTATTCATAATGAAATAAACATTTTGATGTCTTAAAAGTTTTTTAATACAAAAGATATCTTTTTTATAATCTTTCTTTTATTGTTTAAATCATTATACAACCTTTCTTAATGTTTACTTGTGTAATTATGTTTTCATTATATACTTTATCAATAAAGTTGTTGCACATTATCCAGAACTTGTTTGATTGTTGTCACTTATTCACTTACTGTTGTCAAATTTAAGGTGTTTTTTTTATTTTGATATACAGTTTTCTTGTTAATTTTAGTCCAATCAACTCAGCCTTCCACTGGTAAGTTTGTATATTGCAATTTCGGTCATGTTTATATAAGTAGAAATTTAATGTATGCTTTGGTTTAATTCATATGTTTTTTATCTCAAGTCATTTCTTAAACAACTGTGATTAGTAAATTTAAAAGCTATTATTTTTTAACTTGTGAAAGATTTATTGCCAATATCTTTTTTTTTTTGTAGATAACATCCATTTTGTTTTTAGTTTTAGTTTTAGTTCCATCTACATCTGAAACAGTTGGTAAGTTTTAGAGTCAATTCTTTTTCAGTAATGTATTGATTTAATCCCATTTTCAACTTTTTTTGTTTATTTTTATATTGCATCTTTTCGTGATATTAGTTGCATCTACATCCTTCTTTTTTGCTATTAATTACACCTTTTTTACATTAAGCTTTATCGACACCTGCTGTGGATGTTGATATCATTTCTTTTGTTATGGCTATACTATAGATTTAATATCAAACTCAATTTTCTTTTTGATTACAGCTTTTTTTTACTTTTAGTTTCATCAACATCTACCACATTTAGAAAGTTTAAAAGCTATTTCTTTGTTCACTTTGTATGTAATATGTGTATGTAAGGCCAATTTCTAATACTTTTTTACTTGGTTACACCTTTTTTTAATCTATATCTGCCACAGTTACAAAGTTTAAAAGCTATTACTTTTTAATCTCTGTAATAATTTAATGCCTAAATCAAATATTTTTTTGGTTGAGTACATCCTTTTCACAAATAGTAAGTTTAAAAACTAAATATTTTTCAGCAGTGTTTTGATTTTTCTAAAAAAGTCATTTATTTTGTTAATTACATTTTTTTTTTTGATTTTTAGCTGCATCTACATCTGCTTTTGTTGGTATGTTAAAAAACTATTTCTTTGTTAGCAGTGCATAGTCTATCTCATTAAAATTATACTATAAATTTAAACCCAATTTCATTTTATTTTTGTTGTTTACATCAATTTTTAACTTTAAATTCCTGCAGCACAATCTTCTGCAGGTTAATGTATAAATTGAAATATTTTTTTATGATTGTTCTTCGTTTTTGAAAAACTTTAATGCTTATTTATATTTTATAAAAGTATTTTATATTAAATAAGCCAATTCTAAATAAAAGTTTTTAATTTTTTTTTTTTTGTAAGGGTTTATATAAAATGCTTCATAATGCTTTGAAATCTTAACTATCATTGAAAAGATGAATTTATACAAACACTTATCTGCAAAACAACTTGAAGATTTAGATGATGTGATGTCTGAAAAAATTGCTGGCAGAAAACTCTGTCATGAATGGTATGATACTGACTCATCAAAGTCTATCATTTATGATGGTAGACTAGAAAAAGCAAAAGACAAAATGATAGAATTTACACTATTTCTTACTGAAAACAAGATAAAACTGATATTGAAGCTGTTGAGCATAAGATGAAAAAAATCCAGCTAGCTGCTGATGTTGTATTAGTTAATATTTTCTTAGTTTGAATATGAAATAATGTAAAAATGCTTGAAAAAAAAGTTCTGCAAGTTTTGTGGCTTGCAAACAAGTACAACAAGTTTTGTGGCTTGCCATTAGGTAAAGCAAGTTTCGTGGCTTGCAATTAGGTACAGCAAGTTTTGTGGCTTGCAAATAGGTACAGCAGGTTTTGTGGTTTGCAAATGGGTACAGCAAGTTTTGTGGATTGCAAATAAGTACAGCAAGTTTTGTGGCTTGCAAACAAGTACCGCAAGTTTTGTGTCTTGGAAATAGGTACAGCAAGTTTTGTGGCTTGCAAATTTTTTTTGATAGATGGCTCTGGCTTACCTTCACATGGTGTCTATCATTAAAAATGATTTATTTAGTTCATAAATGGAATTCAAAACATAAATCATTTACTAAAAGCCAAGACAATAGTTAATTACTTTTTTTTATTTCAAAAGACTTGCTGCTTTGTGTTTTTTTTTTAGGTTGGAGTTCAACAACAAACTTGCTTTACCTAATGGCAAGCCACAAAACTTGTTGTACTTGTTTGCAAGCCACAAAACTTGCTGTATCTATTTGCAGTCTTGCAACATGGTAAAACAGTTTTTTATACTATTTTATATGTGGTTAAAAAGCATTTTAAAACTTTTTTTGTTAAATTCTAATAAAAACTTTTTTTTAGGTATTGGGCGGAAGGAGGGCGGTTTGCACCCCTTTTATGAAGACAATTTATACACCACTGTAACATGGTAAAACAGTTTTTTATACTATTTTATATGCGGTTAAAAAGCATTTTTAAACTTTTTTTGTTAAATTCTAATTAAAACTTTTTTTTTAGGTATTGGGCGGAAGGGGGGCGGCTTACACCCCCTTCCATGAAGTCAATTTATACACCACTAGTTACTATTTTTACAAGTATCGAAATATATTTTTTATTTTTTATACTAAAATTAATTGTTTTAGTAAAGATTGAAATATTTAAAAGAATGAAATTTTGATAGGGTGTTAAACCTTATTCAAAACCCAACACCCGACTTTGAGATAGACTTGTAATATTCACTAGTGATGTGGAATAAAATAATAACAATTTTTTGTATATAGATATTTGTAATTTTTAAAAGAAAAACACTTTTTTATGAAAAAAAGTGTATTTTTGTGAGGTGTAGTTGGTGGATTAGCACCCCCTCCGGATTTCTGGATGCGCCCTTGACCTAAAATTTAATTGAAAATTATAGTTCTTTTTTACACCTATCTTTCGATACCAAGTTATAGATATTTGAATAAGAATTAGCAAAGTTATAACAATTTATGTGAAAAAAAATTTTTTTTGACCACAGTTTTATCAAGAAATCCATAAATCGAAAATTTGCTACTTAAAACGTCATAACTTTTGATAGAATTGTCCGATTTTCATAATTTTTTCACCTTTAAAATACTGTATTTGAGGGCTTTCAAATGATATATAACATTCTAGTATTTAATAAATTTAAAAAAATCAGTCCACGTACCTAATATGAGGATTCAATTTTTTTTGCAGGGTTAAAAGAAAATCTTAATCATTAAACTTGTGTAACCTGTTGCTATGGTGCTCTTTTCCGATGTGGCTATATATATATATATATATATATATATATATATATATATATATATATATATATATATATATATATATATATATATATATATATATATATATATAATAAATTAGTAAAAAATCTCTTAACAAAATTTTATTTCATTTTACACTGTGTTTCATCAAGAATCATCAGAAATTTGCACTGTTCTTTTAAGAACATTGAGCACTCTATTTTGTAGAATACATTTTTTAAATTGTTTAAATATATATATATATATATATATATATATATATATATATATATATATATATATATATATATATATATATATATATAATATAAACACTTATCTATTTTTTTGATAAACCTTCTGAAGGAGTTGAACAGACTGTCAAAGAGTGCTCAATATTCTTAAAGAAGAGAGCATAGTATTGTTATATGTTAGTAACATAATATTTTTATATGTTAGTAACATAATATTGTTATATGTTGGTAACATATATATATATATATATATATATATATATATATATATATATATATATATATATATATATATATATATACATTAGGGCCTTGCAAATTGACATTTTTTGTTTCAAATTGAATCTCAAAGCAGTTCTTGATCCGCGAATCGAATCATGAATCGAATCAGCTATTCGTGAAAACCAAGTTTAAGTTTGTTTTTTTTTCCAAAAAGATAAAAATATTTTTTTGAACAAATTCTTTTTGCTCTGATTATATTTTTGGCGTTTGTTTTAAAGTGATGTTAGAACTATTTTCAATTACTTTTTCTTCCCCCGGTTTGAAAAACCCATTTCAATTACATTTTAGCTTTAGAAATCTAAAAAAACCAGCAATATTAGCAAAATAATTCGCAAAAATATGATTTGAAAAAACTTGAATTTTTTTTTTTTCGACTCGAATCGAAGCGACACTTGATTCACGAATCGAAGCAATTCACAAGACCCTAATATATATATATATATATATATATATATATATATATATATATATATATATATATATATATATATATATATATATATATATAAATATATATATACGCATACATACATTATATATTTATGCACACTTATCTATGATCAAAATTTTGAATGTTATTATTCCAGGCTTTTGATTTAGTCAATAACCTCAAATAAATCAACTGTATTGCCTGCATCAAAGCAATACCATTAGTTATGTTTTTGATTTTATCGATTGAATGCTATCATTTTGATTCTATCGATTGAATCATCAGTCTGGTTTTGTACATATTGATTCAAAATTAATAAATTATGATAAAAATTGATTTAAAACAAACAAATATTATAGTATATATTTTTTTAGTATTCCAACCATATTCGCGTTTCAACAAAGAAACTTGCCTGTTGTAAAGAAGGGAAAAGTAAACTAAAGCAGAAAGACTTTTTCTTGGAACTCGATATAAATATTTTTTGTGTTTCGTGTTTAAATTTTTTTTTTTAATGTTTTCAGCTTGAGATTGTTAAAATCAATATGAGTATATTTAAAATATTTTTTACTTAAAGATTGAAAGAATGAAAAATGTTTTTAATGCATAAAAGATATTTATATTTTCATTTGAATTATATTTTGATCTTTTATTTTGTGTTGATTGATATTTATTTGATGCATAAAATAAATTTACATTTTTTAAATTATACTAATGTTGCTTTTTTTTCTGTTTGTCTCTATTGCATTACGAATATTACACACTTTATATAGCTTTATATCTAAAAATTAAATAATTTATCAAAGTTATGCTTTAAGTTCAAAACTTGTTTGTGTTTTTATTTATATATAAATAAATATAAATAAAAAAAAATATATATATATATATATATTTTATATATATATATATATATAAATATATATATATATATATATATATATATATATATATATATATATATATATATATATATATATATATATATATATATATATATATATATATATATATATACATCAGAAAGGAGTATCGTAGCAACAGGTTACAAAAAGTTAACGATTAAGATTTTATTTTAACCCTGCAAAAAAAATTGAATCCTCATAAAAGCAAAAAATGCAAAAAAGATAAAAGGTTCATCTTGCTGAATAAATAAAAATTTAAAAATTTCTACGCTCAAAATTTTTTTAAAAAAGGTTTAAAGATTATAAACAAAAACAGTAAAAGTAGCTTTAGCTGAAAGTAGATTTTATTCACATTCAGAGGACTTGTATTTTATTTAAAACATTTCTTAGTAAAGCTGCAAGTTATTTTCACAATAATTTTATTTTAAAAATAGTTAAAAGCCTATTAAATTATCTAAAATTAAACAAGTTACTCGTTGTCAATGATAAGTTTTTAAAAACGTTACATCCGTAGCCATTTTTAAAATTCTAAATTATTTTTAACTCTACTGCGCTTGCGTATAATAACTTTCCACTTATTTCTAAAGTCTAAACGACCGTGTTGTAACTTGAAAGTGACTGATCTCTTTCTGTCCAATCATATTTTTTCTTAGGCAAGCGCACCATTACATTAGTTTTAATCAAATATGAGCTTTTAGCAAGCTCATATTTAATTAAAACTAAAGTCAATCCAAAAAGATTTTTTTTTTTCATTGTTGATCACAGTAAATTATTGATGTTTAATCTCCTGAAATTTCTTTCATCATACACACATCATTTTTAAAAACCACACGATATATATTTACACTTAAAAATACATTATATGCAAAAATAAATAAATATATATCTATAGCCCTAATTTAATAATAAAGATGGTAATTTTTTGCAACTTTTCACAAAAATTAAAAAATTGCGGACGTTTTGAACCAAATTTTGTATTTCTCAAAAGAAAGCTATGGGAATTTTTATGGAAGAAAAAAAATCGCCGTGATAGGCAGGTGTAAAGTCAATTTTGTTGAGAATAGAAAAGTTAGGAAAACATAATTTCTTCATATACGAAATATATACGTCTTTCATTTGTAGTTTAGTCGTAATTGCTGGAGATATTGATGCATACACATCTTTGAATATAGAACCGGCGCGAATGGGGTGTGGTGCCATACGGGTTTTTGTCGAAAACCTTTTCTAATCTAAATTGCACCATAATATTGAAGTCAGTTGTTTATGATTTTTTCTTTTTCTTCTTTTAAAAAAAGTTGTTTACCATTTGCAAAATCATTTTAGTTTTATGAACATCTGTCACTGTACAGTCACAGTAGTTTTAATACTCCAAACTATGCTAAAAATTTATTGACTGTGTACATTATGATTGTAATAATTTCTTAGCAAAACGTTTTCACTTTGTTTTCTGCCATAAATGCAAGCGAATTTGTAAAGCAGGTATGTAAGCGATGATTTATCGTTACTTAGAGTACTATTTCAGTTTAAAATAAATGCAGAATTTTGTAATGAGAAACTTAGATTATAGGCGGCGCCGGTTGAGCAACTTAGGAAGCGCAGTGTGGAGGGGGGGAAGGGGCCGGGGGGTTTGCTGATTCCGTCACTGAATAAGATCATTTATATTATATACTCATTTTACTAAACTATTTATTAAAAACAATAAGCATAATATATATAATAAAAAACGCATAATATAGTCTACAATTTTTAAATGACAGTGATTGAGTTTATAGCCTATATAATGTGTATCCATATAAATCCATATAAACTTTGCATTGATTGCCTACTAGCAATATTTATTTTAATGGTGTATACTTTACATGATCTGTAACCAAGGATCGAGTTGCCGATTTTTTTGTTGGGGTTGAGGTGGGAGGGGTAGGGTCAGAATTTTTTTTTTCATATTTTATATTATATTTATATGTGCGGCCGTGGCGCAGTGGTTAGAACGCTTGCTTTAGAAGCAGGAAATCCAGGTTCAAAACGAGCTCTGAACATATTTTCGCGTCACGGTAAGGAAGGAGGCGTGAACTTCCTGGTTAAATGCACTTCCGCGGTGCATTTAACTAGGAATGGTTAAATGGACCGCGGAATTAGAGCATCTAAATAAGAAAATTATTAAAAAAAAAAATATTTACAAAAGCTTATTATTTTATATCAAAGTTAAAAAATTTTGATGAAAAAGTGGGTGGCCAAAGCAGATCAGAACAGCAAATTTTAAAGAAAAATTAATATATAATTTAGTCTTAATTATGTTAAAGTAAGTCTGGCATGACTACTAACATGTGGTTCATATAAAGAGAAGTATTTTTTGTTTGGTTAGTACAAATATCTAATTTTGCATGGTAACAAGCTATTTTACCTAATTGGAGACTTTTTGTTTCTGTAACATACGCTAAGTAGTACAGCCTTCATATAAATATATACGTATTTATGTGAGGACAGTACTACTACTGAAATTGCTTTTTTATTTTATTAATACGGATACTTTATTTTGTATAAAAACAAGCTTTTTGTAGTCATAATCAGTTTTTTATACAAAATGCGTCATATAAGCGCGAATGCTAAATATAATTGTGAAATATAAGTGTAAGTTTGATAGAATTGCAACAACCATATATAAATAAAGTATGCTAAGCATTTATCTTACTTATTATTAATTAAAAATTTTCTATCAAAGATAAAACACTGTAATTATATTGACAATAATTAAAATTAAAATAATAAAATTGTTCAAATTGAAAAATGTAGCTTAGGTATCATGACTAAAGTTTAATAACTTTTTCATGTGGAAGTTGAAAATTATTCAAATTTGAAAGTTTGCTTAAATTACTAATATATCATATGAACATAATAAATTAAATCTTCATAATGCTTCGCTTTGGATAGCTATTTTGATAACATGCTTATTGGAGGAGACATTCTTCTGAAAAATAAATGATCATAAAGAATGATCTCATGAATAATAGCTGGCAAGTAGCACTATAGAAATAAAGTTACATATAGGGTAGATTAGGGTAATATGAGCATCTTGGTAATATGAGCATACTTAAAGATTTCTTAGATATAAGAAATGAAGTTAAAGTTGCTTTATTTTTTTCGAATCGTCTTTATGTTGTGATAACAGAAATCAGTACAATTAGCGTAAATTTATATGAAGTAATTAGCGGCAAAAACGCCTTTAAATTTTAAATGGAATATTAAATGTCGTTTGCGGAGTTCCACAAGGATCAATCCTTGGTCCGCTCTTATTCTTAATCTATATTAACCACTTTTGTAATGCATCATTAAAACTGAACTCAATAATGTTTGCAGACGATACTAATTTCATACCAATAATCATATTAAACATCTTAATACATATATAAACATAGAATTGAATAAAGTAAATAGTTGGTTTAATGCTAACAAACTCACACTTAATGTTCAGAAAACCAACTTTACTCTATTCCATAAAAAAACACAAGAATTAAACATTCCTCTTAAATTGTGCAAACTGTACTTAAATGATACAATATATTAAAAAACAAGTAAGTATAAAATTCCTCGGAATCCTTGTCGATGAAACTTTATCCTGGCTTCCCCATATAAATTACATACATTCAAAAGTTACCAAAACTATTGGCGTAATGTATAGGGTTAGACCATACGTCAATATGTTAAGCCTCAAATTAATATACTTTGGACTGATACACTGTTTTATTAATTATGCAATGATATCAAATATATCAAATATAAATTCAAATGAAAAGCATGGTCTAAGATCAAATAGAAATAAAAACTTTAAATTGCCTCGGAAATGTAATTAACTCTCAGAATTTTGTATATCTTATCGAGGACCTAAATTATGGAATCACTGTCAAAAGGAATTTAAATTTATGGTGAAGTCTTTAAATTCATTTAAGCTTCAATTAAAAAAAGAAATTTTTAAAATTTGAACTTAAGATAAAGTTTTTTCTTTTTACTTTTTTGATCAATTTAACCTTGTCTTGACTTTTTAATGATAACATTGTTATTAATATATTTTTATACGAGCTATTTATTCTTACGTTGTTTTATTTAAACTTGTACCTAGGGGTTCTATGAAAAGATTGCGATAACGTAATGTTATCCTTATCTTCTTTGAGCCCCTATCTGATTTAACTTAAATTTGTTGTAATGTTTTTACTTTTATATTTTATTTTATGAGATTCCATATGTATACGTGCATTGTAATAATATTATACGATGTTAATCAGAAAAAAAAAAAAAAAAAAATCTTGCTGTGACTTGTTTGGATTTCTTGCTATTAAACCTTTACTTTTTTGGATTAATGGAAAGTTTTCTTTCTTCTACTTCAAGGTTTTCTTCCGAAGCTTTGAGTAGTCTTGAACTTATTTATAATATCTGACTGTATATTTTGGAACATTTGTACGTTCAGCAATCAAACGATATGTAGTCGATAGATTTTTGCAAAAAAAATTCACAACTTTTTTACGCACCTCAATTTGTTTCTGAAACATTTTGCAAATGATTAATTTGTAAACAAAAGTTTATCAACACAAATAAATATAAGGAAGTAAAGTTTAATTAAAAAAAAAAAGTATTTGTGGTTTTAGAGAAATCTCAATTTAAAGTTGACCGGATTTTTCCGTGTCAACCCGATATTATTAAATTTTTTTCTATTAGTTTGTTTTAAAATTTGCTATTCTAGCCCTTTAATAATTGCTGCTTTCGCTTTTCTATAGATGAACTAGAATTTAACGCAGTAATGCTTTTGTTGAGCCTTTGATAAAAATATTTAAGTATAAGATAGGGTTGTTAACCGGAGGATTTCGTGCAATTCCGGAAAAACAACATTCTTTCGTAAGGAGATTGAGAACACGGAATTACATTTTTTCGTACCGAATGTTACAAAACATTTAAAATCGCCGATGTTCATTTCGCAAAAGCCACTTCCGAAATTTAGCATTTCGCAAGTTGACATACGAAACAAAACTATTTTGCAACATACATTTGCAACATTTTGAAAGTAGCGGTTTCGGAAGTCGCACTTGCGAAACAAACATTTTCGCCAAACGACGTTTTGAAGTCTATAAAGAAAATTGGTTTGCCAGACTGATTTTAATTGTAAAAATTAACATCTTTAAATCCCAAAATGTTTATAATGAATTTTTATTTTCAGTAAAATAACTTATTAAATTTTTACGGTTTTATTTTTAGAAATATTGATAAAAAATAAAATTTCTTTCGAAACGAAAGTATTTCGGATCACAACATACGAAAGAATTCTTATTTTATTTATTTTTTATTTTTTGTCATTAAATGAATAATCTTTTACAATGTTTTTTTACAACATAAAAATTATAACATTAAAGTTTCGACCGGAGCTGGCAGAAGACATGATCTTATCATCCAGCCCCGTTAAAATAACTAAAAAATTCAGCCGATAAAAATGAAAAAGGAAAAAAGAAACTAAAGCAAGAACTGATTTTAAGAAGAAAAGAACTTAAAAATCAAATTATTATTTACAGAAAGAGAAAAAAAAAAAAAAAAATATTAATTATTTCTTCTCATTATTATTATTATTTTTTTTTAATTCTCTATTTTATTCGACTTTTATTTTTTATTATACACGCACGCACACACACATACGCACACATACACACACATACACACACACATACGCACACGTACACACAAATATATGTCCGTTCATATATACATACAAATCAAATAAATCTGTATTACATTCCATCTACAAATTGCGTAAGATATAATAAATATTTCATTTACAAATTACGTATTGTAAAATAAAATCATACATGTTCTAAGTACCATACAATATAATTGTGATGTTGAGTCAATTTATAAGACATTAAATAACTAAGATTACCAAAAGTTTTTAATAATACGATAGTAATTGCTTTGTGTCAAAACCAAATAAGTGTTGTTTTGTTGCACGTTTAAAATGTTGGGTTGAATTTAAAGTTTTTATATTGTTTGTTAAAAGCAAGTTCCATAACCGCGGCCCTCGGCAAGATATCGAAAAATCAGCTTGTTTTGATAATGTTTTTGGTATAATAAAATTATTTGTTGAGTATTTAGTTTCGTATTTGTGGTTTAAAGAAAAAAAATAAGTTTGGAAAATGCTTGGTAGCATACCATTTTTAAACTTAAACATGAAAATAAGTATATTAAGAATATTTATTTCATAGACATTAGGCACTCCAATTTCTCTTAGTAGTGGTTTGGCACTAGCGTATTTATTTGCATTTAATATCAAGCGAATTGCTCGTTTTTGTATTTTGTAGATCATATTTAACTTTGAAGGATAAGTACTTGCCCAGATAATGTTGCAGTAGCATGATAATGTTGCAATATTCTTAACGGAAATAAACTTACGAAACGTGCCATAATAAATATATACAACGATGTTTTTTGAACTCATTACGTATATTAAAAATAAGAATGATGGGTAGGAATATACATGTTTTTTTTTTAAAGCATATGAAATTTTTGAAACAGGTTCGAATATGCTTAAGCAAATAGTAAAAAGAGGCTCAAAAATATGCTTTAGCTTAAGCATATTTCTGATAAAATATACCTATTTCAATAATTTCTAAAAATGTGCACGTTACTAAAACTCTAGCAGATTTTAAAGGTATGTAGAGTTTGAATACGCTTTTCAGAGTATAGATCATAGAAAATATTGTTTTTTAATTTTAATAAGATATAAATTTGAGTATAAGATTGTATAGTTCAATCAGTTAGATACGTGATAATTCGCCGCAGAGATCCGGGTTCGCATGCCGCAGCCATTGTAACTTTTGTTCATCTAACTCTTTTTACTTAAGATAGCATTTTTTGACCTCCATGTTCTATATTACAGATCTTTCGTCGCCTTCACAATAGTGACAACCTCTCTTCTGTTAGTTATTCTTTTAAGATTGAGTTCATTGTGCTTAATTCAACACGTTTCCCTTGCTTTACTAAGTTCTACTTAAATTATGATGAAATGTACGTAAAACAATTTTTTCAAATATTATAATTCATTTTGCTTTAAATCTTTTGCTTTTTGTACTAGACATCTGTCCTAAATACTTTGTAACAATTTCTAGCTGACTCTGAGTCTAATATAATCATTTCTGAATATAATTTCCCTGAGGCTCCTACAGCCTATTGTGTTCCATTAAAAGTAACTAGTTTTTGAGTCCAGATATTAATTATAAGCATCTAAAGGTTCACATTACTATTCATTTTCCTGATATATAGAATCCTATTTGCATACGTATCTCTTTCTGTAAATTCTGTTTTATATAGTTTCAAATTATATATTAAATAAATATTACTATTCTCTTAGTTGAATGAACGTATAGCTCATTCAGTTAAGACATTTGGCCGCGTAGACCCAGGTTCACATCCCGCTGTTTCACATATATTTCTTCTCTTTTTACTCTTTCTGATATTATTTACCTTTAGAGAGATCTCTCGTTCTTTATAATAAAGTATTTAATTGTTTATCACACATCCTCTTTATACTTTTTAAAAAAAAATGCATACTGTTTATCTATTCATTGAGAGTCCAACTTAACGGGATTTTACTGTATATATAAGTATATATTTATATATATTTATATATATATATATATATATATATATATATATACACATATATATATACATATATATACAGTAAAATCCCGTTAATGTATATATATATATATATATATATATATATATATATATATATATATATATATATATATATATATATTAGGTATATTTGTATAAACATTTGAAGAATCATTTGACAACATTTTTTTATAATTTTATTATTTAAACTGTTAACAGTTAATATTTTAAATATATCGTAACATAAAATCTTTTGCGTCTTTTTCGTAACTACACATCCGGAATGCTTTTTCCGTAAGGAACTATTTCGTAAGTATTCTTACGAAATGATTTGTTTCGCAAGTTTTCTTTCGCAATGCTTTATTACGGAATTTTATTTATTTATATTTTCGTATAGCGAGTTACGGAATGTGCATTTTCGCATGTGCAACTTCCGTAATAACAATTCTATTACGGTAGATAAAGATGCGAAATTTTCGCAAGTTTTGTTTTTCGGCGAACAACCCTAGTATAAGAAGTCTTTAGACTTTTGATCATAACAATTCAAAACAAGATTGTTTCAGTCATTTTTATATCAATTGAAGTTAATTTAGCTACCTTGTAATTTTTGCCTCATCAAAAAAATGTAAAAAAATAAATAGTTTGAGTAAGATTTTAAATGAAGACTCATGAGAAATGTTACAAAACCCTCATGAGAAATGTTACAAAACCCTCATGAGAAATGTTACAAAACCCTCATGAGAAATGTTACAAAACCCTTGATTCTTGACTGACTTTTGGATTACAGAAATATTGATGCATGATTGATATGAACTTTGCTTAACTTTGGTTCGAACACGATGAATTAGTACAAATTTGTTTGAACATAAAGAATAAATCAGTAAATAATCATAGTTATTAACTTGATGAATAATTCAGTACGATTTATTATTAGGCTGTTGAGCAAATGTTCTATTTTAGTAAGCTGGTTATTAAATATTAAAAATATTAAAAAGTAAGTAGAGAGTTGTTTAATGCAATTATAAGTTAATTAGTTTTAAATACAGAATAAGGTCTTCCAGGCAGGCATTCCTCTTGAATTTTAGCTTCTGCATCAGAAGAGGGTTTGATTTCAATTTTTTCTAACTAAAAAATAAACAATTTTTTGTTAACATACTAACATTAAAGTTGTATTTCACATAAAATTGACTCGCCCGAAAAAAATTGATTTAAATTGCAGCAATAAGCTATTTTGTGCACCTTTTTAAGTTTACATGATAGACCTAGGTCCACTAAGATGCGTGTATATTAAAAAAAATGTATTTTACTTTCTTAAAATTATAGCAACTATTTCATAGTGCTACTATATTTAAAGAAAAACAGCGAGTCAATTTTATGCAAACTATCAAATCCAATTAAATTTAAAAATAAACATAAAAATCATATAAAACATAAATTAAGTTCTGTCCTTGGAACAAAACACTTGGATTGTTTTACTCTTTATTTATATAATAATTATTCATATAACTATTAACGCAAGCCTACCTCAACTGATTTTAATAAATAAGCCAGGTTTTCAGTTAGCACAGCCGTTTCGTCAAAAGGAACCGTGAGATCCATTGCAGAGGCACCTTCGCTCTGCACACGATCCTAAATTTTAAAAACACTATATAAAATAAAAAAGCAACAAAACAAAAAACATGGTAAGGTATAACTAACATAAACGCTAAGAAAACTCTTTACGTACACATAAATACATACGACAGAGCACCCTAGCCAAAAAAGTCCTATAGGACCTACAGGAGAAAGAGAAAATTTAGATAACTATTAACACTTTTTAACTTATGTGTTTTAATTTAATGGAGTTCAAATCTGAAGTTTTTTTTGTTTCAAATTTTTATAGAATTCTATAGGACTTTTTGATAAAGGCAACTATGCTGAATTTTAAAATCTTTTAATTTTGTCCAAGCCAAATATTTGCGACTTAACACCTCCCCTATTTAGGTGGTTTTAATTTTTACATGATCATCCAATACAAAACCAAGATATTTTTTGATAAACTTAGAATTAATTTAACATGAACTGCTTTTGTGAGTCATTAATAAACTTTAATTTCAATTTTTTTAATAATTTATCTCTAACTACTGTGATTATATTTTTTAATTTAAAACCATTATAATCATAAAATAGCATGTCCATACTGTGATGGGAAAAGTACTAAATTACATATCTATACATGTGTACAATTTCTTGTAAACCATCTTACCAAAATATTGTATCGATAGGTAAATTAATTCTATAGCAAATGTTATTATTTCCAATGTAATATTATTTTGTATAATTATGATATGTATATATTCATACTTAAGTACTAAACATTAACCTTAAACAAAAGCTAACCTTAACATAAGCTACAAAAGGCATCAATTTCTTCATATGTTTTTTGACCATTTCTTCATCTTTACATATAGCCATAACTTCTTTATTATCAGGGAAAGAGTTGTTATTGGTCTCATATAATCTACGAAGAACAAGTAAAACAGTTTTTTGCCAAGGCGGATATTCTTTTGCAATATAGACAGAAGCACAGTTGGGTTTCACCACTTCAGGACTTCCTTTCTGAAATTTAAATAACTTTTATGTATCATGGCATATTTTTTTAAATATGAGGGTACAGCTGGACTTTTACACACACACACAGAATTTTTTTGTTAATGATAAAAAAGTAAAAATAAAAACCAGTTAAAAAAAAAAAGAAGAAGTAAAATTTGTAAGATTGTTTAAAAGCCAAAAATTTAAAACCTATTTTGAGTCAATATTTTGTGAATCTTTAGAATTAACTTTTTATGGAACATTAAGCTTAAGTGGTAATTATTTACATAAAAAATTTTAATAAAAAGAATGACAGTAATAAAATACCTTTCGAGTAGTAAGCATGTTTTTCAGTCTTAAACGAAACTCACGACTGCAGTCCATTAAATACTGAGAAGATGTTAACAAGCTATTGTCAACTTCCCCAGATTGAGGCCAGGTTGCATTTAAAATGCTTCCAGGCTTAAAAAAAAATTAGAAACATTTGCTTAAAATAAATTTACAAAAAACATCACTAATAGAAATAACTAGTTTATTTAATCAGCAAATTATAAAAAATATAACCATACTCTTCTTTGCTTTATACTTGCCTATCAAGATGCCTTATAATACTGCTCAATCAATATACATTATAATTCTGGCAAATTAGCATGCAATTTATTACTAGATAGCTTGCGCGCATTTTATTAGTCATTCTAAAAAGCATCAATTGGCTAAAAAACTATTTAACAAATACTAAAAAAATATAAACGAACCTTTCCAAGAAGTTGCCAAATGTGTTCACAAATGTGAGGACAAATTGGTGATAACAGCAAAATTTGAACCTTAAAGTTATTTTTTATTTAATCATCAATAATAAATGATAATATTTATATGCTCTATAAAGTTTTAATATGTTATAAATAAAAAAACAAATCTATTATAAAGCATGACTTTATAACCAAATTTCAAACTCTTACTAAATGCATCTAAACTTAAACTGCACTCAATACATTTTAATTTAAAATGCACTCAATAAATTTCAATTTCAAACTCACTTACAATGCATTACTATTCTAGAGTCACAGTTAGCCTCAGTAAAAAAGTAATAAAGACACAATAGCAGTTAGCCTCAATAAAAATTAAGAGACACAATAGCAGTTAGCCTCATTAAAAAGTAATAGAGACACAATAGCAGTACTCAGTAAAAAGTTTTTGAGATTGATCAATAGATTGATTAAAAATAGTGATTGAGACTAATGAACACAATCACTATTTTCAGCAGTGTGATATTTATCAAAGTACAAAACACAATCCAATGTCACATTTAACACAAAGTTAACACAATTTTTTTCTAGTTTGTTTGGTTTATTGTAACACATGACACATCTTCTTGTAGCTTTAACTTTGTGTGCAGTAAATTATATCATACATAGGTTAGACTGTAAGGTTTTCTTTGAGTGTTCATTGTCCACCACATTGCTTGAAAAAAGACACCACTTCTATTTCATATTTTTTCACAGAATAGTATTTTAAAATGCATAATTGGTTTATGCCAAAAGATTTGACACTGCCAGTGTCTTGTTGCTTTAAACAAACATCGTCATTATTTAATATATGGGCATTAATCTATACGTCTTATATTTAGAGATTAATCCATTTTTCAGTTTAAAACTTATAAACTCAACATAATACTAGGTTAATATCATAAAATCTCATACTCAACACAATTCAATACTAATTTAATATTATAAAAACTTATATTCAACACAATTCAATATAACACCAATCAATATAATTCAATCCATACACTAAGTAAAAAAAGATGATGCAAAATTTAAGAAACTTTCACTAAAAATTTCTTCTCAAAAACTTGTTAAAAGTTTTTTTAATTTAAAAATAATGATTATATTTAATCTTTGTTATAATAATTTAATCCTTTTAGATTAAAAAACCTATTTTGGACATATTATAACTACCTCAATATATTTTGGACATATTATAACTACCTCAATATATTTTGGACATATTATAACTACCTCAATATATTTTGGACATATTATAACTACCTCAATATATTTGAAAATGAGTTCTTTATGCATTTTATCTAACGAAACTTCTCTGTATTTATCACGTGATACTTGCAGTTCAAAAAAACCCACTTTCAAAGCTTCTCTGAATAATAACTTTTCGTATGCTTTTTCAGCTTTATTGATTGCCATATAAATCTCACTAAAGAACAACATAAATCTCACTAAAGAACAACATATAAATCTCACTAAAGAACAACATAAAAATCGCATTAAAGAACAACAGCAATAAAAATTCACAAAAAGTATACTTTTCTTCCATGAGAAATGCACATAATCATATAAAGCATATTGTATTCTGGTAAATTATGAAAAATTATGAAAATGCTAACTTACTTCTGAAAAACTTTATCATTAAAGTTATTAAATGGACCAGATCTTAAATTCTCTTGATTTTCTATCATTTCCTATATCAATTAATATAATAGATTTTTCAAACACAACATAAAAACATAAAATACAACATAAACTAATTATTATTGTATATAGAATACATGCTCACTACATATGATTATTGTTAATAATTAAAAAAAAATATATAATAAAAAAATAAAATAAATATCTAAGAGACAAAAAATGTAAAAAAAAAAAAAAAAAAGTAAAAAAATAAACAAACTTTTGTCCACTCTACAAACGTAAACAATCTAAGTATAGCAGCATCAGCTGTTTTTTCAACAAAATTTGCATCTTCAATAGAATCTCCAGCATCAGCAAGTGCAAGCCGCATTCCTACATTTCAATTGGATACCTCAAACAATTATTTTGAAGAACAAAAAATTTTAAATCCTAATGTTAAATACTTATTGATCTTCTGAAAGGTTAATAGAATCAGATTATTTAAGAAAAATTAAAAACAAAAATAAAATTGTCTTTCGATTACCAAATTATAAAAGAATAACTTTAAACTCAGTTAAGATAATTTTTGCTAAATTGTTTGGCTTTAGACTCATGTAATTTTATTTTTTGCTTCTACCAGAAAAAGTAGCACTTTAACATATAAACTTATGTATTCAAGTAAAATCACCTCAATATAGAAACTTATGTGTTCAAATAAAATCACTTCAACATATAAACTAATGTGTTCAAGTAAAATCACTTTAACATATAACCTAATGTGTTCAAATAAAATCACTTCAATATATAAACTAATGTGTTCAAGTAAACTCACTTCAACATATAAAATAATGTGTTAAGTAAAATCACTTTAACATATTAACTAATGTGCTTAAGTAAAATAAAATCATTTTTAAAACCTGCACATTTTGGATTTTTGAATTAGCAAAAAACTTGCTGTATAAAGTAAGGTGATGCAATAGAAAACCTGATTTCCTGTTTTTTAAATTTAATAAAAATAACTTAGCTCTAAACTATAATTAAAAGCACAAAAAGTGCATACCATCAGCAGAAAATTTTTTTATTGCATGCTCCAATGTCAAGAAGTTACCAGTAGATTTTGACATTTTTTCTGAATTTAAAAGAAGATGACCATTAGCACGAACACTCTTCGGCCATTTTTCTTGTTGATCAGCCCAGACAGCAACATGATTGTATAAGAAATAAGTTAAATGATTTGGAATTAAATCTTTTCCAGAGACACGTAAGTCTAGGGGATACCAATATTCGAACTCATGCTTTAGTTTACTAAAGATAAATAATAGAAACATAATGTAATAAAAGTAAATACCATAATAGAATAAAAGTAAATAAAGACAATTATATTTAAAAAAATATTTATGAGAACAATAAAATAAACTTTTATACAATAAACAATTTTCAATAAAACATTATAGCTACAAAAAAATTAATAAAACTTTCTCTAAAAATACTATCAATAACATAATTGTTTTTGAATTTTGATTTTTTTAAATTCTGATTTTTCAGATATTAACCCCATTAATCCTGCCACCATAAATACTATAAATCAGGGGTTCCCCACCACCAGTTTTCTCTGTTTAACGAGCGCTTTTGCGCTCTTGCAGTTTTGCGCTTGCCCACACGCCCGCTAATACTATGGCTAGCGCTTTTTTAAGTGCTCTCCAAAAAATTTAAAGCGTGTTTTTAAATTGCAACAAAACTTGAAAACTTTTAAAATTCAAACACATTTCCAGACTCCTTGAGGATTTAAACTACACGAGTTTAACTGTGTACACACACACACACACATATAGAGGCCTTGTTAAAAAGCATTACGCAGCTCACATTTTACATACGAAATGGCAATTTGTGTACGCATTCAGCAGTTTTATGATAAGCAAAAAAAAAATTTATTTTTTTGGAATATTTAAGTTTTTTTTTTGATCAAGTTTATGTGATGTTTTCACAGTAAATTAAATATAAAGTTGTAAATAAAAAACATTTAAATTTTTTTGTTAAAGGGACTACAAAGTCCCAAGACATGTTGTGTTCATATTAAAGAGAATATTAAAAAAAAAACGTCTGAGCAAATTTTTTATATTAAAACTAATTGATAAATGTATACCAAGAAAAACAAATTTTGTTGTTTTAGTCAAAGCCTGTCTTCTCCATTTTCTGCAGTACTTAAGTCTGTAAAATAAACGCAATTTTCCAGGTGCATTATACAGACTTGATAATTTATTCAAGTGCGTTTAATTCATAGAAGTTTTATTACATGACATCATAGATTTTTGTTTAAAACACCGATTATTATTTTTTACATGCAATTTCCAAATCATATTCATATATTATATCTTAAAGTTCTAAAATGTGTTTGTAAAAAAATTAAAAACTAAATAGTATTTTATTTGCGCAACTTTTTTTAAATAATTGTCTAGACCACATGTATTTTGATTTCTTTTGTTATAAGTTTTTCTTTTAAAATTTTAGATAAAATAATTTTTAACCTAAATAATAATGTACTTTTATTAATTTACTTTGTAAATATTAAAAAAAAATTATTAACACATTTTTTCTCTGATTTTCAAAAATGTATTTTTTGGTATTGAGGTGATCTTATTTCATTATTTATATTTCCATTATTATAACATCCAATATATATTATGGCGGGGGCTTAAAAATTAAAAAATTAATATATTTTTTTATTTTACAGACATACATGGAAACATAATTAACTTGAATGTTCTTAAAACATCTTGCGGAAGAATAAAAAGATTATTCGCAAACACTAAAAACCCGCCAAATTTACGAACAAACTAATTATATTGGTTTAAAAAATATGCTGACTAAGCAAAATAAAATTCTAGAGTATTCTGTTGAAATGTTTTAGGAATTGTATTATTTACGATTTGTTGCGTTTTAAGATATCTAGCATAAATTTTTTAAAGAATATATTATCAAATGAACTATTACTTTAATATTATGGCTCATTCTCAGAGCTCATTCTCAGAGCCACATCTGCAAAGCCGTAGATCTTTTAAACTATTATCATTTGATTACAAAAATAAATGTTTTTTAATATATAAATTTTGAAAGTTAATAACAAATTATATATTTTATCAGTATATTCTTATTTTTTATATCTTTTCCTAGTTTGGTTTAATTAACTGTTCGTTAGATTTGTCGAAACAACTTGAATCAAAATGTAAAGAACACACTCGTGAATCATCGGAGATATTATATAACTTGATTTGGCACCATAGGGGTCCCTAGGTCCACTATCGCCATGGCCCATGTTTTAATAAAAAAAAATTTGCTTAGACGTTTTTTTTAACATTCTCTTTAATATTAACACAACATGTCTCGGGACTTGGTAGTCTCTTTAAAGAAAACGATTATTTTATATAAACTCATTTTTTAATTAAAAGACTTTAAATTAAATATAATTTTAAAAATTAAAAAGTCTAAATTTAGTTTTGAAGGAATGAAAAATAGTAAAATGTAAAAAGAAAAATTTAGTTACAAAGGAATGTAAAATAGTTTTGCAACATTTATTAAAAAACAAACTTTTTTTATATCACCTGTTAACTAATTCATTACATAAAACATGTATCTCCATTGATTAAAATATGGAAATTTTTTTTTTCCTAAAATAAGTGTTTTTGTTTAAGAGAATTTTTTTCACAAGTTTATTTAAAATCTTAAAGCTGAAACGGTCAATTTAACATATTGCAAAAATTAATGAAAAAACAAAACAATAAATTTACTACTGCAAAAATAGTAACAGTCAAAACTTACATATTTTTAACTATTATTTCTTGAAATACCAGGTAATTTAAGGATTATAAATAAAAAAAAAGTGATAAGATAAAAATTATTTTTACTAAATGTCTGAAAAATTTGCAGGGTAATTTTAAAATCAATGTTTTGTACAATTCGCTATTTGCGAATTGTACGAAACATTATTATAGATTTTTATTTATGGGGAAAGTTTAATGAATTATTTATTCAAAAATTTAAATGTTTTAAATTAGAAATTAATTGATAATACAAAAATAATAAAAAAGATATATTTTAAAATAAGTTGTTAAAGTTTTTTTTGTTTGGTTTTAAAATAACAATAAAAAGTTTAAAAATATAAAAAAAATTGTTTTATATATTTTTAAACTCTTTTAATTTTTTATACATATCTGCAAAAGAGTTAGGAGCATTTAATTTATAAAAAAATATTGAATTTATAAATTTATAAAAAAATATTGAATAAGATTTAAATAAAATATAAAAGTATTTTATATCTTACTTAACGATTTCTTTTATTTAAAATATTTGATTGTTGCTAAATTCCTTTAGACCATTGTGATTAGCAGTCGTTTTTTAATAATTATAATGTGTTTTATTTTTGTAGTTTTATCTAATTTATAAAATGAATTAAAACATTAAAATTTAAATCATAATCTTTAACAATAATAAAATAATAACAATAATATGGTTTTACAAATAGGATTTTATATTAATTCAAGATCAACATAAATATTTTTTATTGAATAAAAGCTATTGAGTTTAATGATCAAAACAGTTTTACAATTTTTAAAAAGCTAAAAGTTTAAAGACCAGAAGCATTTCCAGATATCACAAAACGCGGTCACTCAATTCGAGCTCTGTACTAATTCAATATCGTGTAAAGTTCTTTTGATATCATTTATTTATGAAAATGAATCATGTTTACGAATATCTTATTGGTAACTGATAAAATCTATAAAAAATTGTTTATAATCTTTAAATTAAATACTACATTAAATACTTAAAAAAAAAAGTTTTAATAAAGATTATATTAAGTATAAGATTATTTTAAGAAATTATAAAGAAATAAAATCTTTTTCAAATACCGAATTTAGATTTGATATAACTTTTTAATAAAACTTTTGTTAATTAGTTTAAATTATTTATAATGCAAAAATCAAATTTAATTACAGTAATTTACTACATCATTAGCATATTTTAAAGCAGTATTTTAAAATACATCATTTAACTTTTAACAATGTAAATATCAAATGTAAAAGTTAAATTCATTAATGTTAAGCAGTTTTGTGACGCAATAAAATCTTATAACAAGGTCTAAACAACAGTGTTCAAAAGTTTAGCACTGTAAAAGCATATTTACAAGGTGCAGTATGAGGTGCTTTTTCATATAATAAGGTTTTTTCCACAATTCTGAGTAGGATTGTAGCACCACAAGTATTATTGATCTGCCAAGAATGTGACCTGGTGTGTTCACACACCCCCAGCACCACATCTTGCTGATAAGCCCTAAAGGGCGAAATGCCTCCCTGTTTGTAATACGCACTGACTTGGTTCAATAATGATACTCTATATTAATATAATGTGTGTATATATAAATATATATATTTTTTTTTTGTATGTAAGTTATATATATATATATATATATATATATATTGTTATATACATATTTATATATATATATATATATATATATATATATATATATATATATATATATATATATATATATATATATACACACACACACACACACACATATAAGTATATATATATATATATATATATATATATATATATATATATATATATATATATATATATATATATATATATATATATATATATATATATATATATATATATATATATATATATATATATATATATATATATATATGTATATATATATATATATATATATATATATATATATATATATATATATATATATATATATACACACACACACAAACATATATACAAACACACATATACACACACATATATAAACATACACATATACACACATTTTTATAATACATAATTAAAAAATTTCTGTTGACAAAAAACAGCATTCTTTATAGTCTTATAGTAAAATTTCAAAATCATCTTCATTTTCAACTATAAAAATTAAAAACCTAAGAGAGTCAGGATCAATTTGTGTATTGGATGGCATAGGTCTGTCTTTAAAAAATATGAAATCCCAAACTTCTTCTGTGAGTTGGTCAGGTCTAGAATTAAACCAAAAAATTCAAATTTTTAAAAAACTAAATTATAAAACTTCAAATATTTATATAACAATAAAACAAAAGCATACCTAATATTAGATGACCCTACAACTGATCCATTAACATTACCACCTTGGAGCAAATGAGCTACTGTATAGTAAGCCATATAAATTGTTGAATCAGAGAGAGATTCTATCAAATATTTTTCATCCCATGGGATTTTGCTACCTAAAACAAAAAACTGTTTAAATATATTAATTTTAAAAAGAGCTTGATTAAAACATATATATATATATATATATATATATATATATATATATATATATATATATATATATATATATATATATAGACACACACACTCACACACATGGTTTCTTTAATATTTTTTTGAATTATCTTCAACACAGAACAAATAAACAATTCTTACAAATGTAGTTTACAGATTAAACTCCATAATTAAGTTAGTGTTAGACAGATTCAGATTTTTACTTGCATTAAAAGCAAATGTAAAACTGATTACAAATTTATATAATTTGTACCTTACCTAATAAGTGAAATTAAGTCATAAATAAGTGAGATTAAGTTATGAGTGTAAGTTATAAGATAACTGTAATTAAGCTATAAATAGTCAGTCATTAGATAAAATAAATAAAAATATTTATTACAAAACATTTTATGACACAGCAATTTAAATTCTTTTTACTTCTAATCTTTTAATTTAAGCATCACAAATTTGAATATGATTGTAAGAGAATGATAAAAATAAATATAAGAGGATTGTGAATGACTGCAAATGATTGCAAGAAGATGTTGAAAATGAATAGGGTAAACTGGGGTAAAGTGAACTAATTTTTTATATTAAAAAATTATCACCTTTAAAAAACTTTTTGTTGAGTAATTTAACATTATTTTTGCTTTATACAACATTTTAATATTTAAAAAAAAATTAAATTAAAAATATAGCTTTTGTTTTGATGTAAAAGCCATTTAAAAAAATGAATTTTGCGGAAGTTTTAAAACTACGTTATCAAACTTTGCGATAGGTTTTACTAAACTTAAGTTTTGTTGTTGTTAATGCGAATATCTGTTATATTATTATTACATTTTGAAGATAATATAATGCTGCTTTACAAAAAATTTAGTTTTTACTATGATATAACACAGTTTTTCGTTTGTAAACCAATTTTGTTCACTTTACTCCTCATTTTTCTGTCTAATTGGAGTAAAATAAACTAGCCTTTTTGTTATGCTTTTTCATCAAATACTTTTAGTAGAACTGTATATATACATCGTAATTACTTATATTTAATAGTTATAATTAATACTTATAATTAAATGTACATCATAATTACTAAATTATTTACTCTTAAAATAAATATTTGTTGTAGAAATTTTCTTGAAATTTATTTCAGAAATATATAATACTAAAATAATGCCAAGAAACAGCATTAAGAAAAAAGAATCTCAAAGGAAAACATATGCATCTAATTTTAGTATAACATATCTAATTCTCAGTAGGTAAACCTTCAAACATATGGGTCATTGCTAATCTTTGATGCTCATGAGTCATATTTCTTTAGAAACTGTTAAAAAAGCAATCGAAAATTATAACTATTTTGTGTTTGCCAGCACACTGTTTGCTACAGCCACTTAATGTGGGAGTTTTGGTTTAAGTTAAATATGTATGGCATTAAACTCTGGCTAATTGGTATACCAAGCCAAAGCTGAAGGTGGTTGGGAAATCTGTTTTTCCATCTTTACTAAAAAAAACTTCATGATACCTCTTTTAAGCCAGCTAATTTAGTAAAATTATTTGTCAAAACTGAGATATTTTACCTTGATCCATCTGATGTATCATCTGACAAGTTAGCTCCTTCTCAAATCTATTAACACCTTTTTCTCAGAATACAAATAATTGTGACAATAACATCCCTCAAAACATCACTTTAAACACCAATGGCAATGATCAGAACAATACTTGTCAAAAGAAAGATCAACCAGCAAGGCAAAATACAAAATAAAAAAAATAATTCATCAAAAATAACAAACATAGAAGAGTTAAAGATGAAGTAGTTCACTTTACCCCAATGTACCCCAATGGGGGGTAAAGTGAACTAGTGAACATATTTTTTTTTGAATATATATTTAGTATTGTAATAGTAATTTTTAATCTTAGTATTTTGTTTTATGTTGTACCTAATAATGGTATAAATTTTGGTATTATTTTGGTATAATGGTATAAATTTTGGTATAAAAAAACAGTATGAATTTTGAAAACTGCAAGATAGTAGTTTTTTTTTCTGAAAAATTTTCCTTTAAATTTCAAAAACAGTTCACTTTACCCCAGTTTACCCTATAGGAAGATGGCTGGTACAAAAGTTAAATTTAACTAAACACTATTTAACTAATTTATATAAAATAAAATAATTGTCAAGCATATTAAATAGAGTAAAATACCTAATCCATAAGAACGAGAGCATGCATGCTCATGTAACCATTCTAACGTAGCTGCAAAATTATGTTTTGTCTCATCTGAAAATCTGTATAATAAAACTCATTTTACTATCAACAAATTTTAATAAATTATAACAAACTATAATAAACTCTAACAAATTATAATAAAAAAAACATTCATTTGAATTATGATATTTGTTTATAGTCAAAAAATTCATTATATACAGAGCAAATATTCAAGCAACACGTAAATAAATGTTATACTAAAATAATATGCAATTTCACATAAAAGCATAAAATGTTTAGAATAAATTTAGCTTATTTAATTTATTTTACAAAATGCAGTAGTAAACTAGTGATAGGACCTTTGGCAATCAAGAAGTTTGAACCTCTAGAAGTACCACGCTCAACCTGTTTCACCATGCAGTGACCTTGTTTAACAAAGTTTGTGCTTCAAAGGTTAGAGTTAAGAATTAAAAATAAAAACAAAAGAATACACTTATTAGTAATAATAAATTATATAATAGGAGCAAATAGAAACTAAATTATTAAATTGCCTCATTAACTGTAGTGGCTCCCTATGGAGCCTAGGGAGGTATTTTTATATTTGAATATAAAAAAAAACTATTCAAAAAAGTTAAAGGTTTCCTTTAAGGAAGCATTTTGTTCCCCTTAAAAATAATTTTTATATTTGAATATAAACAAAAAAACCATTATAAAAATGTTAAAGGTTTCCTTTAAGGAAGCATTTTTACCCCCTTAAAAGTAAGAAAGAACTATTAAATTTTGAATTCAGATTCAAAAGAAGCATATTGATTTTATTATCAATTAGGATGCATGTTGATTAGGATGTATGTCAGTTTGGGCATAATTAAGCAATACCTAAATAGATTTTATAAAATTTAAGAAAAGTATTCATTATGATTAAAATTTTTTTCCCATATTAAATGTCCTTCACATTTAAATAGTACCTACCCAAATCAATATATGCATGGTATTATACATGTGTATATATATAATACATGTTATATATATAATTTCACTTTATATATACACATGTATTACACATGTGTATATATAAACTGAAATTTATTAATTTAGTTTCTATTTCTGTGTATATATATAATACATGGTATCATACATGTGTATACATATAATGCATGGTATTATACATGTGTATATATAAAGCTTTTGTTTAATTAAAGAATAAGCAAAAAATAAGTTAAAAATGTTAATATATATATATATATATATATATATATATATATATATATATATATATATATATATATATATATATATATATATATATATATATATATATATATATATATATATATATATGTATATATATATGTAAATAAAACATACGTTTCTAAACTTTTCAATAATTCTTTTGTTTTATTCTTCCAATTTTCTTCACCATAGTCTAAATACCTAAGATATTAGAAAAAAAAAGTCAGCAATTATAACATTATACAAGAAAAAAATTAAGTTAAAAATAAACAAACTTTAAAATTATAGTCAGTGAAGTTTCATTAGTCAAACAAGAAATCATAGGTTACACAAGAAATTGTAAAAATATTAATTTTTTTCTTTTTTTATTGGAATTCACTTCCAACAAAGCTGCAAGCAACCACTATTAAGTTGAAAGTTATTAGAAAACAAAAAGATAAAGAGCAAGGAAACAGTTGACAGAAGACTTGAAAAGTTGTAGGTTGTATTAGTCAGGAGAACATGAAAATAGGAGAGAGTTCCAAAGGATTTGTGCGGAGCAAAAAACTAGATGAATAAAAAGTTTTTTGAGTATGCTGAGACAGATACAGGAAAAGGGTACAATTTTGCTGAATGAAAAGTCAAGCAAGCATGAGTTTTAGTTAATGGAATTAGGTAATAGCTTCTTTAAGCATTTACCACAAAATATACATATTTTGTGGTAAATGCTTAAAAAATATATACAGAGGCCATTCTAGACCGTTTTTGACAGTGTCAACTATATTTGGGCGCCGCCCAAATTAAAAATCAAGGACCTTTTTTTTATGTTTTTTTCTGCGATTATTCGGCAATATTTCCGCTAAATTTCTTCGATACAGAGGGGTACCGCTGGCCATATTTTTTTCCTAGAATAGCCCTAGATATATATATATATATATATATATATATATATATATATATATATATATATATATATATATATATATATATATATATATATATATATATATATATATATATATATATATATATATATATATATATATATGTATATATGTATATACAGTGGTGTACACCGGACTTTTAGATGTTTGAGTTTTGACACTTACAGGTATCCAAACTTTTGTATGTTCATACTTATGTCAAATGAGAATGTTGTGGTGATTGGAGCTTGGGGACAAAAAAACCCCAATTTTTGGGCCCACCCAGCCCTTAACATGGGAGCAACAAGTTGATAAAATAATTTTTTTAGTTTATATTATCTATTTAATTTTTATCTCTTATCTATTTTATATTATCTATTTAATTTTTATCTAAGTTTATATTATCTAAGTTTATATTATCTAAGTTTATATTCAAGTTTATATGAAATATATATATATATATATATATATATATATATATATATATTTCATTATTCTTCGTATTTTTCTGAAATATTAAAGCACACGTTTCTACATTAGGAGCACAAAAATGATATGAGGAAATTGCGTTCATTCAGCACCTAGGTTCTCAGAACCTAGGTGCTGAATGAAACTGAAACTGAAAAGTGCTGAGAAGTAACTAGGTTACTTCTCAGCACTTTTTACATGAGAAGTGCTAAGAAATAACTAGGTTACTTCTCAGCACTCAAAATTCATTAAACACCTTTACTTTTTAAATTTGAAGCTTTTAATTTAAAACATTGTTTTCTGTTTCATAGGTTTTAATTTAAAGCCATAACTTTAAAGTTCAAAACTTTGTTTTCTTTTTCATAAGTCAATGCTAAATATTTACATCCTTTAATAATATTTATTCCCCTATGCATAATATATTTGGTACTTTCAAAGATGACTCATAGTTAACTTAAATTTTAGTTTAATAATTTTGGAAACAAAGCAATCAAAATATTTCTTAGAAAAATATATATTTGCATAATAAAGAAAAAAATTAATAATAATTAAAAAAAAAAAACATCACAGAAAATAGTATTCAAATTTTTCAAAAAACTAAAAAACATTTTAAAAATATTAGAAATATTATTAAAATCAATAGAACTCACCATTGGTCACAAAGAGCTACAATGCATTCATCACCTGATCTCGAAACAACCTTTTTTTCTGGTTCTAAATACTTTAAAGCAGCACCCTAAACACATATGTATATTTGTATTGTATATTTGTATATGTATATATGTATTTTATGTATATATATGTATATGCAGTAGTGGTGTAGTGGTAGAGCGCTCGCTTCATAAACGAGTGGTTCCAAGTTCAATCCCCACCACGTCCCTGGTAGTACCGCGCTCAACTCATTTCACCGCGCAGCGGCCTTGTTTGTCAAGGTTCGTGTTTCGGAGTTATAGAGTTGAGAGAGGGTTATAGCCACAAATAAGTAGCCTCCTCGTCTGTAGTGGCCTTCTCGGCCTTGAGGAGGTGAATGAAAATAAAAAAAAAAAAAAAAAATTTGTGTGTATATATAGCTTTTTGTATGGATTTCAATGGTAAAAAAAAGTTTCTTTCTCTGATTTTAAACATTAAAGTAACCGCCAACATTTAATGGTCATTTAAATTTTAAAACAATTAAATAGTTGCGGAAGTACATAAAGTTTTATGATTTTTTAATAAACCGCAATAATTATGGCTAAAAAGCTTTTTTAACTATTGATATTTCTCTCTCTCTCTCTCTCTCTCTCTCTCTCTCTATATATATATATATATATATATATATATATATATATATATATATATATATATATATATATATATATATATATATATATATATATATATATATATATTGTTTTTGTTTCATTGACAGAAGTGTACATATATAAACTGACTTAAATAGGTAGAACAATCTTAAAATATTCAACATGATATAAAATTTTGGATTTTACAGCAAAGAAAGGACGTCCAAAGTAAATTTATGAGTTTATTAGCAAAGACTATTTAATAATTCTATTTCGTTTTAGTTTTTTTATTTTTATTTTTTTTGCTTTTTTTTTATTTGTTTTTGTTATGTCGTTTTTGTGTTTGCTTTAATGTTTACATAAAATTAACTTTATGCTATTGATATCTGAAAAAGACGTTCTTTCGTCAAATTTTCTGCAGATGCATATTTGCTAAATACCTGAAATCCTTTATGATGATACACCAAAATTAGAGCTTCGATTATAGACAGAATGTTTATAAGTGTTAATATAGGTTTATCTACTATAACATGCTTTTAGTTTGGTTTTTTTCACTAAGCATAAACCAATTCTTACTAGCTAATAAGTAAACTCAGGTAGAGCTGTCAAATATCCCCTTGATAACTCTTCAATAAAGACTTGAGCTTTATTTATTAGTGTAGGTCCATTTTTTCTTAATAAACTAGTTTATCCTCACATTTTTTCTCTTCAGTTTCAGAAAGACTCACATAATAAATACATGTTTCAATTGAAATTATATCTTCAATACTGATTGGATATTAATGTGACCTTTTTATTGAGATATCCTACTTTCACTGGTTTTAAAAAAGATTCTGCAATTCAAGCTAAATGCTTTTTAAAAGCAGAGAAAACATCACCAGCTTTTATAAAAGCATTTGACCATTCTAATTGTCTATAAACATAAAAATCTCCTTTGATTCTCTGACTGAGTAACCCACAAAGCAAAAAAAAAACTTGAAGACAGCTAACAACCATTCATTGCGTTGCAAAAGTGCTTTTTTGCTATCATGGGTAACACAATTAAGTCTTTTAGGATTATGCACTGATAGCATACATTACATACATTTAAATTGTTCTTCAAAAATTTGTTAAAAAGTTTAACATTTTTATCTTGCACAGATTTAAATCTGCTAGATGAAAGTTTTAAAAAATCTTTTAGTTTCAAAACTTCTACTTTCTCATTAAATATTCTTAAAACGCATCCTGTAATTAAAGCCTAGAAAAATAAACAGCAGCGAAAGATATAGGAACTGACTTCAAAATGTTCCCTTCCTCGTATTGATTTAGATTTTTCACATCAGAAACCGAACTAATGTTTTTATTGGAGAGAGAAAGCTTTGGAAACTTTTCAGAATATCAGTTGTTGCATTTACAAGTAGATGAACTGTATCAAACAAAAGAAACAAAAAATGTAAATAATTTTATGGATGAATGGCCTCACAATCAGTAACTCTATTGAAAACTTTGCAGTATTGCTGATTGATTTTCTGATTATCCATATTCAATGATATTAAGTAAAACATTTGTTTTCTTTCGGGTATAAAAACAAAACAAAATTCATTTAAAACATCAACAAATTTATTATATCTGTTAACTGTTATTTATAAAAACATAAGCTTTTAAAAACATAAGGAAAAATTATCTTAATATAAAGATATTACACAAAAAGTTGGCAACTTTGTTTATACATTTACAACTATAACTTAAAAGCGAAAAAACTTTGAATTGTTGTTATAAAAAATATATATTCAATATGCACGTTCAAAGAAGAAAAAAGTCATCAGTGTTGGCATAAATGATGAGGTAAGTTTTTATTTTTAAAAGTTTTATGTTTTTTAATTTAAAATTCTCAAATATTTCACAATAATTTAATAAGAAACTATAAAGAATTATTGTTAGTATAAAAAATTATTTTATGAAGTAACTTTCTTATTTGACACACGTTAGTAAGATAAAAATAGAATTGTATATTTTTTTATAAACTTTTAAACAAAACATTTTATTTAAATTAAAACACAATATCATGAATCTAATGTATAGTTGATCATTAGCCAAAATTTTAATTTGACCAATACTGAAATTTAGGTATCGGAACTTTTTATAAATTTGGTAAGAAACAAAATTTCAGTTGGAAAAACTGAAAACTGAAATTTCTATTGTTATTTAATTTAAAAATTAAGTTTTTTTTTTTACAATTTCCACAAAACATTTCACAAATATACAAAAGTAAGACAACTGCTATTTTTTGATCTCCTATGTTTTTTAATAAAAAATTTTTTAAAGCAGACTTAAACTGACATGCATCAGTCTAACTAACATTTTTTGCGCGCATAAAAATCAGTCTAGAAAAGCTGTTATTGAGTGTTTCAATGTTTTAATCTTTTTGTAAAATTCAAATTAAGTAAAATTTGTAGAGAATTTTGTTTCAGTAATTTTTTTCATTTATTTCATTAGAAATTGTGACTGAATACTCAACATCAACTGTTTTCCATTTTATACTTGACATCTTCTAATTTAGTGTGGCTGACAAAAAAAAAAAAAAATTACTTCACTACAGCAGCATGTTGGTTAATGGTTCACTATGACAGTGAGTTATCTAGTATATATATTTTTATCATTGTCGATAACAAATTCTAAAATAATTGCATGTTTTTTAACAATAAACAACAGCTTCTTTCACAAAAATGATTTGATACATTGATGTTACTTTGTGAACAGAAATCATTGAACTAGGTACACTACTAGTATACCATCATGACAAACAGCATAGAGGTTGCTCCAGATTCTGGATCTCGTTTTAAAATCAATCCAAAGTTGGCTTTTCTTATTTAATGTTTCATGTAATACGAGACTTGTGGTAGAAATTTCAGAATGTAGTTTTTCTATACTTAGAAGCACTGGAAAAATCACCAAGTTGATTCTAGTTGCAGTTGCAGCAAGACTGAAAGGCAAAGCAGTAATCAGCTATATAAAAAAATTATTGCAAAAGAGTTGACTCAAGAATTGCACAAAATTTATATTACCTTGGGGAAAACATGTTTTTTTTGTTGCTTGATAGCACCGTTTAATTTGAATTAAAAAATAATGACTATGATCATTTTAAATCAAATTTGTTTTCTAAACAGATTTGATTTAAAAATCTTAACAATGAATAACACTGAATAAAAAATACAAAAATACTGTTATATCTTGATATAAAAATTTATATGACTTTTGTCAAAAAAATTTCAAGAGAGTTTTATGACATTGTTTATGACTATTTTTCACCACTTTTTTGCTTTTTAACATTAAATTAGTAATTCATGAAGTAATATATCAAACCCTAACAATGGCTTGGTCTTCTATTCACAGTTGTTTGAAGCTAATATAATAGTAATTATAACCTGCATGTTAAGAAATTATTAAAAACAGCATTGTTAAAACTACTTAACAAAATGTCAATTCCATATATCTATTTATGAAAGACATTCAAAATACTTTCAGCATTTTAATTTTTCTTCTTTAATTAAAAAACTCTTATTAAAGTTTGGATTAAAACTTCAAAAATGAAATTAAATAGAATATATTCACACTGTACCAACATCAATCTGCAGAAATTAAATATTGAAAACATATTGCCCCTAACTTGTTTCTAACAGTTTTTTCAAAATATTAATTTTTAACTAATTTTAGTACCTCTGCAAACATTTTAGTTTGAACAAGTTTCTTGACATCTTGTACTTTCTGACCTTTATACTCTTCTACTAGCATAATTCCATCATAAAAACCTTTTTTGTATGTAAGTTCTTTGGCATCAGCTAGCTGCTTAGTATCATTTTGGCTGTTTACTTTAAACATATCGCAAGCAACAACAGCTGAAAGATTACCAAGATCAGGGACTTCAATAATTGGAATTGGTTCATATGGCAAAACCATTTCATCTGTTATATTGTACTTTTTACGAAAAGGTTCTTTCTTTTTAAGATCTCTGAGAGCAGCATAGTCATCAGGAGCATCAGATGGAACAGAAGTTACAACTCCAGTTCCTAAAAAATATTACATAAAATATAAATATTTATCTCAACTACTCATAAGAAGAAAAAAAATTTAACAAACGAAACCTTTGTCTGATTTTATGGTTAACATAGGCAAAGTATAAATAATCTTGTTTGCTGTTAATGGTGCATTTAAAGCTACTCCCATTATATCCATTCCAACTAACTTTACTAGAATGTCTACTTGATTTTCTTTCTGGGTTAAACCTTGATATGCCATATTTTTTGCAGCTCGCTCTGTGCTTATGTATACTTCATTTTCTTTTGATGATGCAAATGCGATATACTATAACGAATAAATAATGCAATTAAATTGATGCTAAAAATATTTAAATCTGTAAAGTCTACAATAAATCTAAAAATTGAACTAAATCAAACTTCTATTTCAGGATGAATCCAGCAGTTTGTTTGTCCATACATTGTCTCAGGTCTCAAGGTTGCTGCAACAAGAAACACTTTTTTACCTTCTAAACAACTAAAAAAATTAAAAGTTAATTTCAAACTAAAATTTATGTTTTTCTAAAATATAAAATACTATATACAGTTTCAAGTTATTTAGCCTTCTTTCTCCTTATTTGTATAAAACTAACAAAAGGGTTTTATAAATTTATATATGTATAATTGTATACTTCAAACTTTGAGGTAGAGGCTCCACAACTTGCATTTTAATTAAGGTGTATTCTTGAGGTGCAACACCCTAGTGAAAACATGTATAATATTAGTACTAAATTTAAATAATACTTGGGTAATAAATATAAATACATTACAAAAATAGAAAGCAAAAAGGACCTAAAAACAACTTATTTTATGTTTTTATTGGCTCTTTAAAAGATGTCATTAAAATTGTCGACTTGGTAAAGAGTATCAGTAAAATTTTTATAGATTAGAGAAAGTTTTAAATATTTTGGGGATTATGTGTTGTTGGTATGAGAGCTTTAAAAAATTTTTGTAAAATATTTATTCAACAATGTTTTTTTTTTTGATTCATTCTCTTGAAACTTATTTAAGGAATTAGACTTGATTTGCTTTAAAATCAAGTCTGGTTTCTTAATAAATTTCAAATAAAACTTAATAGAGAAATTTAAAAAATATCTTTGTTACTTATGTCATCATAATTATACTTATAGTATATCATCATAAGTCTTACATTAAACGTTTGACTTGTTGTTCATATAGATTTAAATAACTACACACGTAAATAAGAACGTTTCTTTTTCACTGCACTTTTTGTTTTTTTCATTCAAACTTTTTATTTAATTTTCAATCTTTTCATTTTTTTCTTGTAGTTTTTCCATCCATTTGCAAAATCATTGTAATGAATAAATTTCTTTTTAACAATGAATAAATATATATTTAAATAAATTTAAAATGATCAATTGCACGTTTGCGCATTTTCTTCTTCTAATAATCAAGGAATCAGACGGAATATTTGCAAATACATTTTTAGTAAAAAATTTGTTTTATGTACATAAGTAATTGTTATATATTTAACAAAACAATTTCTTTTAGTATAAAGTATTCAGTTTAAATTTTTTAAATATTTTACAAAAATTGTTTAGATATTTATTAAAAAATTTGAATTTAAATTACTGGGATGGTATCAACCTTCCTTTTTGAATTGAATGGAAATCTGTGTGCACCAGAGTTATTTTAAACTATTAGCAATTTGAATGTTAGTTATCTGCATTTTCATTTAAAAAATGCATCGATTTTGTTAAAAATTATTGTCTTAACACGAGTATGAATTCATTTATTTTTAAACATTAAAATTTGTTAAAGTTATTTTTGTTTATAAAAAATTTTGTCAAATAACTAAGAAAAAATTTTGAAAAATAAAAAAAAATTAAAAATTTGGACTGTTAAAAAAAAAGAAAAAAAAAAAAGACAGTCAGTTCCATCTGTTAGCCGGTCAAATTGACTGCTCACCTTTTATTTTTTTATTTTCATGCTGGGAGGGTGAAACTAATTATTTTTAAACATAAAAATTAGTAATAATAATATAAGCATTTAAATGAAAAAAAAAAATCCAATTTTTTTTTTTTATTTGAAAAAAAATGTTTAAAAACTAGTTTTGTGTAATCGTGTCAGCAACAAACATTATTGCAATGTTAAATTTCATGCATCTGAGTTAATAATGTTGAGGGAAAGGAGGGGGCTAAGAGAGGTGTAGTTTCAATTTCATCTCATTTTCATTTGTTTTTATTTTAATTTGAAACTTAGTTCTTTTTGACTATTTATAACATCCTCAAGTTAATAAGTTCTTCATATGTGCTGATGTAAACATCAGCAATATAATATTTATAATATTATAATATTTATAAAATATTTAAAACAAAAAATGTTAAAAATATTATAAAAATACTTCTCCAGATAAACGATCATGATCCATGCAAGGTTGATTATCAAAAATTGAATAAATAGTATACCTTTTTAAAAAATAATTAAAAAAAACTTTTAACAGTGCAGATAATTGGTAAAAAAATTTAAATGATTTTTGCAAGTTTTAGAAGTAACTAGAATAAATTTTGAAATTTTTTGAATTTTGAAAAAAAAAAAATTTAAAAAACCTTTTCCCAAATTTAATTTTCCCTAAACTTTTCAGTTTATTAAAATGCCATCTAGCAAAAGAATCATAGTAAGGGTTAGCATCTGTTGTAATAAATGATCTTCTCCAATCAACCTAAAATAATAATGGTTGAAATTGAATTGATATGATAATAAAAACAATCAATTTAATAAATTATTAGTAAAAATACATAAACAAACATAAAACATAACATAACATAAACATAACATAAAAAAACATAAACAAACATAAAAAACATGGCATGAATAATGAAACTTGGCAAATACAAAAAAACAATAAAATTAACATAAAAAAACAAATATTAAAAATAAACAAGAAAAGAAAAAAAAAATTATTTTCCCTAGAGATTATTATTATTAAACATTTAGGATTGATTGAAAATATGAAATTATATTTTAGAAACTGTATAGCCACAAATAATGAAACTTGGCACAAACAATAAAACAATAAAAAAAATTGAAAAAAGAACATTTGACAAAATAAAATAAAAATTGAAAAAAAAAATTCTAATAAACATTTACAAAAAAATTTATTGAATATATAAAAATATACTTTTAAACCCATCGACTTCAAGTCTTTAATAGCAAGAGGTGGAAAATACTCCAACCAAAAATCAGTGTCAGAGAATCTTTACAAAAAAATCATTTCAAAGCATTAAATATTCAGTCATAATTTTGATAATTAATAATTTTTGATAATTGCAAACAAAACACAAATATAAATATTAGAAAATAATTACTTTTTAATTAGGTCATCAGGAATATCAAGTGCTTGCATGATTTGCCATTGATATGTTAACCCCCCAGTTTTTGCTGCAACTTTACTTTTCATCTAAAATAAATGTTAATGACATAAGTTTATTGTATAGAAATAAAACTCTACTTTAATGACATCCATTATTTTGCAAGAAAGTTAGTTTTTTAATTCAGTTTCATGAATTTTTCCATTTTAGTTTCAAGCCAGTTAAATCTCTTGGCAATAGTTATTTTTTAGAGTAAAGGAAAACTAACAAAAAACTACCTAGAGATTTAAAAAAAAATGTAATTTACAAAAAAACTTGATACAAGAAAGGAATTTTTATACACAAAAGTAAATGAAAAAAACGAGTCAAAAGTGCTAGGTTGGCACTAGTAAACTTTTCAATTCCTATTACAAAGAGGAATACTTTTAAACAAAATAAGTAAAAGAATGACTCCCTTTAGTTTAAACTGTTGTAAAATATATTAAAAAATATTAATGCAAATAATTTTACATTATTTTGCACATATTTTTATAAAGGGAAGATGTGTTCCGTAAAAATGTGTCTAGAAACTAAAAAAAAAAAAAGGATTTTTTTTAACCACTTTTTGACCAATAAATCCACCCTTGCTCTCTTTTCCATTGAACTTTTTTTTTTGATCACATTTAATCTAGTTAGTAAAACCATTGATAAACAAAATATTGCAGCATTAAAGTCTGTTTCAAAATGAATAAATTGCAAGAGTTAAAATCAAAACTGAGGGTCTTGTGGTATATATAGTAATAATATAATATTTTTACTTATCATGTTAACTTGTTTATATTTTGAACTATATTATTTAAAGTTTAAATCGTTTTGTTCAAAAAGTTATTAGATAATGAACTAACAAAAATATTTATATCTTTAGTTTAATAACAATGAATGTAAACTGATAATTGCTAATGCACTTGGCTAAAATGAATTGACATTTGTTCAGAATAGCTGGCAAAGATCTAAATCTGAAGAAAAACAGACTTAAAAAAACTGGCTACGCTGGTATACAATTCAAGTCTGGTAAAGAAACCTTTATTTGAAGAGTATGTTAAAGAATAACTCTTTCAATAAGTTTCCAATAAAAACAATGTCAATTTAAACAGTTTGTGCTCTTAGTAGGCATTTATATACAAACCAATAAAAAACTCTTTGTTCAAAAATTGTTTTTTTATCTTGTAATAGTGTTCATATTATTCTATATTTTTAACATGTGAACATACTTGATATAAAAAATTATTACATTTAAAAAATAATGATGTTTTTATAGGTTCTTCATGCTTTGCTGGGTACATTAGACAGTTTCATGAAAACTGTTGTACATGCAAAAACTGGTGTTTTAGATTGGTCTGAGTCCCCTTTTAGTGCTTCAAATAGATTTCTGAAGCAAGCAGAGACTTCATTACAAACAGAGATATTAAAAAAACAGGTATAAAATGGGACTACCCTAAAACAATTGAAAAAAGATGAACAACAACAACTGGTTATATAGCTAGAGAACTGCTGCACAAAAAATTAAACAAGGATTTAATTATAGCACAATTGTCTATTTAATATCATGCAACATTTCAAAAGTTCGAATTGGTGCTCTCAGTAATGGTGCTCTTCAAAAAGAAAAATTTTTATGGATCAATATAAAAGCTATTGTACAGATTTTTATTCCAATTTAACGAGTTTCCACCTGTTACAAAAATAAATTTACCTGGACCATGGATTAGTATAACACCATCACTTAACAAACTACTTGTCATTCTTGGGAGGTAATTTTAAATAATGAGAAAGTGGTTTGGGAAATCTTTATGATTCAGGGTTAATAGGAAATAACAAAATATTAGGATTTATACATACTAGACTCTTAAGAAAAACTCCTTAATTGTCAATTTAACAGACACCGTTCACTGAATGTAGATATAATCTGATCAAATATTTTTTTTGACAAGAGATACAAGTCAAAACCATTCTGCAAATTTTGTTATGAATGAGGGCATTCTGATAAACATTCTCATAAAAAAAATGTCTCTATCATTTTATCTGAAGATGAAATATTTTAAAATGTTTTTAACATGAACAGATGACATATTTTGAAATGTTTTTAACATGAACAGATGACATATTTTGAAATGTTTTTAACATGAACAGATGACATATTTTAAAATGTTTTTAACATGAACAGATGACATATTTTAAAATGTTTTTAACATGAACAGATGACATATTTTAAAATGTTTTTAACATGAACAGATGACATATTTTAAAATGTTTTTAACATGAACAGATGACATATTTTAAAATGTTTTTAACATGAACAGATGACATATTTTGAAATGTTTTTAACATGAACAGATGACATATATTAAAATGTTTTTAACATGAATTAACTACATATTTTAGTACTTCTTTTGATAATTTTTATCGTTTTTGTCGTTGATGTACTTATGTTATTTTTGTATTACAAAATATACATGTTTATAAACATATTTTTATCGTTTTTGTCGTTGATGTACCTATGTTATTTTTGTATTACAAAATATACATGTTTATAAACATATTTTTATCGTTTTTGTCGCTGATGTACCTATGTTATTTTTGTATTACAAAATATACATGTTTATAAACATATTTTTATCGTTTTTGTCGTTGATGTACCTATGTTATTTTTGTATTACAAAATATACATGTTTATAAACATATTTTTATCGTTTTTGTCGTTGATGTACCTATGTTATTTTTGTATTACAAAATATACATGTTTATAAACATATTTTTATCGTTTTTGTCGTTGATGTACCTATGTTATTTTTGTATTACAAAATATACATGTTTATAAACATATGTATTTTTGTTATAACCTATAAAAAAGCAAAATTTATAAAATTTTCAATATTTTGTTTTTTTAAATTATGACCTAAATATCCTGTAGCAAAATTATTTTTTGGTTTTTTCAAACTTTACACAAAAAAACCTTTCCAAAAAGTCCTTAATCAACCCCATAGCACTTTCCGTTCAAAAGTTATGAACCAATGTCCATGAAAACAGCTGTTTGGCCCACTGTGACGACTAGATATAAAAGCCATCAAGTCAAGCATCTTAACTAATGCTAGAAGAATGAAAAAAAGAATTGTGAACAGAATAAACAATTCTTTAGACAAATACATTCTCCAACTTGCTTACAGACAGCATTTCACAGAGCTGCAAATATTTTTTTTCCATTTTCATTAAAATGTTACTCTTGAAGAAAAGGTAGGACCAGATAACCTTTTTTTTTAAATTGAGAAATTAATTTGAAGATCTAGAGTTTAACCAATCCTGAAAATATATTAAGTTTGATTGGTAATTGTGTACAGAGTGATATTCAGTGATTCTTGCTAAAGTAGGATGGATAAATTTCTCTAAAATAGGATGGATAAATTTTTCTAAAATAGGATGGATAAATTTCTCTAAAATAGGATGGATAAATTTCTCTAAAATAGGATGGATAATTGGCAATATAAATTCACAAACCAAATATTTTTTTATTTAATTCAAGCTTTAAAAATAATATTTTTAATATCATTTTTATTGACTATTGATGACAAACGTAGTGCAGAATATGATTTTATGCGCACTACGGAAAATGAATATACTCGTTTTCTGTAGTGCATATGAAGTTTTATATACAGTTTTATGTTTTAATACAGAATATGGAAAACCCTTCAGCAAAAAAAGCTAATTGAGTTGCTTTATTAGAATTCAATAAAGTTGAAGTTATTTCAGTTGAAGTTATTTCAAAACTTTTTCCAAAAAAAAGTTTTTTTCCTTTCAAGTAACTGTACAGCTTGCATGAGGTAACGCCTTTTTTTATTATTTTATTATTTAATTACTTTATTGTTTTATTTGTTTTAATTATTTATTTTTTTATTGTTTAACATATAGTTGTTTCAAATAAAATTTTATTGGTCTGATTAACTTTTTATTCTCTGTTTTCTTATGCAGATATAATGGCTTGTAGATGTCGAAGAGACCTTCGAACTGATAATGAATGATGGGAATCAGAAGAGGTGGAATCATGTGATTCTTTTGATAATGATGATTTTAGTATTGATAGAAGGTTATCTTGTTCTGAATTAGACTCTGATCCAGATCAAGATTATTGGGGAAGGATTTCTGTAGCTGCTGTTCCTAGTCTTGATTCTCAATTACAAGGACATGAGAAATACAAGAAATGGAAATACCAGAAATCTCTGATCAAGAGTTATAGAAGTTTACTATTAATTTAATGACTTGATAAATCTAAATAATGACAAAATAAGCGAGGGTAACTAAAGTATCGATGGGAAAGAAGATTCAAAAAATATCAAAAGTTTTATTTTTAAAAAAATACTTGGATTGAATCTTGATGTTTTTAAGAATAAACTTCCAATGTTTTTATTCAATTTGTTACTGACAGATGACTTACTGAATACTCTGTTACAGAAAATAAATGAATATGTTGACAGAGTTATTAATACAGTAAGACCATTACAATGTAGATCTTTATGGAGCTAATGGAAAGATGTCAATCTCTATGAGATGAAAAAATTTATAGGAATAAATCACAGAGACTCAAGAAAGACAGAAAGCAGAGCCTAGAGGCAGTTAAAAATGCAAAATTAAAGAAAGGAAAGGTTTCTGGAATTCTGAAAATGACATTACAGTTTGCAAATAAAAATGCCATATCCAACACACACATTCCACAAATGGTAAAATTATCAACCACCGTGGAAAATAAAAATAATACCTAAATACTGTCCAAGACTACAATAACTCAATGTCTCGTGTTGATCGAAGTAACCAGAGGTTATCCTATCATTCGGATATATGAGTCCATATCCTGAAAATGATGTTAAATAATTCTTTCTACTTTTATACCAAATTTTCAAATAATAAAGAATTATACCATCTTTTTGAGTTTTGAGAGAATATTATAAAAATGTTTTTTGGAGAACAAAAAGTAAAAACGCCTGAATGAACCTTCTAAAAATTTCCATAACCCATTTACAATTCCATAGTGTGGAAAAAGAAAACCTACAAAGAAATGTAAGCAGTTTAAAAAAATCAAGTAAAGAGAAAATCAAGATACTGCAGATACTGTGCTAACCAACTAGTTCTTTGTATTGATCTCTGTTTTAGATTGTATCACCAAAACATAGGAGAAACACATGAAGAATAAGCGGTTTCAAGTGATGCAGATGATTTATAATACTTATATGTAAATGCTATCTTTAAATCAGTAAATTTTTCAATGATGAAATAGTTAAAAGATAACCTTAGGCATGAATACTTACAATATCTTACACATAAAAACTGTAAAAAATACACTTTTTACTTAAAATTAAAGATAAAGTGAAATATTGACCGATATATGTTCTCACAAAAAAACTTAACTGATGGATGTTTAATTCCAGATTTAAAAGCAATTTAAAAAAATAAAACTTTCAGAATAAAAATTTATTAGCATTTAAACCCAAGCAAGTACACTCATTGTTCAAACGCAAGGAAAGTTTAGTTCGACGAGTATATTCATTTTCTGTACGCAACATGTTAAAAGTAGGGACTGTTGCCAAGAAAGTAGCAACAGATGCATTCAAATTTTGAAAAACTGCATTTAAAGACAAAAATTGTTAGAAGACAGAAAAGAAATAGCAGAACCTGTTATAATTTATCTATTGAAATCAGAAGTTGTCAAAATTAAAAAGCCTGGTGCAGTTCACCATGCACGATTTCTTAGTTTATCATACTAAGTTACAGCTACTTTATCATACTAAGTTACAGCTACTTTATCATACTAAGTTAAAGCTACTATCTAAATAACTAGACTTTTTAATAAATAATGAAGAAGTGAAAACTCAAGTTAAACAAATTGAGTTTTTTTTAAATTTTTTTTAATGCACTATGGTATTTGCAAAGCCACAATCCTATCAAAGCACCATATCATGATATTACAGCTTTACATCAAATGGCATTTGCCCAGTAAAAGAAGCTGTAAAGAAAGTAATCAAGTCAATGTTAAAACATTATTGGAACTTAGACTCAACTTTGATAGCTCTTTCATTCTTAGATTATAACATTCCAGAAAAAGATAAAATGCTAATTGCCAAATCAACTTCATCTTTCAAAATGCCATTTTTAAATGCAACTGAATACAGAATAGAAAACAAGGTGAGGGTGGATATTGAAAAAAAAATAAATCAAGATAGAATTAAAGTTAGTAATCCACTAAACTTGGCAGTATTTGTTAACAAGTATTCATACTTTATGTTTGCAGTAAATGGCTTTACAGAAGAGAGAATTCGCGATTGGTTATTGGTCACTTCCTCTATCATTATTGGCACACTTAATCATACTTCAACTAGTTTTTAACTTTAGCAAAAACATTGTTGTGAACAATCAAGCAGAAAGAAATTTGGGTATGATGCAAGAGTTTATTAATAGATACATTATTGAAGAAAAACAGATGCAATTTATAGCAATAGACAAAGTTTGCTATGCCATGAGAGAATCTGGAAAATTCTCTAGTAAAACAAAAGAAACAGAAAAATTAGTTTAAAGAATTGAATCAACTTAATGAAAAGTAAAGGTAAAAGTCCTAAACTCGCCCTTGGGTATATAAATGATAAAAGTAACAAGAAAGTTGCCAAATTCTTAACCACAAAATATTTTTACTTTCCAGATAAAATCTCAGGTATACTTATATTTCAAAAGATTTTGAATAAAAAAATACTCAGTAATAAGGCCAAAATGTGGATTCACTTCTCAAATGCCATGAAGTATACTACAGCATAAGAGGCTACTTTAATTGTGGGGACAACCCTCTCTTAACTCTATAACTCTGAAACACGAACCTTGACAAGCACAAAACTTGACTGACTATATAGGAAGAACATGCAAGGAGTACTGCTACATCGGCTTAGGGTTCGGGTTAGGGCAGCAATTATTGATTTTATTATTCTTTGTCTCTTCTTCTTTTTATGAAAAAAACATTAGCAAAAAAAACTGATAAATATATATTTATATACGCTATAGTATGATGTATATATGCATATACATTTAAAAATTGTAAATTAAGGATCTTTAATTTTTTTAAACATTTTTTACTGCAAATATTTAATTTTTTTTTGCAAAAAAAAAAAAGCCTTATTTTAGCAATATTTCTGCTAAATTTCTCCGGAACGGGGGGTACTGCCGCCCAAATTTTTTCCTAGAATAGTCCCTGATATATACACACACGCACACATATATACAACATATACACACACATATAGATATATATATATATACACATACACACACACACACATATATATATATATACACACATGCATACACATATTTATATATATATATATATATATATATATATATATATATATATATATATATATATATATATATATATAAATATATATATATATATATATATATATATATATATATATATATATATATATATATATATATATATATAAAATATATATATATATATATATATATATATATATATCAGGCCTTGGCATGAAGAAAAATGTCCAGGGCAATGATAAGCACCCGTAAAACTCAAATATTTTTTTAGTGAACGTGATTATGCGCTCTCGTTATTAAGTTATCGGGAGCGATTTATTTTGGATATGGGTGTTCCACGCAATTTTATTAAGTTTTAATTTTTAAACAGCGTTCTTTAGACAATAAATATTTTAAATTTATTATTTAGCAGCGCACTGCCTGACAAAACGTTTAAAATTCTTTCAACTTTCTAAATACTAATTTAATATTTGATCGCATCTGATTTTATTATTTTTTTTCCACCTAGTTTTTAATGATCTTGTTTTAAAGAATAAATTTATCTTTTATGTATTTTCTTTGTTATTTTCTTAATCTTTAACTTAATACTAAAGTCAACTTTTGTTTATTATTACATCGAATTTATTTGAAAGAAGTTCATAAGCTCTCATTTTTTTCACTGTTTCATTCGTTTAATTAAAATATCAACACGCAATGTTTTTGCATCATTAAAACAATGAAATAACGATTTCTTTTCGTTAAAACATATAATATGTTTTTAAATGTTTTTTCGTTGCTAACGCTAATAGAACTTTTTTTTTAATTAACTTTTTTAGCAAATATTTTCATAAACTTAAACTTTTCTTAAAATTTTTTCTCAAATAAATTGATAATTTTAATCAAGTTATAAATAATATAAGTTGTAATTTTAATAACAAAAGCTTTTTAAATTTAGTTAAACTTTGGCCAAAAACATTTTAGGTTAACATTTAGAAAACGAGTTTTTTTAAAAGTTTTACTTCAATAGCCAAAAGGCAATAAAATATGTGAGTAGTGATTATTTTATTTTTAACGAAAAGCACTCTATTCCGTTCAAAACAAAACATTTTAAGAAATATTTTTTCGAAATTAGATAAAAAAATTTTATTATTATACATATGGTTTTTAGCAAATGCTTTTACAAAATTAAAATAACAATGTTTCTCATAGAAACGCATTTATAACACAATTTAATATTATTAATAAACTTATACAAATAAAGTTAAAAAACTTATACAAATTAAGTTAAAGTATTAAAAAAAGTCTCATTTACAAATCACCATTAATCATAAAAATTTGCGCTCTAATTTCAACAGAATGACGTAAGTTAACGTGAAAAAATGAGTTTTTTAATTGAAGTATAACTTAAACATTTTACCTCAATTGAAAAAACATAATTAAAGATATGTGAATAGAGATTATTTTGTTTTTAATAATAAGCGAACTTTTTTGTTTAATTAAACAAGAATCTTCAACAAAAACTTTTCTTAAAAAAATATAATATAAAATCAAGTAAACCATAATTAGTTTTCTCCCCCCCCCTCCCCCAAATTTTTAGGACGAGTGCAATTTTTTACTCTTGTAACTAAATTAGCGAGCATTTTTAAACGCGCCCCTAATTTATAAATATTCCATTAACGAGTGTGTTTCACGTGACAGGAGCAATTGCTCCCCGTTTCATGCAAAGGCCTGTGTATATATATATATATATATATATATATATATACATATATATATATATATATAAGGCTCAATTTAATCGTTAGACATTGGATATTGTCTGGCTAAAACCTTAGATTGTCCAATCAATTTACAAAGTAATTGAACATTTTGACTGACGGGAATTAAATTCTACAAAATAAAGTTTAGACAAGAATGGCATGTGATTGAACGCTTTTTGCTGACCATGCCAATGATTTTTTTGTTTACAAATTGACCACGTGTTTAGATGTTTTGATGATTGAAATATTTCAGAAATGCGCTGAAAAAAGAAACTTTAACATAAACTTAAACTAGGAAAAAAATTTAAAAAACTAAAAAATGAGCAAAACAATTTCTTAGAAAAAAGAAAACAAATTAGCTTTAAAATAAAACTAAAAAAACTCGAAGTAGAAATTATATTTTTTTACGTTTTTAATTGCATTTGAAAAAAATTACTTTAAAACTGATCTTAAAAAATCAGTTTAATAAAACGTTTGATAAAAGTTATGCAAAACGCTTTTACAAATCACTTCTTTTGATTGTTTAATACATGAACAAATTTATTTATTGTTGAAAAGAAAAAAATTTGTAAAAACATTTTTTTCAAAAAGTTGCACAAAAAAAATGTTCATATATATAAAAAAAATAACGTTGTCTTTTTAATATCGTAATTTTTAATCATTTTATCATTTAATTAGTATGTCTAGTTTAAAAAAAAAAAAAAAAAAACTTTTAAACAATTCTTTGTAAAAATAGAAACAAAAAAAATAAACAATAAAGCAATTAATGTGAAGATTTAATTTAACTTATTCATAATTTAACGTAACTTAAAAACTAATCTTTCAAAAGATTTAAAGAATGCCGTGGAAAAATAGTTTCAATCGTTTCAATTTATCATAAAAAATAAATAACTAATAAAAAAGAATTTAAATAAATCATTTAATTTACACATTATACGTTTATTTTTAAACGATTATTATTTAATTTTTGGTTTAATTTTATTTAGAGCCTTCGCGTAAAATAAAAACTTAAAAAAAGATCAACAAATAAAAGTTATTCACAACGATTTTATTAATTGCTAATAAATGATTGCTTATAAATGTTAAATTAAAATTGTTAAAACATCAAAACAGCTGTTGTAAAATTGTAAAGAAAATAAATAATATTTGCAGCATGAAATTTTAAGTCTATCTAAAAAAAGGTACAATATTAAATTAAAACTATTTTATTAAAAAATAAAATTCTACGATAAATTATACTAAATAATAAGGAAAAAAACTACAACTTGAGTAACGTTAAATAAACTGAATAACATGACAAAGACTTTGATTGCATAACTCGGTTCCAGAAAACCGTAAAAATTATATTTTAAAAATTTGATCGAACATTGTCCTACCAAAACAAGTTTTGCTTGGTCATTTTGCCTGGGACTTTAAAAAAAATTAAATTGAGACTTGTATATATACAGCGAAATGTATTAATTTAATTGAGGAAACTTTAAAACAATTTTAAAAAAAAGTTCTTTAAAACAATTTAAAAAACAAAAAAAAAACTAAAATTAAAACAACGGAAAAATTAAAAAAAAACAATAATTTTTTTAAATTACTGCAATAATATTAATTACCGCAAAACAAGTTAAATGTTATTTAATAGCTTTTTTATTATTAATAATTTATTATCTTTTATTTTTTTTAATATTAAATAATTAAATTTAAAATTGCATTATCAAAAATGCTTGGTATTAACAAACTTCTTTCTTTTATAGACATTTGCAAAAATGAATTTAAATATGTTAAATTTTTGAATTTTTAAAATGATTATTTCTTAAATTTTTAATTTCAGCTTTGCAACTACAAATGATTTTTTATTTGAAAAAAAAAAATTAGCGAGTAACAAATAAAAAAAATACTTTATTTATTAAAAGTTTATTTATCTATTAATAAAATTATATCTCTGTACATAGAGTTTATTAAAAAACAATCGCTGCGACTTAACTTGCGTTGTAAAAAAAAAAAAAAATTTAAATTATGTTTTGTGCAAATTTTTGATGCAGCTGTTTTTCTAAAATTTAATTTTAAGTAAAAAAAAATGTTTAGGCATGGCCTACTTAAATACACGGCCTTCTATTCTGTATAAATCGAAAAAAAAATAGAAGGCCTGTTGAAAAAACGTATATTCCATCAAATGGACAAACTTTCTTAAAATATTTTAATTATTGCGCTATAACTTTTAAGTGAATAAATCTGGCGCTGGATAAAAGTTTTGGGGTTGGATAAATAGCCATCACCAAACTTCACCAAACTTTGTAATGTTATTTATGGCTACTTATTTCGTTATTAATTATAATAATAGTTAATAAATACTGTGTTGTTGGTTTTAACTCTTATTATTATGGTGGTGAAGTAGTCCCAGTTTTTAGTTTTCCAAAAGATGATGATTTGAAAAAGTTGTGGGTTAGAATTAGTAAACAGAAATTCCTTGACTGTCATTTAGTGATCTGTTTAAAACATTTTGATGAAATTTTAATACACAAAGGAGCATCACCAAAAAGATTTTGTTTGTTGTACAATTTGAAGCCTGTTTCTACAATATACTTGGCTAGCATAGCAACAGCTTCCCTTTCAGTTATGTCTATACCAAGAAAATTACCAATTAAAAATTAAAAAAGAATAAAATTTGACTACTTTTTCATTTTCTGGCGTTGAATTGCCCACATATATATACATACATACATATATATATATATATATATATATATATATATATATATATATATATATATATATATATATATATATATATATATATATGAATATATATCCTTATAGTGTAGTCGAAAGAGTCTTTTAATGTAAAAAAAGTCTCTTTCGACTACAATTTTAATTACCTCGTCTTTACCTGTAATTAATTGTCGTGGTGGTTATACCATTTAATAATAATTAACAATTAAAAAACAATAAAATTTAAAAGTACATTAAATTTTATTGTTTTTTAAAATTTTTTTAAAAAACCGCAATAATAACGACTAGAAAGTTTTTTTTAATTAGTGGTGTTTTTGTTTTTGTTTTATTAAAAAACATTTTTAAAACTTGCGTAAATGTTGCTACATCGACTATCTTATAGCCTGCTGCTACAAGGGAGTGTTTCTACATCGACTATCTTATAGCCTGACTCGCAATGGAGTGCTGCTACATCGACTGACAAATAGCCTGACTCGCAAGGGAGTGCTGCTACATCGACTGACAAATAGCCTGACTCGCAAGGGAGTGCTGCTACAACGACTGACAAATAGCCTGACTCGCAAGGGAGTGCTGCTACATCGACTGAGGGTTTAGTTTGGGCAGGCAGTCTATCATTTAAAAAAAAAAAAAAATTTAAGTTTTTAAACTTTTTCTGGTCTGGTTTATTAACGCGCTCTTTAAAACTACAGTTTATGGGAAACTCTTTCTGACTACCATGCAAGAGTATATATATATATATATATATATATATATATATATATATATATATATATATATATATATATATATATATATATATATATATATGTATATATATATATATATATATATATATATATATATAAACTAATTTAAAACATCAGATAATACGAATTCTCTCAATACTAAATAATTTATTTGAAATTTTCGCCATATTATAGGCACCGGCATCATCAGCATATAATATAATATAATTACAAAAATTGTGACCGTTAAATAACAACAAAAAATTTTTAAATTTTGACGTCACCTTTATAATGGCTTCTTTTACCTAAGTATGAAAAAAATAAAGTCCAAAAATTTGTTTTTAAATATTGTCCATTGTCCAAATTCATACCACCGTACGTAGGAGAACATTGATGTTTTTGTATCTCTAAGGCCTCACGGACTTTCCTTTCAAATTTTTTATCCTCAACTTTAAGTGTTATTGCTTTATTCCATTCAATGTCCTCATTACAATTTACTTTATGCAAAGCTAATGCAGACTAGTTTAACTTGCCTTCAGTCAAAAATTTTTGGTGTTGTTGAACCCTTGTTCGTATTTGAAGTTTTTTTTCACCAACGTATACTTTGGAGCATTAGCCCTTAATTAAATAGGTTCCTGGGGTGCTGTTGCATGGTAATTTAGACTTATTTTTGACGTTAATAGCGTTTTAAGGTTAGCATTTGATTTAAAAACAGTTCTGTAACCAGCTTTTCTGAATATTCTTTTAAGTCTGGGAGATATTATTGGTATCCATGGTAAAGAGATTGTAGGAAGGTTATTAGAGTTTGATGGAATTTCATTTTTGTTCGCAAAAGGTTTTTTTCGAACCTGATTAGAAATATCTTTAAGCATTTTTTCATTGCATCCATTTTCAGTAAACACTTGAATTAAAAAATTTATCTCATCTTTTGAATGGTTTTCGCTGCATATTGAGTGTGCTCTGTGTATGTATCTTTTAAATATTGCTTTTAAAATTTTAGGATCATGATAAGAATGAGGTTTGATTTGGATATTGGTTATTGCATCTTTCCTGTAAACCTTGAACTCATATTTTCCTTGGGTATTATTAATAATAGTTATATCCAAAAATTTAAGTATCTTATTTTTGTTTTCAACCTCAATAGTATATTTTAAAAAAGGACGTTGTCTGTTAAGAATTGTTTGGAACTGTTTCGCTTAATTTAAGTTAGAAAACCTTATCTATGAAAAGATTTAACATCAATTAAAGGAATCATTGTCGTTGCCATTTTTATTGCTTTTTCCTCATGGTATTGTAAAAAAGATTCAGCCAAAACAACCATAAAAGACAATCCAATTGGGCCTGAATTCTCCAACTCAAGAATCTCACCATTCCACAAGAAATAACAACGAAACAAACAAAGTTCAGTTAGTTGTTTTGTTTCAGTTAAAGTAAGTTTAGTTGAGTTTTTGTAAGAAACGCTTTTATTTAATTGATCTAAAAGTATTAAAGTTGCTTCTTTTAATGGTATTGATGGGTATAAGTTCACAATATCAAAGGATACCTGTATTTCATCTTTGTCAATCAACCACGACTTAGTCTTGTTAATAAAGTCTTTTGAATTTTTTAACCTAATAGAATTTTCATTTAAGACCGGTTGTATTCTTTTAACCAAGTAATTCGAAATTCCATAACAAGGTGTGCCAATAGTTGATACAACTACTCTCATCGGATAAGATTTTTCTTCTTTATGAGCTTTAATTAGCCCATACAAATGTGGTGGGACAGGATCACTCGGGTATACGCTTTCATATTCATCATTAGAAAAACGTTGCTTTTTGTTAAGTTTTGAAAGGAAAGACTTTATTTTAGCTGCATAACTTAGAGTGGGATCAATACTAATAATTTTTGTTGGACCAATCTGTTTTCCTATTTTTTCAATTGCCTTATCATGTTCTATTCTTACAAATCCTATTCCTTTATCAAATGGATAAATATATATATATATATATATATATATATATATATATATATATATATATATATATATATATATATATATATATATATATATATATATATATAAACCTAGTTTACCACTTACGGGAACAGATTTAAAAAAAAAACTAACACTTACGGGGACATTAGCATTATTGGGGACATTTAGTGTACCCATTTTATTTGCTGGTTTATTGCATTTTTATGTGATAGTTATATTATCACATAAAAATGCAATAAACCAGCAAATAGACCCTGGAAAAATCGTCATACTACCATGGATACCGAAATTAAGCATTATACTTATAACAGAGTTTCGTAGAGTAGGTATTAAAACCGTTTTTCGCTATAGTAAATCTTTACTTAATATTTTATGTCACAATAAAATCAACATTGCATCCAATATAGTTATCCTGGTGTTTATCAGTTAAATTGTTCATTTGGTGCAAGTTATATCGGCGAAACTAGAAAAAAAGTTTCCACAAGTGTTAATGAACACGAAAGAAACATAGCTAAAAGTAATTGGGATGCATCAGGAATAGTTGAACACGCCCATCATTGTCGTGCTTCAATTAACTTTAGTAAACCAAAAATTATTTCTATTACTCCTAATAACTATATGCGTAAAATTCGAGAAGCAATTGAAATACAACGCTTACAGTGCTCTAAATCACAGGAGTTTATCTTAAATCGCGACAATAGTAACTTAGTGATGACACGCCATTGGAGACTACTTTTTGTTAAATGTGCAACGTTGCAATGACATCATTTTTGTTTTTAGTTTTTATGAATTTTGTATAACAGTTTTTTCAGTTTGATAATGGTTTATACTATATAAGCCGAAATGTCACCATTTAATAATAAAAATAATATAAAACCGAACATGATGTTTTTAATCAATTATATATATATATATATATATATATATATATATATATATATATATATATATATATATATATATATATATATATATATATATATATATATATATATATATATATATATATATATATATATATATATGTATGTATGTATGTATGTATAAGCAATCTTGAAACAATTTGAATCTGCAATAGATAAATACTAACATTGCTGATGTCTTTCTTCTCTGTTTCATTTGGAAAAACAGGTGGACACCCATAATCCTCTATTTCTCTTTTTAACTTGTCTGCACATGCCTATAAGGAAATTAAAAAACAATTGAAGTTAATTAACATATATATATATATATATATATATATATATATATATATATATATATATATATATATATATATATATATATATATATATATATATATATATATATATATATATATATATATATACATATATATATATATATATATATATAAAATATATATATAAAATATATATGTATATATATTATATATATATATATATATATATATATGTATATATATTATGTATATATATTATATATAATGTTAATATATATATATTTTTAAGCCTAAGCAGGAATAAATGAGAGCGGTGAATTGCTTGTTTAAAACAGATATGTTGGGCAATAAGCATTTTCGCGGGCTTATTTTAATATTTAAATAAATAAGCTCATGGATAAATTACAATTATGTTTTAGTAATAGTTTTTTTGAGTTTTTAACTGTAATGTCTTGTATCATATAAATACATTAGCAAAACAATCATAAGCAACAATTGTTTGTCTGATATTCATTTATAACATTAACATTGTCAAACATTGTCTTTAACAATATTTTTCTAAAAAACATTAAGCTTTTTATTAATGTTTTCTAGAAAAATATTGTTAAAGACAATGTTTGACAATGTTAAACTCTATTTTAATAGAGTTTAAAAATTTAATAGCCAAATAATTCAAAGCCAGAAAGCAATTATTTATAAGAAATAACTTTTGTAATTAAAACTTGAATGAATGAGTTTGATACTTTTTAAAATTGTTTAAAAAGTAATTCAAAAAATTTAAAATTGTTATGTAATTCAATTTTAAACAATCAAATTTTGATTATTGTTTCAACCCTCAGAATTAGGGTCGGCATTCAGCAATACCGACCTTACTTCTGACCTAAAAGTGTTTGAGTTCAGCAAAAAATTGTTGAACTCTTTTCTATATTTTATGGTAACCCCTTTGTGTCTAATTGTTTTACCTCTAACATTTAAGGGCAAAATTTATTGCCGACCACATTTTTCCCGATTCCAAGGGTTGCTGTTTATTAAAAAAGATTTAATTAAACTTTTAAATAAGCTTGTATCTTTTATTTTTACTTTGAATAAGTTGTATTTAAGATTCTTAGTTAAAAATGCAACTATGAAAAATTTTATGCATTAAAAAGTATATTTTATTTTTAAAATGCTTTTAATTAAAAATATAAAATTAAAAAAAATTTTAAAAAATACTAAAGCTCTTTAGTTCGTTATTGTTGTGATTTTTTTGAAGTTTTTTTAAAGATATTTTTTAGTGAAATACTTATATTGGTCATTTAAACTTATCAAGTTTATTTAAAACCAGTTATGTCAAAAAATTTTTAAAAAATCTTCAACTACTAACTTTTTTACATTAACGACACTTACAAATATGTAACAATGAATAAACAATTTTTTACAATTTTTTTTTTTATCGTTGTGTCATTTTGTAATACTTGAGAAGCCCATTTTCAAAATGCGCTTAGTCCAAGTAAACTGGTTTTGAGAAAAAAACTAAACTATTCTTAGTTGCACATCAACCCATCAATTCCATTTTTATGTCCAAAATATGGTCCATTTTTAGGACCAAAAATTTTTTAATTGGTCTAATACTTAAAGGGATCCCAAACTCCCAACACATAAAATCCCAACATTGTGTTCATATTAAAGATAATGCTAAAAAAAAAGGTTTGAACCAAGTTTTTATGATTAAAAATAAATAATGAATGCATACCGAAGAAAAGTAATCTTGTTGTTTTAGCCAAAGCTCACCTCCATTTTTTTCAATAACTCGGAGTCTTTAAATTATACGTCACAATCTACAGACTTGAGCGATTCCTTTGAAGCGCATTTAATTCATAAAAGTTTTAGTATTTGACATCACGATAGACTTTAGACAAAACACTGGAAAAATTTTAATTTTTTTGTATTCAAAAATTTTTTCATCATTTGTTTAGTTATTTATTTTCTACTTTTTACATTTAAAAAGATATTAAAAACCTTAAATATCTTATGCTGGTTAGTTGCTATAAATTGTTATCGCGCTATATTTATATTATTAAATGATGAATATTTATTATCTCAATCAAGACTCTGATAAAAAATTGTTTTATATTAATTAGCCGTATAAAATTAGTAGCAACATTTTCAATTGGTTAGACAACATTTTGTCTGAATTTGCTTTGCATGAAGTTCGGGAAGTCAAACGAAAAGACTTAGTTTGAATAATCTTGTAGCAAAATATTTAAACAAATGATATTAATGATGGGGGTACTAAAAAGTCTTTTTATAACAAATGTAGCTAAAAGATAAATAATTAAATAAAAAGTTCAACATTTAAAAGCTTATTTTTATTATATTGCAACTGTAAATATTAAAATATTAACTTGAACTAAATTTACTTATTATTTAAAACTACTAAGCAAAAAATAAAAATCCCATATAATTATGCGATATTGTGTTGTTTATTTGATTATTGTTGTTGTTTATGTTGATTATTTTCATCAATATCAAAATAGTCCCAGATTAGACTGTTAGTTGCTTTGCTCACTGTTGATTTATTTCTAATTTAATTTTATCTTTAAGTTTAATTCTATGTTAAGAAAGCAAAGTTTTTATTTCATTGCGCACTCTTTTTATAAAAAACAGGAGAACAAAAGGGAAAGAAAAGTTTCATGTAATTAAACTTTAAATGAATAAGAATTGTTTGGAATATTTTTTTCAGCGTCACTCGTTCTTCTTTCAAATAAGAGAAATAAAAAGTTTAATTGTAACTTTTCTTTGAATAAATGAGAGTTGGAAGAGAAAATTGCTTGAAATCTTGTATTTGTCAATTTTGTTAGTTTTTTAATTTTCCATGTTAAGAGACAAATCTTGAATACGACACATAAATTGGGAAATATTAAATATAATATGTTTTTTAAATTGTCAAAATGCGCATTCTGACATTTTGACAATTTAAACTAACATCTACCTTGAATTGCCATTAATTAATGTGTTAATTATAGCGTTAATTAATAATAGTTTGTCTGTATTTTTGTTAAATGTTTTTGTATTGAACGGGAAAAAATAAATGTATAATACAATAACATTTAACAAAAATACAGACAAACTATTATTAATTAACGCTATAATTAACACATTAGTTAATGGCAACTCAAGGTAGATGGAAGTTTAAATTGTCAAAATGTTGTAACATGCGTTAAAAAACATATTATATTTAATATTGTAATACAAGTTGTAATGCAAAACCAGAATCTCACATATCCTTTAACAAATTTTCATATCTGAAACTACTGTCAACTGTATTATTTAGTTTATTGTAATTTTTTTTCACAAACTTTACAGGTTCTAATTGGTATGGATTTACAAACATTTTGAAAGTTTCATTATCAAAAATCAAGTGCAAATTTTAATGACATTTTCTTTTTATCCATATCCAATTTAGCAAATTTAGCAATTTAAATTAAATCAGCGTAATCAAAAATTTTTTATAAAAAAATTTAACAGTTTATCAAATATCTCTAATTAATTAGAGATATTTGATAAACTAAAAAAAAGTATTAACAATTACTTAAGAAAGTAATTGATACTTTTTTTTGACGGAAAAACAAAAAATATCATAGTGTAAAAATGAGAAACCATCTACATAACTTTCTATATAATGTAAAACACCCATATAAAAATTATAAGATTTGTAAGTAAAGCTTTAATATTTGTTTTAATTTAAAAACAAAAGAATTATAAGTAAGATATATAAATCTAAAAATCAATAAGATATCGGTAAAAAAAAAATATTTTTTTATTTTTTACAAAAATTTGTTGTATAAGTTATTTTGCTGTATGTTAAACAAATACTTTTTGAATTAAAGTAGAAAAACGCTGCTTTGTTTATTTACACTTTTCATTTGTTAAAATTCTACCGTGACCTTAAATGCTAAAACTTTTATAAATTAAACCCACTTCAAAGAAATTGCCAAAGTCTGTAGATTGCAACGTATAATTTAAAGACTCTGAGTTATTGAAAAAAATGGAGAAGGTAAGCTTCGGCTAAAACAACAATATTATTTTTTCTCGTTATGCATTCATTATTTATTTTTAACCAAAAAAACTTGGTTCAAACCTATCTTTTTAACATTATCTTTAATATGAACACAAGATGTGTTGGGAGTTTCGAATCCCTTTAAATAGATGATACATTTTAGTATATAGAATGTGGAAATAGAATTAATTCTACTGTGGGCTCCTTACTTGTTAAAACTATATTTTATTTTAAACGTGCTAGATGTTTTTTTACTATTTTTGTTTACGTAAGTAAAATACGACTCTGAAAAACATGAAATTTATATTTGCACAAACTATATTTCAACCGTGTCAACTGACTTACACGAGTGTGGAGGCACCTGCCATTCCTGTTGAGGCCTGCATATATATACAACCCTCGGAATCAGGGTCGGCGTTAGGCAATGCCAACCTAGAAGTGTTTTAGGTCGGCAAAAAATTGCCAACCTCGCTTTTATGTATTATGGTTAAACCTTTGTATCAAACTTTTTTTGCCGACATGATGCCGACCTCTTACAGATTTAGGTCAGCAAAATATTGCCAACTTTATTTTTCCTAATTCCGAGGGCTTTATATATATATATATATATATATATATATATATATATATATATATATATATATATATATATATATATATATATATAATATATATATATATATATATATATATATATATATATATATATATATATATATATATATATATATATATATACTCATATAGTGTCGCTTTAAGAGCATTTTTTTGTAAAAAAAGTCTCTTACGACTACAATTTTAATTACCTCGTCTCTTAAGCTGTTTTTGATTGTCATCGAAATGTCAAAGCAATTAATTTATGCGGAAGTACATTAAATTTAATTGTTTTTTAAAAAATTTTTAAAAAACCGCAATTATAACGACTAGAAAGTTTTTTTTAATTAGTGGTGTTTTTGTTATTGATTTAATAAAAAACATTTTTTAAACATGTGTAAATGTTGCTACATCGACTATCTTATAGCCTGACTCGCAACGGAGTGCTGCTACATCGACTGACAAATAGCCTGACTCGCAACGGAGTGCTGCTACATCGACTGACAAATAGCCTGACTCGCAACGGAGTGCTGCTACATCGACTGACAAATAGCCTGACTTGCAGGGGAATGCTGCTACATCGACTGACAAATAGCCTGACTCGCAAGGGAGTGCTGCTACAACGACTGACAAATAGCCTGACTCGCAAGAGAGTGCTGCTACATCGACTGAGGGTTTGGTTTGGCCAGGCAGTCTATCAATTAAAAAAAAAAATTTAATTTTTAAAACTTTTTCTGGTCTGGTTTATTAACGCGCTCTTTAAAACTACAGTTTATAGGAAATATTTTTTGATGCTACGCAAGAGACATGCAAGAGTATATATATATATATATATATATATATATATATATATATATATATATATATATATATATATATATATATATATATATATATATATATATATATATATATATACATACATGCACAATATATATATTAAGTATATGTATATATATTTATATAACTTATTCAACTTATTACGCATTAACCATTTACCTTTATAGGCATTCCAGTACAATGAAATCCAAATGGAAACAAACATCGTTTACCTTTGAGCCTTTGAAATCCCACAGCAAACTAAAAAAAAATTAGTTCAAAGAAATTCAACATTTATTTTTTTAAAATCATTTTATAATTATTATTATAACCAATTGCAAAATAACAAAAGGGTTAAAAAAAGCGTATTAATTATTAAAAATGCTTAAAATCTATCAAACCCAAGTAAAGTAAAACACAAAGTAATGAATGCCCAACTAGAGTTTTTATTTTTGGTTTAGAAAAGATAAAGACAAGTTTTTGAAACATTAAAAAAATGGCATTAAAACAAAACCAATTACACAAAAACCATTTAACTCAGGTAATCAATGTAATTCTTTATTATAATGAGGTCATTTATCAATGTATGTTACAATTCAAAATGAAACAAACTTGTTTTTTGCAGAAGAAGCATAAACTACCACAAACTAATTTAATCTTAATTAGGCAGTAGTATATGGTTCTTTCTAAACTAAAAGCATAAACTACAAAAAGAAGCATATGATTCCATAAATATCAATATTTAATCATAAATATTTAATATAATATTTAATCATAAATATATAATATTTTAAGGGGTTGCTCAAGACCCTTTAATATTTGGCAGGTCCTTTTTTCCAATAATATTAGGGACCAACTTGATGTTCAAGGGTCTTGAACATCAATTTTTGTCACAAGTTCATGAGTTTGATATTTAATTTTTTTAAAAAGTAAAAAAAAAAAAAGCTTAGACTAAGCAAAATTTTATCTATGACAGATCAAAAGAGAAGCTTGCTTTTTTATATACTTTTTATTCATTCTTTTTTAAACTTTTAAAATTTAGATAATAAACCTCTACTAAATATTTTTTTAACCATATATTACACTCTAAAAAAAAAGATAAAAATTTTTACGTTAGGGTAGGATATGTCATATACTCTTAGTAAGGTATAAATTTTTAATTTCCAAGGTAGAAATTAATATCAAAAATAAGGATACAACTTTAGGCCTTGTTTTAAATAACAAATGTGTAACGCATCAGCTTAATGTGAATTTAACGCCATAAAATTCTCTTTATCTTTTAATTTTTTTAAACTTTTTTAAACTACTGCAACAATATTAAGATTACCACAAAACGAATTAAATATTGTTCAACTTGTTTTTTATTATTACAAAATGTTTATTTCCTTCATTTTTTTAATATTAATTAAATTTGATATTAAATTAAAAAAAATTTTCATGTAAAAAATTATTTTCATCAACATTTGTATAAATTAATTAAAATATGTTAATTTCAAAAAAAAAAAATTGCAACTAAAAAAGATTTTTTATTTTAAAAAAATTAGCGAGTAACATAAAAAAATTACGTTAATTTATTTACTTTTCTTTATTAAAAGTTTATTATCTTATAAACGATTTTGTTGTGAAAGCAAAGATTATTTTTTCAAACAACATTTATTAAAAAATAATTGCTGTGAGTTATAAAAAAAAAAAAAGTTTAACTTACATTTTGTGCAAATTTTTGGTGCAGCCATTTATTTAAAATTTAATTGTGAGTAATAAAAAAATATTTTGGAAGGAAAACCGAAAAAACAATTGCGATAAAAATGAACTAATTTCCTTTTAAGAACAAATTAAATTCAAATATTGAATAATATTTAGTAATATTAAAAAAAATATGACAGTTAAGTTAAACCCAAGCATTGACTTTAATATAAATAAACTTAAATATATTTTTTATATCAAAATTTAATTATATAGTTTTTAAATCTAAACTAAATTAATTTTTTTTTTATCAGAATAAAATTATATATTTTTGTTAAATTAGTTTTGAATTTGATCATTTATTTTTTTATCAAAGATAAATTACGTTATAATGATCTTTGCTTCAAGCTTAAAGCATTACCATTTTTCAAAAAAAATCAATTACAAAAAAAAAATTAAGTGGAAATTATTTATTACTATAGAAAAGAAATTTAAAAAAGTTTTTTTAAGCAAGCTAAAGTTACATAAACAATTCTTGTCCTCTCAAAATGATAAATAAAAGTTTTTATTATATATATATTTCTTTTATGTTTCCTTTTATTTTTTTAATAAATTCACATAAAAACAAAAACAATAATTGTTACTATAAACAACTTTGTTTTCTGTTCGATAAAATAATTAGCTTAATAGCGATTAAGTTTTTGTATTTTAATTTTTTTCATTAGTAAATAGCACTTTTAGTTTTTTTCATTAGTAATTAGCCAACATAATTGTCATTCAAACCTTTTTACATAATCGTCAAAGTGGTTTTTTATAAAATTAATTACTTCTTTAATCTTACCGCTTAATAGAGTAATTTAAAAGTTAAAAAAATATCAAAAGTTGCTTCATGCAAATTGTTCTAGGCGTACGCAATTCGTACGTAAATTGCAAGGTAGAAATTTCTACCTTTTTTTGTAAGATTGTACAAGACTCAAATTTAATATCTGGAAATGCTTTTGGACTTTAAATTGTAAAATGCTTTTGGACTTCAAGTTGTAATTCAATAAAAAATATCTATGTTGATCTTGAAATTATGCTATATAGTCTCATTATATAACCATACTATTACTATTATTATTTTTATTAATATTAAAAGTAATGATTTAAAATTTAACATTTTAATTAATTTAATTAATTATAACTAAAAATAATGACTTAAAATTTAATATTTTAATTAATATGACAAGTCATCAGATCAAACTAGAAAAATAAAGCATACAGTTTTTTTTTTTTTTTAATTATCTTCGCTTCCAACAAGGTTGCAAGCAACCACTTATTAGTGTTGGAAGTTACTGGAAGAGAAAAGATGAAGATTGTAGAGCAAGATAACGATTGACAGACGACTTAAAATATTGCAAATTATATGAATCAGGAAAGCAAGATGAAGGAAGCGAATTCCAAAGAACTGATGTTCGAGGAAAAAAACTAGACGAATAAGAGTTTTTGGAGCACTTAGGAACAGTAACAGAAAAAGGATGAGACTTAATTGAATGACGAGTAACACGAGAATGAATTTTAGTAGATGGCACAAGAGACGCTAGCTCTTTAGAGCAGTGCCCATTATAGTATTTGTAGAAAAGAGAAAGAGAAGCAACATTACGACGATGTGACAGAGGTTGATGGTTGGCTGCAAGAGCAGGTCCAACTATGTTTACAATGCGTTTTTGCACCTTGTCTAAAAGAGAAAGGGCATCATTAGAAGATCCGCCCCAGATATAGCAACAGTATTCCATACAAGGCCGGATTTGAGATTTATAGAGATAGAGAATAGAATCCAGAGTAAGAAAGTGACGAGCTCGATAAAGAGAAGCAACTTTAGCAGATGCTAATTTAGCAACAGATTTGATATAAGGTTTCCAAGAAAGATCAGAAGTAAGAGTTAATCCTAGAAGATGAAGGGTAGGAGACTCATCGAGTACAATACCGTTCATAAATATAGGAAGGTCTAAACTATTGCGATAACGATTGGCCGAAAAAAATTGAATTTTATCTGAATTAAAGTTCACCAGCCACTGCGAGCCCCATGCTGTAGCAGAAGTGAGATCCTTTTCGAGCACAGATGCCCCCTGCAAGCAATCAGAGGGAGTTGGCTTCTTATCGTGACAAGAATAAATGGTAGTATCATCAGCGAACAATGCCACCTTAGATGTGAGAATATCTGGAAGATCGTTAATGTAAATTAAAAAAAGTATAGGGCCAAGGATTGAACCTTGGGGAACCCCTGAGGTTACAGAATAAGAAGAAGAGTGCTGTCCATCAAGGACAACTTTTATACTATGATTGGAAAGGAAGGATTCAATTATCTTAAAGATGTTTACAGATACACCGTAAGAAGAAAGCTTATGGAGGAGACCAGCATGCCAAACTTTATCAAACGCTTTAGAAATGTCAAGAGCAATGGCCTTAACCTCTCCACCTTTATCTAATGCGCGATAAAACCTATCGGTTATTACTGATAGCAAATTAGCCGTACAACAAGAAGATCGAAATCCATACTGATGATCACAAAGTAGGTTATGAGATTCGAGATGAGAGATTAAGTGTTTGTTAATTAAAGATTCAAAAACCTTGCTTATGATAGGAAGAAGACTAATGGGACGGTAGTTAGATGAGTCAGATCGCTCTCCAGAATTTTTAAAAATAGGGATAACAGATGCTGCTTTCCAGCAGGCTGGAAAACAAGACTCTGATAAGCACTTGTTGAATAGTTTTGAAAGGATAGACGACAGCTCCGGAGAACACTTCTGCAAGACTATAACAGGTATGTTGTCCAGGCCGCAAGCTGTAGAAGAGTCTAAGCGGGAAATCACTTTAGATACAGAAGCTGGAGTGATACGAATGTTGAGCAATGGATCAACCTGTTTGACGGGTATATCAGGTAAAACGCAACTAGTGGCATCAAGTGATGATATTGATGAAAAGTTCTTGGCAAACAATTCAGCTTTGTCTTTAGGTGAGGTGACAAAGTCTGAACCGTACAAAAGAGGTGGAATTACAGACTTGCCCTTATTATTGATACTATTAAAGATTCTCCAGAAGTCACGAGAGCCTAATTTTTGTGATGAAATTCGAGATTTCATGATCTGAGAATAGCGGGTTTTGGCGTTAGACAAAACCTTTTTACAATGGTTCCTAGCAGTAATAAAGAGACGTGTGTTTTCTGGAGAATTGTTTTGCTGATAGATATGGAAGTAATGGTTTCGATTGGCAATTGCAGCAGCACAATGTGAAGAAAACCATGGGGAAGAGTGAGGCTTGACCTGGAATCGTCGAGAGGGAATAAAGGATTCCATGCCAGCCTGAATCCACGAAGTTATGTAAGAAGCACATTTGTCAACAGGAAGACGAAAGATTTCTACCCAGGGGCCATCACAAAGAAAGCCACGAAAAGAGTCCCAGTCAGCTTTAAGGTAGTTGTAAGATGTACGATGATAGGGGGATTCTAATGGTGAAGAAGAATGAGATAATAGTTTTAGAGAGACCAAACCATGATCAGACGCACCTAAGGGTGAATGTGAAGAAACTGAGCACTGACTAGGATCAGAAACAAGACATAAGTCGAGTAGAGAAGGTAAATGATTCGGGTTGTCTGGAAAGCGAGTTGGAAAGTTGACTATTTGAGTTAGGGATTGAGAAAGACAAAAGTTGTGGGCCTTAATGCCTGCAGAGTCACTGACACTAGAGCCAAGCCATTCAGTGTGATGAACATTAAAGTCACTGACAACAACAATATTGGCTGATGGATAAAGAATGAGGGCTTGGTCAATATAATCACAAATAACATCAAGAAGAGTGCAGTCTTGGCATGAGGGAGAGCGATATAGAACAAAGAGAAAGGTGATAGAGTGAAGTGGTGCTAAACGAAAGCACATAAAAGAGTAGTCTGTGGATTCAAACCTAGTTTCCCGACAAATGGGTGAATTCTCATGAATGTAAATGCCCAGGCCAAGCATGTGACTATTGGAGTCTTTACGAATTAAAGGAAGATAACCATCAACGCTAAGATCACAAGATGAGACAGCTGAACTCAAATTAGTCTCACAAAGAGCAAGCAGGTCTGGTGAACTTTGCAAGAGATAAGACTCAACAGAAGAAAAGTTACTTCGAAGACCACGAATATTGGTGAATGAAAGGTTTAGCGAACTTGGTAAAGATGATGTAATATTAAAAAAGTTCAATGTAATATTAAAGTTCAGTTCAATGTAATATTAAAAAAAACAACTGCAAATCACAAGTCTAAAGGAATTTAAATAGAAGAAATATTTAAATAGAAGAAATCACAAAATAAAATATAAATTACTAATATATCTTTTTTAAATCTTATTAAATATTTTTTTAAATATCTGCTACAGCATGGGGTTCAGAGTGGGTGGTGAACTTTAATTCTGATAAAGCCCAATTTTTTTCAGCCAATTTATGAACAATGATGTACTCGATGAGTCTACTTTTCATCTTCTAGGATCAACTCTTATTTCTGAACTTTCTTGGAAAATATCAAATCCATTGCAAAAATAGCATCTCCTAAGGTTGCATCTTTTTATCGTGCTCAACACTTTCTTAGTCCAGATTCCATTCTTTATAAATCTTAAATACTGTTGCCATATCTGATGCGGATCTTTTAATGATGCCTTTTCTCTTATAGACAAAGTGCAAAAACGTACTGTTTTATTTGTAAAAAAAAAAAAAAAATTATCGCAATTGTTTTTTTGGTTTATTTCCTAAACCTATTTTTTTTTTATTCAATATTAAATTTTAAATAATGTTTCAAAAGATAAACAAACTTTTTTTTTTTTACGCCTTCCTGTGAAAACCTAAGGGGCTGTTCATATGTATGAAAAATATTCTGCCTGGGAAAGAAAAACAACAATATTGGACGATACAATAATCTTAGGAGCAATTTTTATATCTAGAAAAGTTGACAGAACACAAACGAGGTAAAAAGATTTCTCACTTGCATGTGCCGGATGCATGTTAATAGTGAAATTATATAACAAATATGTAATTATTGTGAAATTGTATATGTAATTAGTTTTTTATTGTTGTGCTAAGAGTAGACGATTTTTTTTCTGGCTTTTTTCTGTAACATGATTTTTTCGCTAATGCATTTTCCTATCTACCAGAACAAATATATTGCTGTGGCCTTTCTTTGATCTTAGACACAGACACATTAAAATATTGCATAGTTTTTGCGAGTTTATTGCTAGTTTCCTTAGCTGTTTTTAAAAATTTTAGTTTAGAACTAATTCAATTTTTTACAATATGATAAAAAATAAGATATTTATAGAGTATGAAATTAATTTAAGCCTGTCTTTCCCAATATTGCCATTTGGCAACACAAAGTTTAAATTCAAATATCAAGCCCTGTTTTATCTTATTTTAATTTTAAGTAATGCTTAAGTTTTGCTACTTCCTATTAGATGGCAACATGTGCAATGAACTCGCTAATTAACAACTTTTTTTTGAAAATATTTAATGTCATTGTAATTTTTTTTTTTTTTAATTTCAAATATCAGAAAAGAAAGGGTTAACCTTTGAAAAAAACAGTGAAAAAATATATTTAAAAGAGTACTCTTAACATGAATGTGGAAACGATGTATTAAGATTAAAAGTAAATTAAATATATTATTCTTAATAATAATCAATTAATATACACTAGGGTGTCCCAAAAAACAACATTTTTGAAAATAATCTGCTCTCACCCCCTAAATGTGTTCTATCTAAGGCAAAAACACTAGGTTTAAATTTTTTTCGAATAAAAAATATTTTAAGGGGTCCCTCAAGACCCTCGAATATTTAATGGGTCCCTAATATTTTCGAAAAAAAAGTTTTTCAAAAATATGTCAACCTGGTACTCAAATGAAGCGAAATTATATAAAAATTTTAAAAATAATATACATTTCGAAACAAAATTATTATTTTTGGTTTTATTACATAAAAAATTGGGTTTTTTAAGAAAAAATAAAAAAAATGCATTTCTAATGTTTTATTATGATAATTTTGATAAATAAGTTAAAAATATTTCAAAATGAATATTATTTTTGAAATATTTATATAATTTCGATCCATTTGAGTACCAGGTTACATATTTTTGAAAAACTTTTTTTTTCGAAAATATTAGGGACCCATTAAATATTTGAGGGCCTTGAGGGACCCCTTAAAATATTTTTTACTCAAAAAAAATTTAAACCTAGTGTTTTTGTATTAGATAGAACACATTTAGGGGGTGAGAGCAGATTATTTTCAAAAATGTTTTTTTTTGGGACACCCTAATAGACACTGAATATTTTATATTATCAAAGTATAATTCTGAATACATTTTTGGAAATCGGAGCTTAGTTTGCCTAGTCGTCATGAAATCACGTTTAATTTTGTGTTGATTTCATATTTATCTTCAATAAATTTTACAGATGGTATTTTGTTTTATTTTTGGCGCTGTCTAATCTATGTATGCAGCACTTAAGAGAATTAGGAGAAGAAAGAATATAAGAAAAGGACCCCACACATTCCCAGTACACATTTTAATCTTAAAAGAAGGGAATTATTTGTTAATGTAAATTGTTTTTTGTAAAATTATTGGGGAAGTTTTTTGACAAATTCCCCATTTCGTCAAAATGCTGTACAGGGTTGCAAAAAAAAACGTTTTTTTTTTTAAAAAAAAAAAAAAACCATAGGTTTTTTTAAAAAAACCATGGTTTTTTTGATTTAAATTAGGTTTTTGCTAAAAAATGCAGTATTTAGTTATCTTTTTAAATTAAAAAAAGCATAACATATTTTATTTGAGTAAACTATATTCTTAATCAATATTATTGTTATATTTCATAAAAATTATTCAATATATCATTGTTTAATGTTCTATATACAAAATACAAGCTTTGCTGTTTTTTCTACACCCAATTGGTTTCTTAACTTGAACAACTTGAATGAACAAGACCTAAAGTTGGAAAAATTCTTTCGATTCCAGCACTAGAAGCTGGTGCATTTAATATACCTTCAATATCCATTATGTTATAGTAGATTTGGCTTTTAATTTGAATAATATTGGTAATAAATTCTTGAACTTTTTATCTGCAAAATTCATGGCAGCTTCATTTTCATTTTCAGAAAAATTAGATTCAAAATATCTAGGATATTTTTATATCTAGGATTAGATCAAAAATATTTAGGAAAAAATATCTAGTGTGTTAGCCAGGAAATGAGCATCACTGACAGTCTGAAGGTATCTAGATTTTTTATTTCGTTTGATAAAAATGATACATTGTTTATCAAATCTTTAAAAATTTCAAGTGTCACTTATTTTTGTTTGATCTCTTTGCAACTTATATAGAGCTACTGCAATTGGTTTCAATATTTTCAATAAATCTTCTGTGTTTCACTTTATCTGTATATCACTTACTTTTTTACCAATCATGGGATCCAAGTCTTTATTTTTTTCAAACATTGTGAAAATAATGCTCCAGCTGTTGACATATTTTTCAAGTGAATCACATACAGAATTCCAGCGAGTTTCAGTAGGAAGAGGCAATTTTGTTCCTCTGCTTAATTTATAAATTGCTTCAGCTTGATGGTTATTTCTTATATATTTTATTATTTGTGTAACATGCTTGATCACATTTTTAATGCTAAGATCATTTGCTAAAAGATTCAGCATATGAACAGCACACCCATAACTTATAATAATATCTCTTTCAGATGACAATACTTGTCTCATTGATTTCATATTAGCTGCATTGTCAGCTGCAATGCTTTTTACTGTGCATCCAAATTTACGTCTTACAAAATCTATTGCTTCTCTTGCTAATTGTGTAAGATATTCACCAGTACCTGAATGACCATAAGTGTTGATTGTTTCTACTAAAATGTTAATTTTATCTGTAATTGCAGAGATACAAACTATAGGTTCATTATGTACATTACTCCAGCCATCTAAAGAAATGGCTAAAATTTTCCCATTCAATATATTACATTTTTCAATTTCTTCTGTGTAAACCCTATCTAATATTTCTCCTTCAATTTGAGTTCTATTAGTTAGTTCTATTAGTGTATCCTGGATGAAGCATATTGATAAATTTAAAAAAAAAAAAACAAAAAACAAAAAAATCATGAATTTAAAAAATATATCTATATTGAAGATTAGTTATATTTGTGAACATAACCCTGTCTTAGTTTCCTGTTGTAAGTTCAAATCTTTTTAAAAAAACCTTAGTTTGGTTTAAACCAACATTTTTTAAATTGGTTTAAACCATGGTTTAAACCAATGATTTAAACCATTTGGTTAAAACCATGCAACCCTGATGCTGTATCAAATTTACTCCTAGTTAACAGCTAGCCAGCTTTCCGAAATTTTTTCCTTAGTTTCAGAGATAGTGATGGTATCCATGGTAATGACACAGTAGGGATGTTAAGAGAGTCTGATTGAACTTTGTTGATTTTTAGAGACTGTTTATTTCCAAAGTTTGCAATCAAAAAACATTATATATATGGAAAATAATGTAGGCAGTTTTTAGCAATGAAAAACTTAATTTTACTGCAAGCGCAGTAAAAATGAACTTTTGAAGTAAAATAAATTTAGCGCAGAAATGAAATGTAGAAACTTACCTTCTATATTGCAAATAAAATTGAGAAGTTTTGAAGGTCTGAAATTATTATTAGGATTAAAATTGATTTTGAGGGTAAAGAAAAAGACAGAATTCTAAAAGTTAGTTCTGAGACAATTCCCTGCATGTACTCCCCAACAGTCGAACATTGCATGTACTTTTTATTTTTTAGGCGTCCGCACTACTAAAAGTTTTTGAAAACGTCCATGTTCACTGAATGCGCAAATAGACATTCCACTTTTGAAGTTTATTTAACTTTTCGAAATTTAACTTAAATTTTGAAATTAATTTAGTATATATGTATTTTTTCGAAATTAAAAGGAGTTTTCAAAATTAAATTTAAGTTTTCAAAATTATTTTAGGTAAAAAATTGTTTTTTATCGATAACGTTTTAATTGAAAATTTTCGAAAAATGTGTTTTCGAAAATGAACCCTAGAAATAATCATTTAAAAATTCAAAAATTTACCATTTTAATTCGTTTATGCAAGAAAAGAAAGAAATCTGTTAATATCAAACATTTTTAAAAATGTGGTATTAAAGTTAATTTTTTAATTGTATAATAATATTAATAAATTGTAAAACAATATTAATTTTTTAATTGTATAATAATTAACATTTAACTCGTTTTGCAATAATTAATATCATTGCAATAATTGAAAAAAACATAAAAAAATAAAGGAGAATTTTATTCAAATTCACATTAGACTATGGAGTAAAGCATTTTTTTATTTAAAAATACATATTTGTATTTGCAGTCCTTGTTTTAAATAAAAAAATTATTTGGGAAAAATACCTGTTGACAGGTACATTCCCAATAATTTAATTCAAGCCTTGTATTGTATTTAAAATTTAATTATTTATTTTAGAAAAAAATATTTTATCTGAAAAACTTTAAAAATTAGCCATTACACAAATTTTTTTAGAATAAGTTAAAAACAAAATAAAGATTGATTTATATCATTCACAAAAAAGTACCTCTGCTTTTGAAATAGTAAATGTGTGACCAAGATGAAGTTTGCCATTCATATAAGGATATGGAAATGAAACCATATATTTTCCACCACTATATAAACCAGAATTTAATAAAAATATTTATCTTGAAAAAAAATATCATTAAATACTAAAATATAGTTAATCTGCTCAAACTAATTTTAATAAGAAATAAAAATATACTTTATTCAATATAATACAACATAATGAAATGTTTATGACAATTTATGTTCATTTAATCTCAATTATTTATGCAACTATTTTTTGATTGTGTTATAAAAAATCTTTTTCTGATATAAAATTTTAATATAAAATTTTTTTTGTTGATATTGTTAAATTTTAAGCAGCAAATTTTTTTTACTGTTATTACTGGTTGTTTTTTAATAATTTTTTGTTGGTTTTTCAAATAGTGTTCTGTTAATTACCCATGGGCTTACATATTTCATTTTTCCCAAATGTAAAAGTAGAATAAAAAAATTAAAAAAAATAAAGAATAAAACTTTTTTTTTTCAAGTAAATAAATTACTTGAAAAACTTGAAGAAAAAAAAAAAAATTATTTGATTTATATCATGTTATACATTGCTTAACTTAATAATGCTTATTTGTGAGTGTTTAAATCTGAACTCACGGAAACCATTACACCCATGTTAAAGGTGAGAAAGAGTCACAGTACTTTTTTTATAAAAAATGTGAGCAAAAGTGTATACGAATATTTAACTTAGGTAATGTTAAAATGTTACTTGAAAATGCATTGCGACAGCATCTCCTAAATTTTGATTTAAAGCACTTATTTGCCATTTCGTTAAGTCTTTTGTTTATTCAATAGCGTTAAAACATTTATTAAACAATATGCCTTAGCGGTCAAAGTTGTTAGCATTTGCAGAATTTCTGAAATGAATTGCTATGGTTTAAATCTTTACGCTTTCTTATTTATTTATTTTTTAACATTTTTTGATTTTTTTAAATACAAAATAAAACATCTTTAAAATTCTATAGACATTTTTGCTTTTATAAAAATTAAATCAGGCATATTTCAATAATTTTGATTTATACCATTATTTTGGGTTGTCCCATAAATTCTTGCTGTTGTTTTTAATTAAAAAATTTGTGATTGAAATGAAATATTTGACATAATATTTTGTGTTATTCGAATGAAAATTTTTTGCTCTACAACATAGTCTATTTGGTTTTTTTGTTCATTATTTTATTTTTAGAGCATTTAAATGGAGCATCAAGTCAACAAAAACAAGCATTTTTGACACCACTTTCTTTTTGCATTTAACCGAGGTGCCAAAGCTATGAAAGCTGCTAGAGAGATTTGTGTCGTATACAGAGAAGGTGCCATAGCTGAAAGAACTGCTCAATATTGATTTGCAAAATTTAGAAATGGTGATTTCAACCTCAGAGACGCAACTTGTTCAGGGCAACCAATTGAGTTTGATGAAGAGCGTTAGAATCAAATTCTGCATGAAGATGCAGGTCAAACAACCAGAGAATCAGTAGAGCGTATAGGATCCAATAAATCAACAGTAACAGAACATCTCTACTCAATGGGAAAGGTTCAAGAACTGGGACCTTGGGTGCAACATGTATTGAGCAAAAACAATAAAAATCAACGATTCAACATTGCTGCCAGTTTGCTTGCTCCTTATTGCAACTTATGGGCATAAGCAAAGATTTCTTTATGAAGCAGCGCAAAGAATGGTAAAGCCCAAAAAACAAGCAAACCTGCGAGCGAAGCAAGATCTTCATCCATGAAAGACAATGTTGTGTGTATGGTAGGACTTGGAAGACAATTTCCACTAGGAACTGCTTGATCGCAACCAAACAGTCAATGCAGAACTATATGTTCAACAGATGCAACAATTTAACAACGCCATGCAGCAAAAACAATTTAATGAAGAGTTAGATTTCTACCTCTTCCAATCTCTTTCAAACGGTTTCGCAGTGTTTCAATCAATAATGACGTCAAATTGCGGGTGTGGTTAGACGAATATTTTAAATCGAGGCCAGGCAATTTCTACTGAAAATGAATCAAAAAACTTGTTAAATGTTGGGAAGGGTGTCTTAAAAACAACTTTTTTTAAAAAATTTCAATGTGCTCTCCACTGATCCCCATTCTATAGGTCCTAAATAGTTACCAAAATCTTTTTCTTTATTTTTTAACGACTAGAAGTGATAGATAGTAAACTCTGAGTTTTATGGTATTGTACACATGTGTATTTAAATAAAAATAGCGCTATCTAATATTTCAATAGGTTTTAATATGATGCAATAATTGGTACACAAATAATTCTCATAGAATATTATTAAAGAATAGGACCATATTTTATGAGCATTGTTAGCGATTGATATAATTCCCTCTGGACAATATTATTATTTGGTATGATTCCTTATGGATTGGTTCACAAATAACTCCATTTAGAAATTTTTTTTGAAGGAAAAAATTTCTGATTGGAATTATTTGTGCATGAAGGAATTCTAATTTGTGCACAAAGAAACTTTTGTGTAAACGGTTATAAAAGCCTTAACGGTAAACTTAGATAAAATATGATACGAGAGGGAATAACGACTTCATAGATTTTTAATGTAAGTGTAAAATTTAGTATAAACTTAGTTAAAAAACTGATTATTTCGAAATTCATATAAAAATGTGTAGAACAGCTAAAAAAAAGAAGATGATAGGACAGAATAAGAAAAAATGGAAAAATACAGAAAGGTTGAGGTATATTTACCTATTGAAGTACCCACTGAGGGATTTACCTCAGAGACAGCTTCCATCTAATGGTGATATTCTAAGATACTATCAATTTATCCTTCGCGAGTCACAAGTAAAATACAAACCCACTTCTACTAATGTTGGATGCAAATTGAAATCGAAATCCAAGGATTTTGAAACTCTTGCTTGGTAACTAGGATTAAAAAAATTTGGGATAATGCTGGGTTTGGCAAGAAGCTTGTGATTTCTGGGTACAATATAAAGATTAAAATCATTAAAATTATTCTAAAATACAAGAAATTGATTAAATTGTCTTCTCTAAACTGGAACAGCAGCCTTGATAAGCAATCAAAGTTAGAGAAAGATTTTCTCACAGAATCCTATCAGCTTTTTTGAAATCTCCACTAAGAATTTTAAAAAAGATATTCTTGCTGATAGATTGAGATCAGATGATGCCAAGTTGGAAGATATAAAGTAAGTTCATTAAATAACACATTTTTAGTAGTGAGATTTTTTTTTCCAATTTAAAGTAACTTAAGTAATAATAGCATTTATTTCCTTTACAATATTTATGTTTAACTCCTTCCATGCTTTGGCCATCTTCCAGGAAAAACTAGAACAATTATTAATTTATTTATAAATGTCTTAATAGAACTAATTATTTCTTAGTTTTTATGAAGACCAAAAGTTGGATAGGAAAGGATATATGGGAACAAACGTTGACGAAGACTACAGTAGGAGAATACTGGATGCAAACAGGAGAAAGAACAAGCTAGATAAGTTGAGAAAGAAAGAATTAGAATGTGACAACAAAACATCATATCAATGATTCTTTATTGTCACATGACTCCATGACAGAAGAGATTCAATTCACCATTGAAGAAGAAAAGCCAAACAAGGACTCTGAAATCAGCTAGGAAGAAGATTTCCTCGGTAACGGTCGGAAACGCCGGTATAGTATTATTTTAATAACATAGTTGTAATTTTCACAAGCTAAAACTGTTTTATTGAAAAGTATATAATTATAAATTGGTAGAAAAGTATTATAAAATGATACCTAGGTACAATTCAGGAGATAGGATAAATCAGGCAGTGAATGTTGAAAAGCTCATTGAATGACTGCTATTCCAGCAACAAGGTTCAATGTTGGTGTACGACCTCATCTGGCAATTTTAAGTGAAGTATTCAAAGCTGGAGGTATAGAAATTAATGATATACCACTTTCATGAAGCACACTTCATAGAAAAAAGTTCAAATATGTAGAACTTGAAGGAGACTTGGAGTGGATTTCAATAACCTGAGTTAATTTCCGAGCAAAGCTACCTTATCTTTAAACATTTTAAAATATAAAGAGCACGTATAAAAGAATGGCTCAATAATAGTCTTAATACTATAGATGTTTTTAACCATCCTCAGTTGCTAGATTTTATTGCATGGATCAAAAACACATTTGTTGTAAATGATGGTGCAAAAAGAAACATTAGTTATCAAGTTAAATAGTAGAAAACAATTGGAAATGATTTATACACATTTAATTGTTTTGTTTTAATTATCTAAAATGTAAAAAAATTGTGTTTTCTATAAATGTTAAGCCAGCTTAACATTAAAACAGTCAAACTCAGATTTTACATTTAGCACTTCCTGTCAAAATAAAACTGTCAAATTTTTTTTAGTACTTATTTAGGTCACATAAAATGAGAATGAGAAGAGAGCTTTTTTTTTTTTGGGACACCCTAATGTTGGGAGCAAGTCACAATTAAAAATAAAGTTACAAAAAATAAATAAAAAACGACAAGAATTTATTTGACAACCCAATATTTTTTAAAAAGATGTTTCATCTTATATTTAATAAATATAGTTAAAAATTAGCAGATTAGTGTTTCTTAGTGGTCAAAGCGGTTAGCTCACTGCGTTTTCAAAGCACAACACAAAGGCTCAAATTCTGTTGTTTCAATGTTTATTATCATTATTTTTTTAAATCTTTTCAAATTTTCTAAAATACAAAAAAAAAAAAAAACATTTATTAAGTTCTATTGACAGACATCATATAAAGATATAATATACTATAATAAAAAAAAGTAAGAGAATTTTTAAAAAAACTTAAAATTTCTATAAACATCAAAATAGCAAGAGAAATTTTTGCGCACATCACAATAGAGATACTTATGTTATTAATGCGCTTACCTATTTCAGGTACTAATATCCAGACTGATGATAAATATTGGCTTATGCAATGACTACTGAAACATTCAAAAAATTTTATAGCTAATTATATTATATATTTTTTTTTTAATTCATAACCTGAAAAGGCAGACAATGTGTATAGTTTTTCTGCCTCTTACTAAAAAACATTGAGGTAAGGAATAAGTATGGGAATGTTTGGTTTACAATACTTACCAAGACCTGCATTTTATAGATCCGGACAGCTAGCAAATATAAATACAGCTCAAAATTATGAGGCATATGATGAATTTTAAATTGATATTATTAGATCTGACATTAGCAAACATTTCATTAAGTATAAAATGTTTAATAAACATTTATTATTTAGATTTAGTAGAATCTAGTTCACATTATTAAAGAAATGCATTATTGGTTTCTAAAATTTGATAGGCACATATTAATTTCATACCCAAACCAAAAATTACATTATCTAAAACCATGCTAATAAAATCTTATGAGCATAAATATAGATGATAGTCAATATTTGTTTATCATCTTTAACAAATTTTGAGAACCAATGCTCCATAAATACCAAAATACAACAAATAAAAAATATTAGAATCTATTAATAAATTAAAAACTGGTTAATTTTAAAAAATTAAAGATGATGGTCAATATTAGAAAAAAAATTATTTAAAATATATACTTTAACAAATATACCTTTAACAATAGTTATACCTATTAGACTACCTTTTATTTTAATATTCTTTGTAAATATTAAAAAAAAAAGTTAACTTTTAAATTAAAGTCATTAAGTACCAAAATAAATTTTGATATTAAGTTTGTTTCTGTTTTATTAACTTTATTTGAAGTAAATTTATTATAAAATAAATACAACACCATAATAAAATAAGAATTGATAACAATAAACAAAATAATATACAAGTTACCTTCCATTATCTCCAGAACTTGAAACAGACTGTAAAACAATTTTTTAAATCTTATAAATCTTATTAAAAAATGTAGCATAAATCGTTTTTTTTAAAACTAATACATAAAAAAAAAAAAAAAAAAAAATCAGACTACTTGAGGAGCATCCACTTCAAACACTTTATTTTCACTCCATTGCTTTTGAACTTTCAGCTCAATTTCCAATAAAGAATTCAATTTAATATTACTCTTTCTTTCCAATTCCTAAAGCAAACATATATATATATATGTATATATATATATATATATATATATATATATATATATATATATATATATATATATATATATATATATATATATTTATATATTTATATTTATATATATATATATATATATATTTATATATATATAATATTATTATATATATAATATTATTATATATATAATATTATTATATATATATAATATTATTATATATATATAATATTATGATAAGTAATTAATACTCTACAATATATATATATATATATATATATATATATATATATATATATATATATATATATATATATATATATATATATATATATATATATATATATATATATATATATATATATAATATTATAAGAAATAATACTCTGATACAAAAATAGACTACTTACTGACATGTTAAAATGAAAGCTCTTGACCAATCTATAACACAAAATATGGCTTGATTTGAATATATTTTGAGATCGATTAACCAAGAGTTTCATCGGCCACAAGTACCGTGCGATTTCACAAGTATCTGTGCGATTTCAAATGATACGCTTTCACTTTCTACTTAAGGCCACGTGAAATCAATGTTATAAAGATATTACCTAGATATCGGACTTCGGCGTTTTTAGTGAAGACAATTTAATATAGCATATAATACGTCGGAGGCCATTATTATATCGATCAAAAGCTTTCAGTGAATCATGGTCGAATGAAAGAAAATTTGCAATTTTAAAGTTTTTATTAAAGTCGGAATAAGAGATGATTAGTTAGGAGATGATAAATGTGATGAGCCTACAGCCAGTAGGAATGTTTTAAGTCAGTATCGTCCTTATCAAAATTATTAACAGAACACGACCTTTTGCTCCTATTAAGCGAAAAAATAGAACCATTAGAATAGGTTTCAAACATTAAGCAATTTGCATGATTTGATCCAACTATGGAATTTCTCAGCAAATTTCATTTTAAAGATGACTTTAACTGTACTACATCACTGATGTAGTACAGTTAAAGTCATCTTTAAAATGAAATTTGCTGAGAAATTCCATAGTTGGATCAAATCATGCAAATTGCTTAATGTTTGATGTCATCAGGATTGTTATTATAACCATTTTTGCCATGAATGCAGGTAAATAGTAGTTCAAGGTGATCTTGGAAATACTTGTAAGTTAAAACATACTTAAAGGGTTTTTCTGGAAGTGTCAACGGATCAGTGGATAAATTTTTAGTGCTTTTAGCAGCTATAACAGGGTTTCCACTCCTCCTTAAAAACCTTAAATATCCTTAAAAAATAAAAACCTCCTTAAAATTTAAGGACATTTAAGTTAAATATATTTAAGTTAAATTTATTTATTTATTATTATATATTTAAGGATATTTAAGTTAAAATTTAAGGACATTTAAGTTAAATTTCCTTAAATAACCTTAAAAAAAATTCAAATTTGACTGCACTCCTTAATTTCTCATTATTTTATTTATTTTTTTAATCATCTATGATATTTTGTTTAAGTGAATTATACTTATTAATAAAGAGGAAAATATATAGTTCTTTGATAGTTTGCAAACCTATACTTTTATTAAATATATATTTATATATATAAAAAGTAGTATACTAATTTCTATAACTTCTCTGTTTATATTTAAAACTTATTGAAAAAAATAAGATTCTGTTTTTAATATAATCGTTTTCTCCTTAATTCTCCTTATTATCTCTTTCAAATAATTGTTGTTTGCGACCAAATCTTCTTAAATATTAGGAAAATATCTCCTTGAATCCACTTAAAATCCTTACTTTTAGCCTCAGTTTTAATAGTGGCAACCCTGTGTAAATAAGCCTAAAACAAATGTCTTTCTTCTATGTAAAAGTAAAGGAATGCAATTTTTATCAGTCAACTTGCTCAAATAAGTAATTTACTATTTGAGTAGTTTTTACTATTTTTATTTTTTGAATTGAGCATGTTAAATAGTTTGTCAATAACTCGAATAAAACGGATTGTACCATTTGCTCCCAAAAATAATGGATATTGAGATACCATTAAAAATTCTATTGCATCAGCAACAGAGCTGCTAAGAGTTTGGTCAGCTATTTTCACATTCATTATGTGTCGATGAAATTATATATGTTTTCTTGAAAGTTTGTTTGCAAATTTCAAACCTTCAAACTCATGTAATTCAAAAAAAGCTTTAATGTAACTCCATTTAACATATTGGCCATCACCATCAATAAAAACATTTAAATCATTAAACGAATTTCTTGCTAATTTAAGCATATTCCTTGATCCATTAAAATGTGTATCAATTGGTTGTTATAAAAACTGACTATATTATCAATGTCCTTGCCAAACTGGCATCCAAAGGGGATAAAAGAACTTAAATTGGTACTTGTACCATCAAATGTAATACTTTTAATATAAACTTCATATGTCAAAGCCAAATTCAAAATGTTTTCGATAAAGCATGTTAGATCACTTGCTTTAACTTTATTCAATAAAACATAACTAATGGGTGTTTTTCAATATCCTCGCAAACCAACTAACATGAAAACTTTACCTCAGTAGCTGGAGTATCAGGTTCGCATACAATAATATCCTTGCCGAAACCACAAAAATCAGTATAGTGACCTGAACTTTTGTCATAAGTTAAACTGTTTTTGATTGCCATAGCATCAATAATGGGGGCACAATATTTAAAGATAACATCTGTTTTCTGTTTATCACCAAGATAGGCAAAAACATCATGGAATAAACCAGGGTCACATTTACAGACGATGTCCAATGTGATATTGAACTGGCGGCAGGAAGACTCAACACTGGTTAAAGAAAATTATGTGCAGTGGAGAATAAAAATAAAGAGTTAAAGCAAATTTTTTTAATTCATCATTGTATCTGTGATCTTTTGGTTTAACATTATGATTGAGAAATCGATTTTTAATGATTTCATAAGAGAGTCCAGAAATATTTTCGCTTAAAACAGTTGCGGCATCTGCGGTCAAATAATTTTTAGATTTTAAATAGGAAACCATGTCTTTTAAAGAACTAATATTTTTTTCATTTCTTCTTAACTTTTGCTGTAAAAATTTGACTTTTTTTTTAAAATTTTTCTTTTGTTGGCGATATAGATCTTACAGATAGTGTTGAAGATTGATTTTTTTGGTCAGTACTATGAGTTGTGCTTTCTGGCTGATAATTATGTGCTAATTTATTTTCTTTGTCGGGGTCATTTATAGCTGGATAAACATCAATTTTTTTTTTTTGACAAAGGATTAATAGTTGGTAGTGTTCGTATTGTTGGGAGTTTCCTTTTTGGCTTTTGTATATTTGCAGAAAATATAAAAACTGATTGCACAGCATTCAATTTTAAAATTGGTTTATAATGATGATCAACATTTGCAATATTTTTATCTAGGATACAGTAATTATAGTCTGATTCTAAAAAATGGTCGCTACATATACAAGTATATTTAGTTGGGATAAAATTTTCACGTTTCAAAGCAACAATCCATCTTTACACAATTCTGAATTTTTAATAGGAAATTTATGGAAAGATTTTGTGCCGCCTTTTGCATATCTACTAGAACATCGATATATATTTTTTTGTATGTATTTACGTGCTCCCAGAAGTCCTTGCGGTCTTATCATAGAGCACCGCAGGAGAGCATTTAACGGGGGGTTCACGCCTCCTTTCGTACCAATGTCGCTTATTGGGCTGGAGCTGGCGTCGAACCCCGGACCTCTGGGCTCTGAGCCAGAACTCTAACCACTGCGCCACGGCTGCTTATATGCAGCACAAGAATTAACCATTGTATGATGAAATTACCAAAAGAAATAACTAATTTAAATGAATGCTTAAGCAAATTAATAGAAATTATATTGGGAACTAACTCTTTTTATTATATGATATATTGACTGTTTTGCCCGATATGATAAAGACCGATTAAAACTGTAAACAAAAAAATCGGCTTCACTTGCTTATAAAAAAACCCGGAGTTAGAATTCTAGTTATTTATTAAACGTCATTGCGTGAAATTGCGATTACTCTTGCTAAACTCAAACTTGAATGCAAAGTCAAAATAGAATGAATTTTAGGCTACAACGCAATAACTCAGCAGACATTTAGTAAAAAAAAAAGTCTTTTGAACGTTCTAAACGCCTTTTGACCGTTCAAACGTTCAAACGTCAAATGCTATTGATTACCATGTCTTGTAGCCTGTTCAACGGATGACTTGCTTTAGTTAATGTTGTTAGATAAACTCGTTTTACTTGCAAAAGATTTTTTTAGTTTTTAATTCTTAATTATCAAAAAAGTTAATTGACCCTCACATATTGCGATACTATAACTGCATGTCAATATCTACACGATACATACATGCATATATTAGATTGGCGCCCTTATTTATCACATTTTCCCTATATTGTATATAAAGGACCTTTTTTTTTTTAAGTTCCTACATTTAATTTGGCGTCTCTTGGATATCTACCGTCTGGGACTTGCGACCCACTTTCTCGGCGTCACTATATATATATATATATATATATATATATATATATATATATATATATATATATATATATATATATATATATATATATATATATATGTATATTTTTTTAATTTTAATTTTAGGTGACCCAAGAAGGTCTTGTCGCAGAGCACCGCAGAAGTGCATTTAACCAAAAAGTTCACGCCTCCTTCCTTACCGTTACGCGAAAATATGTCCAGAGCTCGTTTTGAAACTGGATCTCCTGTTAAAAAGCAAGCGCTCTAGCCTTTGCACCACGGCCGCATGACTTTTAAATTCTTTTAAAAAAAAATTACTGTGATAGGAGAATGGGAACAAGAAACCCTAAAATCTTTGCCCCCCTGCCCCAAACGTGAGAGCAACAAGTTGATGAAATATTTTTTGTACTTTTTTCAACAAGACTTAAATTCATCGTGGAATTTTAAATTTCATAGTAAAATATTTTAGTGTTCATAATTATGACCATAAAAAGTTTAATCCCCTCCGCCCCCCGCATTTTGAGGGGGTTGCAAACTTTATATGGTCATAACTTTTTGCTCTCACTTTATATGGTTATAACTTGTTGCTCTTACGTTTGGGGCAGAGGAGGGGCTAAGATTTTAGGATTTCTTATTTTTCATTATATGAACGTTATAAGTTGGTTATTTCAAACATTTAAAAACTTTCCTCTATATATATATATATATATATATATATATATATATATATATATATATATATATATATATATATATATATATATATATATATATATATATATATATATATATATATATATATATATATATATATATATATATATATATATATATATATATATATATATATATATATATATATATATATATATATATATATATATATATATATATATATATATACATATATATATATATATATATATATATATATATATATATATATATATATATATATATATATATATGAAATTATTTATATTAGTTAAAAAAAATTAGTTATAAAAATACGCATGTGAAAAATGAGTAGCACAAAAGTTTAAACGAGTTTCAAATTCAATTATTTGTTAATTAATTAATTACTCCGTTGCAAAAAAATTTTTTAAACATAAACTTAAGTAGATTGAGTGATTTTCAGTCAAAAAAATTGTCACAACATTATCCAACAGCTTCATATTCAACGAAAATCAACTGAAATCATTGCTAGTTTCAAACTATTTCAAACTGCGTGCAAATGGGTCGAAAACCAGTTTCAAGTGAGATCAAATGGCAAATTATTGGTATGTCAAAGTCAAAAATTCACAGAAACGTTCAAATAGGCAAAATACTTTCTGAACCTTGCGTACGAAAAATATTCAAAACCTGGGAGCTTACAAAGAACGTTGTTGACATGCTGTGTTCCGGGAGACCATCAAAACTCAGTGACCAGAATCTGCCGAGAGAATCCTAGGCACAGCTACAAAAAGATAGCACAAATCTTCAACGAGTCAAAAAATAATCATAATGTAAGCAGAGAGCTTGTTAGACGAGCATTGCTGCAAAAAGGTATTGGAATTGCAGCAAGAAAATCTATTTACATTGCAGCAAGAAAATCTATTTTATAATCATGGACCGACGTAAACGGTGAATATGGTCAAATGAAAGATTGAGCTGACTGTTGAAGACTGATTTAATATCATTTCGAGTGATGAAGCTAATTTTCAAGTTGTAAACCGCAAGGAAAGAGCATATGTCAAAAGACTTGCAACGGAGAAATATTCAGAACGGTTTTTGCAACCACGTCGACAAAGCGGTGGAGGTTCGATTGGTATTTGGGGATGTTTTTCTCACAGGTATTGGTATCTGTGAGCCGTACACTTACAAAAACACATTGGAAACGTGTTTAATTCCATTAATCAGACAGTTGTATGGTAGAAGCAAGCAATTCATCTTTCAACAAGACTCCAGTTCATACAGCTAGATCAATCAAATAATATTTTTTGAAAAAAAGGATTAATGTGATCCCTTGGTCTCTAGATCACCAGATCTCAACCTAATTGAAAATATTTGGTCTTGGATTGACAATCAACTTACTTATCACCAAATACAACCAACTGAGCGCTTAAAGCAACTTTTGAATGAGTACTGGTTGAAAGTACCTCGAGAGATGTGCATGAAATTAGTTGAATCGATGCAGAAACGAGTTTATCTTTGCTATAAAAACAAAGGCGGACATTTTCAAATATTAATTTTGCACTTTTTTTTTTTCTTTTTTTTGTTTGTTTGTAAAAATTTGTTTAAACTTTTGTGCTACTCATTTTTCACATGTGTATTTTTATAATTAACTTTTTAGTCGACATCATTTTTACTTTTTTTTATAAATAAAAAATTTAACCTACTTGATCACAATTACACCCTCGTTTAAACTTTAGTGAATACTTCAATTTTTTTTACATAAAAGTATCTTTAACATAGATGACAGTTGCGTAACATTTCTCCCGGTGTTTTTGGAAACTTAAGGCTATAATGAAACATAACTTTCTCATTAAGATTATATCCATTTTAAAAGCAAAAGAGGACACAGGAACAGGTTACAAAACCAAGTTATGTCAAATGTTAGCTCTTTCTGTTTGAAATATATTGTAGGAACTTTTCTGTCACAAATTGTTTACAAAATCTTTCAATTAAGCTGTTTTTAATACCGGCTTTTGCAAAATTTTAAATTATTATAGCTGTTGTTTGTGAAAAAAATTAGCACTAAAAACCTATGCAATAGAAACCATCAGGATCGTAATCACGAAGGTGATGAAAGTATTAATGGTTTCAATACATATATAAAAAAAGATATTTAAAAAAACAAAACAAAAATGGCCAATACATCCATAAGAAATAGTAATTTTAAAGAGAAAAAATATTTTATTATTTTACGTACGAAGCAAAAAGCTTCCTTTTCTTGAGATTATATAAAAATATTTTTGTAACAAAAAAAAAAAAAAAAAATTCAAAAGATTATAATATTTTACAAAAAGTTGTCAGGACTCGTACGATACGGTTTATGATCCCGGACCCGACCAAATTTAAACTTGTTCTCAATAAGGCCTCTTTATTCCAATAAATAAACGGCAGAAAATTAATCGATTTAAATTTTGGGTTTGGTTAACAATTTATAATGCTAGTTTCAATATTTTTTACACTACAAAAGTATCTTTAACATAGATGACTATTTCTTACGATGTCTTTGGAAACTTTAGGTTATAATAAAATTTCTTATAAATTAATTTTTTAAAACCCTCTCACATTAGGATTCTTTTGAAAAGCAAAAGAAGAAAACAAGAAGATATAGAAAACAGGCCACGGGTCCTAGTTGTGTCAAATAAGTTAGCTCTATCTGTTTGATATTTTTTATAGAAACTTTTTTGTAAAGTACTCATAACAAAATCTTTCAGTTAAGGTGTTTTTAATACCAATTTTGGCAATTAAATAAAATTTATTACAGCTCTTGTTTGTGCTGAATATTGGTACTTATAGCAAATAGAAATTATCTGGATTCTAATCACCAAAGGTGATAAAAGTATAAATGATTTCCATTTATATATAAAAATATAATGGTAATATAGAAAAAAAAAAGAACAAAGCAAAAATGGCCAATATATCCATACAAAATAAATCCAAAGAAAAAAAGTATAAATATTTATGCAAGAAACAAAATGTATTTTTCTTGAGATAAAATAAAAATATAAACTTTAAAAAAAAATTACATTAAAATTTATTTAACATAAAAAAGTATCAAAAGTACTTATAAAAGCAATTTAAATAATAACTTTGTTTCATCGTATAGCTTTTATAAATGCTATGAAGATTTACAAAACTTTGTTTTGGCTTTTAGAAAATGATCAACATTCAGAATACTTTTTAGATTATTCTATGTAGGAAAACCTTAATGACACATTAATGTGTAATTGAGGTTTTCCTACATAGAATAATCTAAAAAATGCATGGATATATTGGCCAGTTTCAGTAATGAAACGACCCAATAATCATTTTTTACAATAGACACCAACTTTAAGTTAAGCCGAGTCGTCTATCAACACTAAACATCACAAAGTTAACAAACAGCTTAACATGTTACAGTAAACTCTTAGGGACTACGATATTAGCTTGTTATAGAATGTTAGGGTTATTGGGAGTAAAATTCAAAATTGGTTTAAGTTATTTAGGGTTATCAAATTTAAAAAACAAATTATCAAATGGCTTGGTTCTAAAACGTGCTACATAGAAATTGGTTGTACAAAAACCAAGGCTTTTGAGATTAACCCCAACTTTATCAAATTTTACAACATTTTCTAAATTAACTTTTATTTAAAAAAAAAATATTTGAATTTGAATATATTTGAAAAACATCCTACCGTTGTGACGTAGGTCAAATGGGCAATTGTTTAAATAAGACTTTAGGAACTGTGACCTAATAAACGTTATTTTATTGAGAATTTTTTTTTTTTGGATCTTTTTTAGATTTACAAAAACATTTACAACAGTCTATTTCAATGAACCTAGGGTATGAACGCATCTGTGTGGGCGCCTTATTCAATTTTCTAAATGCCAAAAAGGCTTCAAAAAGTAAACCTAAAAATGAAAAGTAACGCATAAAATTCTAAAGTTTTATTTTTATAATAACCTATACAAAAATTTTCTTATAAATATGAATTTCACTAAAAATGTTAAAAATGTCTTTTTTAAATAGAGAGAATTTTATTATTATAATAAAAAAAACTATTTTACCACATTACAAGATGCGTCTGAGTATCAATTTTTTGATGTAAAAGGACAAATTACCCACTCCAACCTAAAATAAAAAACACAAAAAACTTCTGCTTTTGCTCTCAGAATTCTGTTAGGAGAATGATAGGGCTATCTAAACAACTCATCATCCTGCCCTCCTAATTCAACCCTCCGAAAAAAAAATGAACGGTTGCTGGTGGGTCTAGGATGCTGGGACCTATATCTTCAATAGGCCTGATATGTAAACTCTAAATAAAAGTTACAAAGGTTAGTACTGATGGCGTTATATAAAATTTTATATAAACCAATATCCTGTAAAAGTGATTGGCTGAATAAATAAAATAAACAATTTATAAAACAATGCTTCACAAATGTTAATACGAGTGAAAATACTGCTTTTGATTCTCCTTCTACGTCACTTTTAGGGATAACATAACACCAATAAATTAAATAGTGTATAAATAGAAATATTATAAATTTCATAATCATTCAAAAACATTGCTAAAGCAATAAAATTTACCAACAAAAGGTTGCTCAAGTTGTAAAGGTTGTGGAACTAAAAAAAAAGTTGTAATAAAATTTAATTTTATTTGCAATTGATAAGACAGACATAAACATATTAGAAGTTTTCAAATAAAATTTAAAATTTGTGCGTATGACTGTCTCAGGGGTTAAAGTAGGGGGGAACGCTGGGGAATGCCGTTCCTCCATAGCCGACAAACCACGAAACCGTTCCACTTCTCCATGAATTTTCTTTTAATTGTTCCAGCATAGTGTTTTTTATTTATTTTTTTTCAATGCGATTTTCCGTAAATTAGGCAACGCCTAATTTATTTTATTAATAAAAGTTGATTATTTTCAAAGTTAAACAGTTATTTTAATTTTCATTATTTTAATATAAGACTCTACAAGGGAAAACTTGCGATCATTTTGTTTTGCTTACAATTAAATTTATATTGCGTAATTTACGGATGATTTAAAAGAACTTAAACAATTCGAATATTTAATTTTAAAAATTTTAAAGATAAGATTTTAAAGAATACTTTTCAGCAATAATAATTTCAAGTATTTTAATGACATTAATTAAACATTTAAAGAGGTTAATCGACGCGGCTGAAGTTTTTTTAAGTAATTATTTTATTTTATTTTTGTATTCAATTTTTGTTTATTATCGGCAATAAGTATTAAGGTGAGTTTCCACTCATCCGTTTTTTCACGGGAACGGGAAAGGGAAGGGAAAAAATAATCACGTGGGCATGCGTATTATAAGTTTTAATATGTCCGAAGTAAAACTACACATGCTCACGTGATTATTTTTCCCTTTCCTATTCCGTTCCCGGAGAAAAGCGGATGAGTGGGAAACTCACCTTTAGGTTGATGCATAATTATCGCACGTTTTTAAGCGCCATTATTTCAATAAAAGTACTGAATAATAAATGAATACTGATTTTAAAAATATATAGATAATGAATTATATAAAAAAAAATATTTTATAATAGTCATATAATAAGTAATATATAAAAAAAAGTATTTAGTAATAAATTAATACTGACTTCAAAAAATGTGTAATAGTTATGCATTAACCTATTATTTGTTGTCAGTTTTCGTATTTATTCAAGTTTAGTTGCTGTTGTTTTTGTTAACATTTTTTGTTATTTTTGTTATACATTTTTTAAAAAGATTCTCGTTTATTGTATTGTCTATTTTTATTTCTATTGTCTTATTAATAATATTATCTTATTAATATTTTTTATTTAAATATCCTTCTAATAACTTTTTCAGAAAATATTTAATTGATTTGAATTCCGTAAATGCAAATGGCTTCATAAACAGCAAAAGCTGTCAAATTTTTTTTTGCCTGGACCTCCACTCTCCAAAATACATGTAAACAATGCACCTGGCGAATCACCAGAACTTCATTTTAGAACACGATATGTTATAAAAGGCAAAATCATATTATATCACAATCAGCGTAATGCTTTGAGCCATATTCATGGCCATGAAATGATCAAAATGAACAAAATTTTTCAAGAATATTTGGAAGCTCTTCTGAAAAGATTATGCAGTTTTCTGCTTCAGGATTTTTTTATAACAAAACAGGAGTTTCGAGACTTCAAAGATCATTTTAATGGTCAAGAACATGTATCCTTTTCATGTGCTTATATCTTTCAAACATGTATCCTTTTCATCTTTCAAACATTAGAGCGACTCATATTGCCAAGATTAAAATGTCTGCATTCTCATCAATGATCATACCTGTAAGCAATGATCATACCTGTAAGCAATGATCATACCTGTAAGCAATGATCATACCTGTAAGCAATGATCATACCTGTAAGCAATGATCATACCTGTAAGCAATGATCATACCTGTAAGCAATGATCATACCTGTAAGCAATGATCATACCTGTAAGCAATGATCATACCTGTAAGCAATGATCATACCTGTAAGCAATGATCATACCTGTAAGCAATGATCATACCTGTAAGCAATGATCATACCTGTAAGCAATGATCATACCTGTAAGCAATGCAGAATGTGAAAGGGGCTTTTCAATCATGAACATCATCTGTACAAATGTACGAAGCATATTGTCAGTAAAACATATATCATCATTGATGTTTATCAGCATTGAAGGTCTACCTCTAAAAGAATTCTAGCCAAAAGAGTATGCAAAAGAATGGGTAAATATAGGAAGATAAACAGCTGATTGTGAGGAAGGCCCATGTAGAAAGGAAAATAAACAAACCGAAATAAAATCATTTTGAAAATTGCTATTGTGTTTTAAAACGCTCATAACACTTTGATTTTATTTACTATTATATTCAATACTTATTTAATATTGAACATAATTATTACTTGTTTATGTTAATATGTTTATGCTTTAACACCAATAATGAGCTCATTTAAAATCTTACTAATATTAGCATTTAGTTAAGACATATGATATAAGCAAACAATAGTGAACAAAAATAGTAATTTTGGTTATCACCCGAGACCTCGAAATACAGTAACAATACACCAAATAAAAATGCACTTTCAGCAAAAACTTGAATGATCTTTAATAATATAATTTAGAAGGCGGAGGGGTAGTTCTGCATTCTGTCAAACACTTGATTTCTTTTTCTACTTTTCTACTTCTACTAACCACTGATAAGACATACTCTGTCTTATCAGTGTACTGATTCTGTACTTTTACTGTCTTATCATCTTATGTCTGTCTTATCAATTGCAAATAAAATTAAATTTTATTTACAATTGATAAGACAGACATAATAAAAGTTTTAAAATAAACATACACATATTAGAAGTTTTAAAATAAACAACTAATTAGTCAATGTTAATTTAACAAATGTTAAAGCCAGTAAAAATTTAAATACTGCTATTGATCCTCTTTTAATGGCACTTTTAGAGATAACATAATACAAATTTATTAAAAAGTGTATATAAATAGAAGTGTATATAAATAGAAATATGAATTCAATAACCATTTGGAAACATTTCTAAATCATAAATTTACCAGCAAAAGGTTGTGAAGGTTGTAGATCTAAAAGTAAAAAAAAGTTGTAATAAAATTTAATTTTACTTGCATTTGATAAAATCAAATGTATATATATATACATCTGACTTTTGAAAATAATAAAATATTTAAAACTTTCACTGTTTTTTTCTTTTAGTTATTAAGGCGCACCAAGAAAAATCTAACGTGCATAAAATGACGTATAAAGATTTTTACAGGAGGATGGTCTCAGTGAATTACACCAAGTGAGATAGTCCTGGTAAATTTCAACGAGTTCCGATTTCTGGATCCGAGTGGATTCATAATTTCAAACTTGTTGCGAAACTTTTAAAAAGTTGGTGATTTACACGTTATATTGCCATTATTCCTGTGTGGCGGGGCGTTTGCATTTATCAAAGCCTTAGTGAAGATGTTAAAGAAGATTACTACGAAGTAAAGACTGCGCTGACAATTGCTTTCTCTACTTCTCCGTAAACAGCATACGAAGTAATTCGTCATTTGAGAGAAAACGAGTCTGTTGATATCTATTTAGCAGATCTAAGAAGAATTAATAAGCAGATATTATCTCATGTAATTGACATGGATATGATGCATATTCATTCTGCAATGACACGCAATGCACATTCATTCTTGCAATGGCCCAACGAAGCAAAAAAACAGCTATAGGTTGCTCATTCTCAGGTATCTCGCTGTTCTAGCTTGGTGAAAATATAAGAAGTTTGATAATCTCACATCATAAAGAAACTTGTTTAGTTGGTCGCTTGAATCGTGCTGCTGCCAGTCCTGAGCAGCCGTGGCGCTTTTTGTATTGTAGGAGGCGTAAATTTCCAAATAAGTACTCATCCGCGGTGCTCTGTTATAAAACCGTAAGGACTTCTTGGGGCACCTAAATAAATAAATAAATAAAAAGAATTAAAAAAAAAAGTCCAAGACGAGCTCCTCGAGGGTAGAAAGTTAAAAGCATTATTGAAAATAATAATTTTAACTTTTAAATGTTACTTGTTAATTTTTTTTTTAACTTTCAAATGTTACGATAATGTTAGCTGAACAAATTCTCTATAATCATCTCTGTTAAAATTGCTTTTAGGCGAAGATTGGTAATGGTTTACCAAAGACTGTGAGTTTTGAGTTTAGGCGAAGATTGGTAATGGTTTACCAAAGACTGTGAGTTTTGAGTTTAGTCGAAGATTGGTAATGGTTTACCAAAGACTGTGAGTTTTGAGTTTAGGCGAAGATTGGTAATGGTTTACCAAAGACTGTGAGTTTTGAGTTTAGGCGAAGATTGGTAATGGTTTACCAAAGACTGTGAGTTTTGAGTTTAGTTGAAGATTGGTAATGGTTTACCAAAAACTGTGAGTTTTGAGTTTAGTTGAAGATTGGTAATGGTTTACCAAAGACTGTGAATTTTGAGTTAAGGTCTAGGTCTTCAATAGTTTGGGAATTCAGATGTTCAAATTTTTTCTTAAATCTAAAAACCAAACAATGCAGTCATTATTTTGTTGATTATAATACCAATTTTAATTTAATTTTGTATATTAAATTATAATAAAACATTATAATAAACATGTTAGATTGCCTTATAAATAGACTGATATTGGGATCTTTTAAAATCTCTACCTTTAAACTGTTTTATACATTAGTTAGTATAAACCCTCCTATGTGATGTCGGCAAGCAAGCCATAGAAGTGGCTTATTCAATATATTTTGCATTAAAACACAGCCTGCAGTTATGCCCCTAGTATTTGATGTTGTTGTATCAAAAACCAAGTCTACCACAATATCTGTGCATCCATATAAACCCATCTTTTCGGCGAGTTTATATGGAAGCACTGATACACCCAGTAGTTTTACACCTGAATAACCTATAAATGTATATTTTTGAAATAGAACCAATTTCAACTGACTTAGTCACAAGTATATAGACTTGCTAATATGTTAATTGTTCATTAGTTCCTAATTTTACATAAATTGACTCGCCAAAGTTTTATTTTAGAGCTAGGTGAAATAAGAATAGGAAGCCTTTTTTCCCTGTCATTTTTGCTGTCAAGTGAATCCATTAACTTGCTATCCCAATAAACAACACTGGTTTTCACGAGTTCTTCATCTTGGTTGCACACACTTCATTTTTTTTCTAAATTGTTTAAAGTAAAAAATGATTCAATGTGAAAAAATTGATGATTGAATTATACTTTTGGATAAATTTAACCAAAAATTAAAAGCAAAAGTATCTAAATATATCAAAATAGGCCAGCTGAAAAAAAATGATAAAACAATTATAAAGTATAGGCCCACTGCTAGAAAAAAATATTGACAACTAAAATGGCCAGTCTTAATAAACGTCAAAAAGGAAAAAACACCAAATTATCAGCAATCGGATATTTGAACTCGTGACCTCACATACTGAATGTTTAACTATTTAACATCTAGACACTGTTTATCTATTGAATCGAAAACCTAAACACTACAACAATGTATTCTACTTCGTTGCACAATTGTTTTTTCTCGTTTTCTATTTATTTATATCTGATTCAATTACAAAAAAAAAATTAGTGCTACTGTTCGCTCGTTATATTATTTATATGTTTTCTTTTTATCAAATTAAAATTAATAATTTTATATTTCTAGGTAATACGTTTTAACAACGTTGTTTAAAATCTTTTTTTTTTCGAGAGCAATTAAACAATGAGAATGTTTAGCATGATTGCCTCCAAAAACTGGTAAGATATTCTGTGCTAATTGTAAACTATTCGCAAAAGCCGAAAAAACGTATGTAGAAATATATGTATTTATTTATTTTTTTATTTATTTGAATTTTCGTGCTATATTTTCTATACAATGTTTTTACCCGAAGATATTGTTGGCTTAGCATAAGAACAGCCACAAATAGTCATAAAGACTAATCCAAAGTAGTGTCCGTTATTGACCAACATTTTTGCGTACAGAGGTACTCCTCAAGCGCTGAGTTAGCGGTGGCAGGATTTGAACCCGTATCGTACAACAGTACGGGTTTTAACTTTTCGTTTGACGTTTTAACCAACTAAACTATCCAGCCACAGTATATATACATATATATATATATATATATATATATATATATATATATATATATATATATATATATATATATATATATATATATATATATATATATATATATATATATATATATATATATATATATATATATATATATATATATATATATATATATATATATATATATATATATATATATATATATATATATATATATATATAAATTCATTTATATATATATATATATATATATATATATATATATATATATATATATATATATATATATATATATATATATATTTGTGCAACAGCTCGACTTATTTCTCTAGGTCGCTTAGCTTTAAATTGTTTCTAATTCAATTTTAGTGGATCTCCCCATTGGCACTGGTCTACTACCACGTGAGAGACCTTTTCTTCGTCTTTCAACTGCAGTTGGATGTGTTTTAATTTTAATATTTCTTCTATTTGAATGCACTGATGTTTGTAATGAAAATAGCGTTGCCAAAGCACCTCCTGTAAAAGTTATACTTTTTAGCCTCAATTTAACGCTTTTAATAACTTTTTTTGATTCGAAGAATCATCATTGTTAGCAACTAGTGGTTATTGTAATTAGAAGAATACAGTCAGAGATTCAAGCCACCATAAAGTCAATACTTTTCACAGAAATAGTATTGAAAAAGTAATTTTATAAAACTACAGGGAAGCGAATAGATAAAATGTCTTGTAAAACAGTGCATGTCTGAAAGGAACTATTGGCGTCATCTTTTCAAACGGATTTTAATTGTAATAAAAATATTGTATTGGTCTTGCTTTTCGTAAAAATAAATTTATTAGGTCTGTGAACAATGGAAATTGTTTAGGATGTTTGGAAATTATTTAGGATGTTTATATTTGCGGAGTATGATCCATTTATTTTAGAACACATTTAACAACGCGCTAAAACAAATAGTCCACATATCATATTTGTCATCAACAATTTGTAATGAATTTATTTTAATTATTAGTGATCAGTATTTTAGTATTTGAGTATATTAGTATTTGAGTATTTGATTTGATTAAGTATATTAGTATTTGAGTATATTAGTATTTAAGGTAGGTCATACAAGAAATAAAAAATGCAAAATACTATTCTGTCTCAGTAGACCGGATGTTTTGCATTCAGACCAGTTAACATTAATAATTCGATATGTAAGAGCAAACGGACCAGTTAAAGGTTTTAAAAATATAATATATTCCGATATATGAGCCTACTGGTGACAGCTTGGCAAAAATACTACTTGCATTTTAAGAAGAGACTGGATTAAGCATTAAAAACTGTAGAGAACAATTGTATGACAATAGATCAAATATGAGTAAAAATTACCATGACTGATGGATGTCTGAATCAACAAGCATGTCTGAATCAACAAATGAAAAAGATAATACGCGATTGGAAGCAAAAAGACTTAATGCAAGTATGAATAAGGTATGGTCAATGGTTTTAGAAAGATTTGACAAAACAAGCAAATGTCTTCAAGATTCAAAACTAGATTTGAATACAGCTACAAAGTTGTTGCAATCCTTAAAAACGTTTGTTCAAGAGTTTCATACTCAATTCAGAAATGTAAAATTCGATGGGTCGTCTACCCTTCATCTTCTTGGATTAACTCTTACTTCTGATCTTTCTTGGAAACCTTGTATCAAATCCGTTGCAAAATTAGCATCTGCTAAAGTTGCATCTCTTTATCGATCTTGACACTTTCTTACTCTGGATTCTATTTTCTATCTTTATAAATCTCAAATCCGGCCTTGTATGAAATACTGTTGACATATCTGGGGCGGATCTTCTAATGATGCCCTTTCTCTTTTAGACAAGGTGCAAAAACGCATTTTAAACATAGTTGGACCTGCTCTTGCACCCAACCTTCAACCACATCGTCGTAATGTTGCTTCTCTTTCACTTTTCTACAAATACTATAATGGGCACTGCTCTAAAGAGCTAGCATCTCTTGTGCCATCTACTAAAATTCATTCTTGTGTTACTCGTTATTTAATTAAGTCTCATCCTTTTTCTGTTACTGTTCCTAAGTGCTCTAAAAACTTTTATTCGTCTAGTTTTTTTCCTCGAACATCGGTTCTTTGGAATTCACTTCCTCCGTCTTGCTTTCCTGATTTATATAATTTGCAATCTTTTTAAGTCGTCTATCAATCGTTATCTTGCTCTACAATCTTCATATTTTCTCTTCCAGTAACTTCCAACACTAATCAGTGGTTGCTTTCAGCCTTGTTGGAAGCAAAGATGTTAATAAAAAAAAAAAAAAAAGAAGATATTGCGATGCAGAAGCAGAAAATACTGACGCTGGGTTGACACCTTCGGAAAAGTTTAAAATATACACATTAGTTCCAATTATTGAGAAGCTATTATCAGCCTTGAATCAGAGAATTACTACATATAGTGTTATTGCTGATAGATTTGGTTTTTGTATCAAGTTAATACTTGAAAATTTTATAAATTGCGAGCCAAACCGTGCATGTAGTTGAAATATACATGAAGGCATTGAGTTCAGTTCACTAAAATTCCTGATAAATCAAACCACACCAGGAAATTTTTACTTTTTTCAAAAAATAATATGCGGATTAAAAAGTCGGTGGACTCTAATTTCGGTATCACCATGGGTAGTTTTGACCAACCGAATTATGTGAATTAGTTGGCGTCTATATCTTATACACTATTGCTAAATAATATGGTCTAAATACTACCGGTCAATATAGAGATGATGGTCTTTGCTGCTTCTATAATACCAGAGGTCCTCAATCGAAAAAATAAAGAAAAATTTAACAAAAATTTTAATAAGACAATTTTAATCTTAACATCACGACCAGACGAAACTTAAAAACCGCTAATTTTCTTGATATCATATTTAATCTTTCTGAGAACTCTTTTAAACCTTATAGAAAACCAGGAGATAACCCTTTGTATATTTACATCAATTCTAACCATTCACCTAGCATAATTAAATCGATTCCAAAAATGATCTCTAATCGCATCAGTAATATATCATCAAGTAAAGAAGCTTTTAATAGAACTGCATCATTTCTTTCAAAGATTCAAAGATAAGATCAATTTCATTCCAAAAATCCAGAAATATAATACAAAATCTCGAAAAAAAGACATTATCTTGTTTAATCCATCTTATTTGCTCAATGTCAGAACAAACGTAGCAAAAACATTTTTGAGTACAATTGATAAATATTTCCCTAAAGGCCACAAATTTCACAAACTTTTTAACCGGAACAACTTTAAGGTTAGTTATAGCTGCCTTCTAAACATCAATAGTATTATTACTTCTCATAATAAAAATATGCTGTTTAATTCTCATGAAAATGCCAATCAATTATGCAATTGTCCACAAGCCACTTTATACCCACTCAATTATAGAAAATACCTTACAAAAAACCTTATTTACATTTGCAACGTAAAAACTCACCAAGAAGTAGGTTATATATATAACATTATATATATATATATATATATAAATATATATAACGTTATATATATATATATATTATATATATATATATATATATATATATATATATGTATTTATATTTATTTATTTCAGTGATCGAATACAAATACAATAATCCATTTATAATTTGATGAAGAGGTGCTAAACCAGGCCCCTCTATGCTGACAAACATGGAGATACAGACGCTACAGACAAAGCAGCAGTTGTATCTATAAAGTTACTTTCTTATGTTATTTTTGAAAGCGTTGATGGATTGAGCGTTCACTGCTTCTTGCAAAAGCGCATTCCATGGGGCGACAATTCTGTTTGAAAAAAGTTATATTGCTCCTCACAGTTTTTTACCATCTGACGTTCTAGTTTATGGTTATGACCTCTTAGAATATACTTATCTTTACTTTTTTAAAATTTTTGCGGGACGACAAAACTGACAAGCTCGAGTTTACGAGTGATTTTGAATTGCTCGATAAGATCTGCTCTTTTGCGGCGTTCTTCAAGAGTTGTTAAACCAAGCCGTTGGAGTCGATCTTCATAGGACAGGTGTTTAATAGTCGATATTGTTTTTGTTGCTCATTGTTGGACCTGCTCGAGAATGGTAATGTCTGATTTTAAATGCGGTGACCAGGCTTGTACAGCAAACTCAAGATAGGGGCGAATGTAAGTGAGATACAGAGTGCGCCATAAATAAAAACTGCGACTGCGAAATGTTTTTTTTAGTCGCCCTAGCATTCTATTTGCTACTGATGCGGCGGACTCTATTTGCGGTCTGACTTTAAGATCATTCGAAACCATCACACCAAGGTCTCTTTCGACTGCGGTTTTTTCGAGAGGACGACGGGTGCCGTCGACGTTAAACATTGAGTATTTGTACGTCGACTTGTTACATCCGCGCCCAACATGCATTACTTTGCATTTCTCAACGTTGAAACGTAAGAGCCAAATGTGTGACTATTCCACTGCTCTGTCAACGTCATCTTGGAGAGTGATGCTGTCCGACTCCTTTTTAATTATCCCTATTATTTTGCTGTCGTCGGCAAACAGTTTCATATGATGAGTAATTCTGTCCGGCAGGTCGTTTACAAAGATTACGAATAGCAATTGGCCCAAGACCGAGCCTTGAGGGGCTCTACTAGTGACTGCTTTCCATTCAGAAGTAATGCTATTTATAACCACTTGTTGACATTGGTTGTTTAGCCAAGCTGCAATCCAATCAGCGAGAGCGCCTTGAATACCGTACGCTTTCAGCTTATGAAGGAGGCGTTTATGCGGTACTTTGTCGAACGCCTTTGCAAAGTCTGTGTAAATGACGTCTACTGCGTGTCTGCAATGAGTTGCTTCCGTTCCGAGTTTCTAAAAGGTTTGATACGCATCCTTTACAATGAACAAAGCCATGCTGGTTTGGAGAAATTAGTCCATTAGCAACGCAGTGTTCTATTATTCTTTTTTGTAAAATACTTTCCATAATTTTGCAAGGTATGGAAGTGAGCGAGACTGGCCGGTAGTTGGTTATAAGGTTATATATATAACATTGGACTTTCTGGAAAAATTTTTGAAGGCAGGTGGTATAAACATAAAAACGTTTTTTTTTATGAAAATAAGGGCAACTCCATTTAACTTTCAAAATTTGTGTGGGAATGTAAAAATAAAGCTTTAGAACCTATACTAAAATGAAATAAGTGTGACCAAATGTGTGACCATTCCACTGCTCTGTTAAGGTCATCTTGGAGAGTGATGCTGTCCGACTCCTTTTTAATTACCCCTATTATTTTGCTGTCGTATAAATAATAAACATTGGCGTTTGGGTATAAATAATTTTAAGATACCTAATCCTTTTGCGTATTTTTATGAAGCTTTATCTAAAATTAATTACGTGTAAATATGTATTTTGATTTTATTACGCCATATGAATTGCGATTGGATCAACTAAAAATCCAGTTAAGTTGCTCCAGATGGTTAGATTGGGTCAGCTAAATTATGCGACTGGGTAACAGTTGATTACATTCTATTTAAACAATTCTATATAATAAAAGTTAAATTTTAGTTTAAACATATTATAGGTTGTATTTTTTTTTTTTATAAATACAGCCTATAGTATGTTGTAAACTCTAAATATTTATAGCTTGTGAAAATAATTGTTAATTTGAGTTGACTACTTTGTTCTAGGAACTGCGCTTTCACTAGTTAAATAGTCCCCAAAAAATTGACTTTCAAATTATAGTCGGTTTTTAACGAATTTAGACGGCTAGTTGGGTATCTGACACAATTCAGTCGGTTAAATTTTCTTTTTTTTTTCGTTTTTTTTAGAAGTTAGTTTATACTCTTTGAGGATTCACCCCCCCCCCCTTCTCATTTTATTCGTAGAATCGCCTATGAAAATCCAGAGCTCACAAAAATTAAATTAGCTAATAGCTTATGAATAGTTAGGTAAACAACGTTTAATTAAAAATTCAATATATGAGCTTTATGACTTCCTATTTTAATTTTTGTTTCGTGTCATAATATACAAAACATGTTACTAGAACATCGTTTCATGATCATAACATGTTTTTAATAACTGTACTAAACTGTATGTACCAACAAAATGATGAAAAGTATTACCCAAAATAAACTTCATTGTTTTTATTATTAATTTCATTTAAATTTGTGAAGAACCTTCATTTGAGATGTCGTATTGATTATTTTCTATCGCAAACAATTTAGAATTTTTTTGATTCAAAGGCGTATCCATCATAAAAGAAAAAGTTTGATCCTTTTTATTTGGTTGTTCTCCGCTGCACGCAATAGTCAGAATGATTCTTTTTATTCCTTTTTTGATTTCAGAATTTGAAATGGAATAAAGGATTGGATCAAAAATGCAGTGACAGTAAGACAACAACTTAGTCCATTTAGCTGCAATCATAACATTGATATTGGGACTTCTAAGTAGCATCATTTCACAAGCGAAAAAAGGTATCCAGCATAAAAGAAATACTAGTCATTTTCACTAGTTTGACTGTTACTGCTAATTGCTGGTTTTTATAGAAGTTATATGAAGATTCCGAGGATTTTTTGGCACTACGAACTTTCCATATTGCTATAAAAAAGGTCAATATTATTATCAATGCTGGTATACCGTATGCTAACACAAAAGAAATATATTGCACTTTACGGATGTCAATAGTATAAAAATTAATGACGTATACAACTATTGTATAAAGCCATACTAATGCAAGAGAGTAAATGCACTTTCTGGGTGTCACTACTTGTAAGTGCCAATATGGTTTGAAAATTGCAAAACATCTTTCGACAGATAACAACGCCAAATTTGCAAACTGAGCGTTTATCAATATAAAGTCAATGTGATTATACCAATTTAAAATAGATTCAAAAGTATTTTTTGAAGTGAGTATATATCGGTGAAAGTAACCTTCTTCAATTATTATTGTCACAGATAAGTGCAAGACTTGAGCAGATAAAGCTAGCAGTAAATCAATTAAAGTCATATGCATTGCGTAAACAGCGGTATTAAGCGATTTATATAATTTTGTTGTTTCCACAGCAACTAATACAGCTAAGTTTATAACTGTTGTTATCAGAAATATTAGTGCACCAAATATCATATATATTACATAAATGCTGTATTTTGGAAATAATGGCTCAATGTAAAATTTCCAAGTTTCATATTCATATGACGAACACTGAGCTGTGAAAGTAATTAAACGAAAATTTATTGTCGTTAGACATAGAAGTGTGGTGCTTGATTTTGAAATTCTACTTGGTTCACAAAAACTATAAATAATATTTTTGTTTCCACCACAAGATGGAGCAGGGTATTGAAGAAAAGGGGTAGTAAAATTTTCCTTGCATGAAATTCGCTCTCCCGGAACAGTTGAAACTATGGACAGAGGAAACAGGTAATATAATACGACAGTCGAATTCATGTTTAAGCACACATTTATGCAAAGCTTGAAAAAGTGTGGTAACATCATTATTAATATTCCGTTTGTAAAACCTTTTAGACGATATTTCGTCTGACTTATTTCCCGTGAACTTTGGAAAGTCAGATGATTTTTGAGGTAGTGTAATTTACAATCAAATAAAAAAACAAAGGAATATTGCGTAGTGTTAGGGGGTTTAATTCAAATAATATAATAATAATACCAATTCAAATTTCAAATAAATTATTTAGTATTGAGAGAATTCGTATTATTTATATAATGTTTTTTCATTTTTCCATAAAAATAATTATTTGTTAATAATTTATTTGAAATTTGAATTCGTATTATCTGATATTTTAAATTAGTTTATATATATATATATATATATATATATATATATATATATATATATATATATATATATATATATATATATATATATATATATATATATATATATATATATATATATATATATATAATACAAATAACAAAATAAATAACAATATAAACACTAGAAATCACTACAATCTTCCCATCTATATTAAAAATTAACAATCTAGTTGCATCATTTCAATATAAACTCATCATGTTTTACCGAAGCTTACATTTGAGCAAACATGTTAAGATGAAAAGATTGTTATGATTTCTAGTGTTTATATTGTTATTTTTTTTGGTTATATATATATATATATATATATATATATATATATATATATATATATATATATATATATATATATATATATATATATATATATATATAATCCTCAGCGGGAAGCATAAGATATAGCTCTCACTTTAGCCCACATTCCGCTAAAGTGGTATACGGCTCTCTCAAAAATATAATTTTTTCATAAATACAAACCGCTTTTCTTATTATTTGATATCGATTAGAAAAATTAAAAAAAATTGGGCAAACTACATAGAATAAAAAAGACAAAGTTTGAGTATCAGATTGACTTTTTTTGCTGACTAAATACAATTGCTTATTTATTTTGCGTAACATCTACTGATTGTTTTGTAGCGCTTGAGATTATATTTTAACTATACAAAAACTTTTTAACTACACTATAAAATAACTTAATTATCAAGTCAACAAGGCTTACAACTTGTTGACTTGATAATTAAGTTATTTTATACTACAACAACTTTATTTTTAGTTAAGCAGAATTTAGTATTACAAATGTGAATATTATTATTACATAATTATACTATAAAGCAGAGTTGTTAAAAAGGCCAAAAGTAACAAAGACAAGGCTAAGGCCACATGTTACAAGGCCAAGGCCAAGAACAAGGCCAAAAGTTACAAAACCAAGGCCTTAATTTTTAACCTTATGGTTTTGGCTACTTACCTTTGGCATGGTCAAGGCCAAGGCCAAGGACTAACACATCTGCTATAAAGTTGTCGTAGAAACACAGATAAGCAGTATAAAATCTTTTGTGTGAAATACCGTATAACATCACTATAATAATGACAATATAGTCAAGTTTGCAAAATTGTTAATAAAAGAAAAGCATTATCGTTGTAACTATAGTTATCTTAAAAAAGATAAAAAAGTGTAAAATAATAATAAAAAAAAAAGCCAATTGAAATGCAAATGTTTTTAATTAGGTTGAACTAACAAATTGGTTTCTTAAATAAAAAATTCAATTTCTTAAAAAAATTCTATTATGAAAAAATAAATTGATAATATTCTTGTAACAAATATAAAATTAAATTTTGTATTTAATAAATAGTAATTATTTAATTTAATAATTTAATTAATGAATAAACAGATAGCTTGCACAAAAAACAAAAGCTTCCGTAAAAAGTTGATTAGTGAGGCTAGTCACATTCGTTTTAGAAGGGCTTTTCTCATGCACTCATTTACTCCTGCAGAGGCCTGTATTATGTTTCAACTCTTGTATCTTTAGATTAGTATATTATTGTTGAATAAAGATTTTATCAAGAGGTCTTCATTTTATGAGTTCTTAACAATCAGGAAAGTCAAATTTGATTTCCCAACTAACACAGTACAGGCATTCTTCAAAGTCTCTCATGTTCCTCTATCCACATTTTTTTTAAACTAGTTTATTCCCAACAAGGCTGCAAGCAACCAAAATTTATGTTGGGAGTGACAAGAAAATAAAGAAATATTTTTATAGACCAAGAAAAACGGTAGAAAAAATATTTTAAAAAATTGTAAATTAAACGAGTTTGAAAAATATGAGGAACTTTAATATTGCAATTAATAAGAATGATTTATCAAAATTTATGTCAAAAACTTTCTGTAGCTTTTGAAATAAATTTGATTTCAACACTGACAATGATAAATTTGATAATAACACTGAAGTATCGACAACACTGAAGTATCGACAAGAGTGGCTATTTTCCTTTGAGAAGGAGAACAATAAAAAAACAAAGAGAAAGGCGAATGAAAAGGTTTTAAATAAAAGCACATAAAAAAATAATCGAGGATTCAAACCTAATTTCACAAAAAATAAATGAGTTGATACAAAAGCATAAACATAAACTAAGCATAAACATGTGATTATTGCAGTTTTTGAGAATCAAAGGAAAATAGCCAATAACACTGAGATCTAAAGATGAAACAGGTGAACTCAAGTTAGTCACACAAAAAGCAAGTAAGTAAGTGATTATTGCAGTCTTTGTGAATCAAAGGAAAATAGCCAATAACACTGAAATCCAAAGGTGAAACAGGTGAACTAAGTTATTCACACAAAAAGCAAGCAAGTAAGTGATTATTGCAGTCTTTGTGAATCAAAGGAAAATAGCCAATAACACTGAGATCCAAAAATGAAACAGGTCAACTCAAGTTAGTCACACAAAACAAGTAAGTCTGGTAAACTTTTCAGTAGTCTTTATCAGATTTAACAGGTGAAAAGCTACTTTACAATAGCTTCTCACCTGTTAAATCTGATACAATTATTTATATAAAAAAGATTAAAATGAATAGTAGGTTGTAATGGTTTTTAATGATCATTTTAATAATAATATAAACTCTAGTTAGCAATAATAATAAACTCTGGTAACTAACTCAAATAGATATTTTATTATACCTTTCTTAAGGAGTTAAAGGGAAGAGTTTTATAACCACTAACAAGGAGACACAAGTAACAATCCACAAGTAGAATCAAAATGATTTACCACTTAAAGCAAGAAACACAGGTTTAGATTTACACCAGCTTAATAGATAAAAATTGGTGCGAAGCTGGTTAACAGAACTTTCTGCTTACACATTAAGCCAATAAAATATTGGCTTTCCGATTAGATTAATTAAATAATGTATTTATATTTGATAAAATACAAATACATTAATTTTTGATACAAATTCAAATACAAGTATGTAATCAGCATTTTCCAAATACAAACATTTTAAGTCAAGAAAAAGTACAAACATTTTTTATAATATTACTAATAATTTAATATAATAAATAAAATGAAAATAACCCTAAAAATATCACTTGAATTTAAATTTTAAAATTATTTTAGTGCTAAAAATGAAAAACGTAACAAACTTTTGATTTTTAGCATAAAAAACATCAGTCAATATAGGTAATTTTGGTAAAATAGGTAATATAGGTAATTTTGGTATAATATAGGTAATTTTGGTAAAATTGACTGGTGTCATTTTATGTAAATATACTTTTTAATCAAATACAAATATTTAAGAAGTTTTTTTTTTATTAAATACAATAAAAGTACAAATACAATAAAATAGCCTATTATTACAAAAGACAAATATCTATTTAACCTCAGGTTCAATAGATATTTGTCTTTCGAAATAATAGGCTTAAAGGGTTTAATAGGGTTTAAGGTCTGACCTGCTCCAGATCAGGCCTTAAACTGGATGAAACCAATTTTTTAGTTTAGTTTCTAGTTTAGTTTCTACTACTTCAAGAATTTATCAGTTTAGATTAATATCAATTTAATATAGTTTCATTAATATTTTTAATATAAAAAAATACGTAATTAAACAGCACACTGAAGTCATACCAACAATCTTGAAATGGCAGGTAAACAAAAATAAAATACCTATACCCAATAGATTAAAAAAAACATGTCGTCAATTATTCTACTATTTTAACCTAAACCACCCTTCTATACATATCAGCCTTGGATTTAAAAAATTATTTTGAGAAGAGTCAATTTTGGGAAGGAGGGAATCTTATACATTGAATAAGATACATACAAATGTACGTATGTTATTCAAGTAATACATATATTTATATTTTATGACAAGCATTTTGGCGATTCTTAAATTATTGAAACCAGAGAGCTTATTTTTCAAACCCACTTTTTTGACGATCTTTTTACAATGTTATTTATTTAACAATAAATAAACTAAAATTTAAATTTTAAAATATATTCAGAAGTTTTTGAATAGTGTATGGAAAAATATTGATGTTAATTTCTTCAGTTAATAAAACTTGAAATTTTTAATTTTCAATGTCAGTAAATTTTTTTCCATTTATCATAATAAATAAATATTTACTATTTTTATAATTACATAACAACATTTTCATAACAATTTTAACATAATTTAAACTAAAAAAATTTAGCTTTGAAAAAATATTTATGCAAATATATTACAATTCAGTAAATACCTTTTTGTGATGTCACACAAGTAACAAAAAACAACGAAATATTTTATTTGTGAACAAACAATAATGCTTTTTTAAAAAAATATTTTTAGTTAAAAGCAAAAATTATTGAAACAAAATGAAAAAATTTTTATGGTGTTTTAGTAAAATACCTAAAAAAAATTAAAAATAGTTTTATATTTAACGATATATGTGTGACATTACACAGATAAGATCATTAAATAAATATAAATATAAAGGAACAATAAAACCATCAATAAAGTATTTAAAAAAATAAATTACGAGTCAAAATCAATTAAGTCAATAAACGTATTATCTGAAAATACAAAAAAAACAACAATTAATAATAACGACGTAACAGAAAATTTCTTATTTATTTATTACTTTTTTTTTTTAATGTTAATATTAGGTGCCCCAAGATGTCCTTACGGTCTTATCACAGAGCACCGCGGAAGAGCATTTAATAGGAAGTTCACGCCTCCTTCCCAACCGATGTCGCAAAACTTGCCCAGAGGTGGGGTTTGAACCACGGATAATACGTTCCTGAGGCAAGTGCGCTACCACTGCACCACGGCTGCTTACCACTGTGCCACGGCTGCTTACTGAAGAAATTAAAATAGTTATTTAAGGAATGTGTTATCAATAGCACATTCCTTAAATAACTGTTTTAACTCTGCTTTCACCATTGAAGTTAGTGACAATATACTATTCTTTAAAAATAGGACAAACGTTATTTGTGAGGACCCTACATTCTCACCGGACACAGTTTCTATAATTCTGAAGTCACTAAATCCAAATAAATGTACAGGAGTAGATAGAGTTTACCCATTTCCCATAAAATGTTGCGCAGATGCGTTCTCCCTTCCTTTATCACTTATTTTTAATAAATCGTATGACACAGGAATAATTCTATCGATGTGGTTAAATGCTAATTTAACACCATTATTTAAAAGTGAAGATAAATTGGAACCATCGAGTTATCGACCAGTATCACTTACTTCAGTTTTAAGTAAAGTAATGGAACGTATCTTAAAAGCTACATTTATGTCGCACTTAGAAAATAACAATCTCTTGACTAAGGAACAGCATGGATTTTCTAAAAAAAAACTGTCGTACAAACCTTATAGAATCTATGGATCTAATAACTCAAGCAACGGAAGATAATTTACCAGTAGATATTATTTTCCTGGGTATGAAAAAAGCTTTCGACTCCGTGCCTCACAATAGATTGTGTCTTAAACTAAAAAGTTATGGTTTTAACTATAAAGCAGTTAAATGGTGCAAAAATTTCGTATGTAACAGATTGCAACGTGTTGTCTGCAAAGGCGAATTTTCAAATTGGTCTCGAGTTACAAGTGGAGTACCGCAAGGATCTGTTTTGGGTCCGTTTATGTTTATTGTTTATATAAACAACTTACCGAATGAGTTATCAACAAACTGTAAAATGTATGCTGATGATATTAAACTAATTAACATAATTAGATCATCTTCTGATATAGAAAAGACTCTAACAGATCTTAAAAAATTAATGACATCGTCTTAATTATGGCTATTAAAATTTAATGTCAACAAATGTAAACGCATGCACATAGGTAGCAAAAATACTAAGTATATATATACAATGTATGATTCAGTGTTAAATAGAGTTGAGCTACCAGAAACCAAAATTGAAAAAGATTTAGGAGTTATGATTTCAATCAACTTAAAATGGTCAAGTCAACTTAGATCAAAACATTGTAGATTCTAAAACACTTTAACAATTTAATTCAAAGTTGGACTTATTTTTAACATAAATCGGCTGTTAAAGCCTAGATCAATTAGGCTCCGTACATTGTCATTGTACATGTACACAGTTATTATTAAATAAATAAATAAATAAATTTGAAAATAAATTGCCTGTAACACGTAATGATATAAGTTACTTTTTTAGAAGTAATTTAAAGAATTTCAATTTCTTATAAAGTTATAATATATATTATAACTTATAATATCAGTTACAGTATTTATAATATAAGTAATATATTATCAATTATATAACTTTTAGAAAATGTACAACATTTATGTATTTATAAATAATATGTAAAGTTTAGATATTATTTATAAATACATAAATGTTTCGCATTTTCTAAAAGTTATATAATTGATAATATATAAGGCAGTGTTACTTAGTACAACCTAACCATATTTTGATAAGTGACATTGAGATTTGCTTGAAAAAGATAATTTAAAACAAAACACACTGACTTAGTGTATTTCATTTTCGTAAGTTAGTGATTCAGCCGTAACTGTAAGCACACCAAACCATATAAACTAAGATGAAAAATTTTCAACATTTGTCTATCGCATAAAAAACTAAAAAACATGGCTTCAGTTTAATAAAAAATTTTACAAGCCTGTATTAATATGTCAACATTGACATACTTTCAAACTTAATAATGGCAATGAAATTTAGAGCATTTAAGAAGTTTAAGAGTATACTACGTTTTTGTTTTTTTTAGTAAAATCGTTCGTTAAATGTTTAAATATTGCTATTAAAATATATATATTACTTATATTATAGAATTAAAACTGACATGCATGTCAGTTTTTCCTTGACATGCATGTCAGTTTTTCAGTGATATGCATGTCAGTGAAAATATGATAAAATCTTTTAAAATGACATACAGTAACACAGCTTAATTTGGATTAAATTAAATTATATACACTTGCATTTGGAGTTAAGAGGAACTTAATTTGGTTCATTTTTAGTATTTCTGTAAAAAATAATTATTAACATGATAATAAGTTAAGTATTTCTGTAAGAAATAATTATTAACATGTTAATAATTTTTTTTTACAGAAATATGTTACATGTTTTTTACAGAAATACTAAAAATGAACTAAATTAAGTTCCTGTTAACTTCAAATGCAAGTGTATATTTAATCCAAATCAAGCTGTGTTACTGTATGTCATTTTAAAAGATTTTATCATATTTTCAAGCATAATTTTTAATTTTTTAATAAACTTTAGATATCATTTATAAATGCATAATATAAATGTAAGATTTAACATTTTCTATAAGTTATATATTTGATAATATATTAATAATATATACTATAAAAAGTATATTAGTTAAATTACTTATAAAATATGAAAAATCTTGCATTTAATAAATGTATGATTTTAATTTTTTTTCATAAGTATGTAAAACTTCTATATTATTTATAAATACATAAGCCATTTATTAAATGATTTATGAAAAATAAATAATATGTAAAGTTTACATTCGGCAGTGTTACAGAGTAAAACTTTGCTATGTTTTGTAAAATTTGTCAAAGTCAGTTTACAAAACATAGCAAATTCAAAGGTTTTTCAAAAAGTCTTTGAGATTTGTTTGAAAAAAAAATTAAAATTAAACATAATAAGCCATAACTGTACAGTTGTGGCTTAGTATGTTTAATTTTAACTTTTTTTTCAAAAAATAAATATACAAAAAATAAATATACAAAGGAACTTCATTTGTTTTTTTATTGTATTTTTGTAAAAAATTTTGCATATGAGTTTTAATTCTATACTAAAAGTGTAAATATGTTAAAATCAATATTTAGTTCTCCATTTAAAAAACGATTTCACACACAAAAAGAGTAAAATTTGATATGCTCTCAAATTTCTTAAATGCCCTGCATTAACACTCTAAACCATATAAACTATTTGAAAAAATTTTCAACATTTGTTTATTGCATTATTACAGAATATTCTGTAATTATGCAATAGACAAATGTTAAAAATTTAAGACTGAAATTATAAGTTGAAAATTTTAGACTAATAAACTTTAGAATGAAATTCAGAATGAATTTCTGAGCTATTAATAAGTTTGAGATATGTTAACGCTTACTTTTTTTTATAGTGGTAAAATGTTTATATTCGATAACGCTTTCAGTTTGATAAAACATTTTACAAGTATAAAAAAAGTAAATGTTAACATATCTCAAACTTATTAGTAGCTCAGAAATTCATTCTGAATTTCAGTCTAAAATTTAATTTCTCAAATTTCTTAAATGCAGGGCATTTAAGAAATTTGAGAGCATATCAAATTTTACTCTTTTTGTGCGTGGAATTGTTTTTTAAATGGAGAACTAAATATTGAATTTAACATATTTACACTTTTAGTATAGAATTAAATCTGATATGCAAATATTTTTTACAAAAATACAATAAAAAAAAAACAAATGAAGTTCCTTTGTATATTTATTTCTAATATTCAATCTAAATCAAGATGTGTTACTGCATATGGCATTTTAAAAGAAAAACTCTTTTAAAATGTCATATGCAGTAACGCGGGCGGAAAAATTATATGTTAAGCACCATGGTACAGTGCCAACAACACCGATTTGGTGTTATCATTCTTTGTATACAAAAGTAATAATTTAATAATTTAAAACTGCATATTATAATATAAAAATATTTTATTATAATTTGTGTTATTTTATAATATATTTGTTACAATAAAAATATAAAATTTTGCAATGTTTAATTTATTTTAATAATGGTAATTTGAAAATATAGTTTTTAATAATAGATTTGTATAAATATATAATTTTATAATCTAAAAGTAAAGCATATTTTTCAAGAAGAAGAAAAGCTCTTAATAGATTAACTTAATTATATACATATGTATATAAATATATTATTTCATCAGTTTGTTGCTCTCACATTTGGGGGCTCTCACATTTTTTGTTTTCTAAGAGGAGGTTTTTTAAATTTCCCCCGTCTTTAGATATTTTTGAGTGTAATCAAAACTTCGTAATGAAAATTTGCCGTTTTTCTTTAACAAGTCTAAAGATATTTTTACACATTGAATTATATATATATATATATATATATATATATATATATATATATATATATATATATATATATATATATATATATATATATATATATATATATATATTTTTTTTTTGTATGTGTTTAGGTGCTCCCAGAAGTCCTTACGGTCTTATCATAGAGCACCGCGGGAAAGCATTTAACAGGAAGTTCACGCCTCCTTCCGTACCAATGTCGCTTGTTGGGCTGGAGCTGGCGTCGAACCCCGGACCTCTGGGTTCTGAGCCAGAACTCTAACCACTGCGCCACGGCTGCTCTAATATATATATATATATATATATATATATATATATATATATATATATATATATATATATATATAATATATATATATATATATATATATATATATATATATATATATATATATATATATATATATATATATATATATATATATATATATATATATATATATATATATATATATATATATATATATATATATAAAGACTCTTTCAGAGGGGGAGCCACATGGGCCATATGGCCTGGGCCTCCGATTTTGTTGGGGCCTCACATTTTCAAAACACATTTGTTAAACACGAAAATAAATATCAAAGTAATTATTTTAATCTAATTATTCTAAACAATTTAACTTTAGGTTAACTTAAGATAATAAATTAATTTCTTTTTCATAATTACACATTTCCAAACTTAAATTCGACATGATAAAGATTACGTCATGTAATGATGCAATTAACCCTCCGTCGGGCGCGACGGAGGGTTAATTGCACCAAGTTGATACAATTACTTTTAACTCGTACGAGTTTTTAAGTTATGACTTAGTGTTCTGCTTTTTAGTAGCTTCATTTTTTCTTAAATTTTTTAGTTGTAATTCATCAAACAAGATTAAATCAATTTGTTTTGAACTGTTTCTTATCATTTTGTATAAAATTGATATATTGCGCTTTTGTACATTGCGTTTTGTACGTTACATTTTGTAACTTTGAGAATAGTAATATTTTTTAATTTTAAAACATAATTCGTTTTATAAATTTGTATAAGTTTGATTGATGTATAAATTTATTATATTTTCAAATTTCAATATTATTTCCAGATACCATTAAAATAAAGAGAAGATTTGATAGTGGTGCAAGTAAAAGGCGGCGGAGAAAAGAATTGGCCGAAGAACCATGCACCAACTCAAAGAAAATATATTCGTTTTTAAAAAAATCACAAAACACAGTTCAAATTGAACAAGCAAACCAAACTCAAAGTGTGAGTGACAATGGTAACATTGAAAATATAGTTGTTCCAATTGCAGAAGACCCAATTTTGGAACAACAACCAGCAGGAAATTTAAATATTATGAACCAGGGACGGGTTGAAACCGAAATCTCATTACAGGAAAATGCAGGTGAAAATAAAATTGGAGATATGGAAACAGAAATAACTGATCCGATTCATCAAGGTAATCCGTTCAATTTTATTGACATTGGGATTATCAACAAGAACAATTCTTGTCAAGTGAACTCTTTTCTTAAAATTACTTGTTTTGAAATTCCAAATAATATTGTTAAAGACTCTAATCATCATGCATTTCCTTATCGTTTCTTAAACAAAACTCTTGCAAATGGAGAAACATGCAAAAGAGACTGGTTGTGCTGGAGTGTTGAAAAACAATCTTTGTATTGAGCACAATGTTTTCTTTTTAACAAAAATGCTGCAAATGTGTCATTTTTCTCTATTTCTGCCGGATGGGGCATCAGTAGAGGTTGGAGAAGATTGAAAGATCGTATTCCGTCGCACGAAAGTTCAATTTACCATAAAGAAAACTATGTTGTATGGAAAGCTGCTAGTAGAGTAGCATTATGTGAAACTTCAGTGGATAATTTACTTTTATCAGAACTCAAGACTGAAACTGAAAATTGGAAAAAATTCTTCCAACGTATTCTAGATGTTATTATTTTTCTTTCTGAACGTGGATTAGCACTTATATTACATATATATATATATATATATATATATATATATATATATATATATATATATTCAGGGCCTTTCAGAGGTTTGGAGAGGCCCCGGCCAGTTAAAAAATTGAGGCCCCAAAAGAAAAATTTGCGCAAAACGCGACGCAATATAATGCAAAGCCATTTAAGTCTTCAGATAGATCAGGACCCGATAAATGTCTTACTTTAAAATAAATTAGACAGATCGTCACACACAGATGTGGCGCCTTTTGTACGTTTTATCAAGCCAACTAGCCAAGAGACGCGCTTGTCTACTAAAAACCCATTTTTGGGGAGGCCTGGGAATTAAGAAGGCACGACGTATGAGTGGCAAAATAATTTCCGTAATCAAAATATTTCTACAAATTTAATTACATGTATTTATTGTTTAAAAAATCCTAAGTCTCATTATTGTAATATAATGACTGATGTTTTAGCTAGGAAAAATATTTTAATTGAAAAAAGATGTGGCTTTCGTTGCCTACGCGAAAGTCACTCGAGTAAAAATTGTAGATCAAATTTTCGATGTTTTAAGTGTGACAAGCCTCACCATATATCTATTTGTGATAATAATATAAAAACTTTCGGAAATAATAATACAAATGAAATTTTAAGTAAAATTAAAGTTTATGTTCAAGGTAATGCGGGGTGGATATTGAAATTATATGTTTTGTAAAAGAAGTTTGTTCTCCGTTAAATGGCCAGTATACAGAAACTGCGTGTAAAAATTATAATCATTTAAAGTACTTAAAATTAGCAGATTATCATAGAGATAATGAGTATTTAGAAGTTGATATTTTAATAGGTGCGGATTACTATTGGTCAATAATAGAAAATAAGATAATAAGAGGGGTTGAAGGCCCAATTGCAATAAAATCTATGGTAGGATACTTAGTCAGTGGTCCTATCAAGGTTAAGAATAATAAAGTAGATTGTTCTGTTCTGTCTTCGCATGTTTTAAAAGTCGAAGGAGAATTATATAATGATAAAAAGTTTTTAAAAGATAAGTTTTCAACTATTTGGAATAAAAACGAAGATAATATTAGCGACAATTTAGTTGTCGAACAATTTCTCTAAAGCATTAAATTTGAAAATAATAAGTATACTGTAGAACTACCCTTTAAGGAGAATCATCTTTTGTTATGCGATAATTATAGTTTATGTTTAAAGAGATTCAAATCATTAGAGAAAAAGTTTTTAAATAATGCAAAATTATTTAATTCATATAATGATATTATAAAAGAATAATTATTAAATGGAACGGTAGAGCAAGTTTTAAGTAACAAATCTAAGGTCGGACTTGTTCATTATTTACCTCATAGACCAGTTATAAGAGAAGATAAAGTTACAACTAAAATGTGCATTGTATTTGATGCGAGTGCGACAAATTCAGGTCCCTCGCTAAATGATTGTTTACATTCAGGTCCTTCTTTAACAACTCTACAATATGGAGTTTTGATACGTTTTCGTGTAAATAAGATAGCATTTATTGCTTATATTGAAAACGCCTTTTTGAACATTTCAATTTCTGAGAAACATCGCGATTTCATACGATTTTTATGGTATGAAAATATTAATAACTTAAATATAAAAAATTTAAAAGATCATAAATTAGTAACATATAGATTATGTCGAGTTTTATTTGGAGTCACTTCTCCTTTTTTTCTTTCAGCAACTTTGATCCAATATTTGTAAGTAGATTACTAAATTCTATTCATGTTGACAATTTGAGTTTTTGCTCTGATTCTGTAATTGAGTGTTTTAAGTTTTATGAAAAATGTCGTTCCCGGCTAGGTGAAGCTGGTTTTAATTTAAGAAAATTTGAATCTAATTCGGTTGAGTTAGGTAAGTTAATAAATGAAACGAATTTTCAGAGTCAAAATATTACTAAAGTGTTAGGTTTAACATGGAACAAGGAATTAGATTTGTTTATTTTTTCGTTTTTTGAATTATATAAGATTGCCGTCCCTTTTCCAACAAAAAGAGACGTGCTTAGTTTTACAGCAAGTTTTTTCGATCCCTTGGGACTAATAAACCTAGTAATTGTGCGTTTAAAAATTTTATTTTAACAAATTTGTATATCTAAAATAGGATGGGATTGTAAAATTAATAAAGATTTTTAAAAGTATGGTAAGATATTTATAAGGATTTAGGTTCTGTTCAGTCGATTTATGTACCTAGATGTTATTTTTTTTTCGAAATCGAGTGCGAGTTGCACACGATTTGAACTTTATGGTTTTTGTGATGCTAGTTTAAAAGACTTTGGGTGTTGTATATATTTAAGATGTATTTTTAATGAGAACGAACAGTTTTCCTCTCTTGTCACTTCACAATCTAGAATAACCTCGCTAATTAAATGTACAATACCTCGATTAGAATTAAAAGGTTGCTTACTGCTTGCATATTTCTTATGTCTAAAGTAGTTAAGGAACTTTCATCAATCATTCTTATTTCTAAAATTAAATTATTCTCAGATTTATATATTTGCTTACATTGGATAAAAAATTCTAATAAAGTTTATGAAACATTTGTTCAAAACCGTCTTGAAAAAGTTAGAGATTTATTTGGCATTTCTTTTTGGGATTACGTCGAAACAGATCGTAATCCTGCAGATAGTATATCTCGAGGTGCTAGTATTGAAAGTTTAACTAATAATCAGCTATGGTTTATGGACCCAAATTTCTTTACACTCCAGAGATTTGGCCCTTCTTTGATCAAAATAATTTAATTGACCTTCCAGAGGAAACAAAAATATTACTAGTAACTAATGAATTGTTCATAGATTTAAAATTCATTGATATAACTTATTTTAATTCATATTCTCGCTTAATAAGAGTAACAGCTTATATTCCAAAATTCGTATCTTGCTTAAAAAATACGCAAGTACGAAAAGACAATATTTTACTTTCTTCTAGTGAATTAAAGAACGCCAAAATAATTTGGATTAAATTTATCCAACAAAATGTATATAGTTCTAAGAATTATAAACAACTAAAAAATGATTTGGGATTTTTCTTTGATAGCGAAGGAATATTAAGATGTAGGGGGCGATTGGGAAATGCTCCAATTAGTTACAATATTAAATTTCCAATATTTCTTCCAAAAGAAAGTCTTTTTACTGAATTAATTATTTTACATTGTCATAAAATTGTTAAGCACAACGGCGTTAAAGTAACGCTAAACCAATTAAGAATGGAATTTTGGATTCCAAAAGTTAGAAATTTAATTTAAAAATTAATTAAATAATGTTATTTGTGCCAAAGGTACGAAGGAAAAACTTATAGTTATCCTGATGTTCCTCCGTTACCTTTAAGTAGAGTAAACGATGATTATGTTTTTAAGTACACAGGAATTGATCACTGGGGACCATTATTTGTGAAAAACATATATTCTGAAGGAGAAATATTTAAGTGTTGGATACTTTTAGCCTCTTGTGCTAGTACACGTTTTATACATTTAGAATAGTTCCTGACTGTTCAGCTTTGGCGTGTATTCGAAGGTTGAGAAGACTCATTAGCAAATTTGGCGCACCCTACGAAATTATTAGCGATAATGAATCGTGTTTTACAGCCGATGAAACACAACAATTTGCATCCTCAAAAGGTATTTTATGGTACTTCAATGTTGCAGCCGCTCCGTGGTGAGTAGGATTCTTTGAACGTATGGTACGTTCAGTCAAAAGAATTCTCAGGAAATTATTAAAAACTGCAAGATTATCGTACATAGAAGTACTTACAATTCTTGCAGAAATCGAAGTCGTTACGAATAAGCGTCCGTTAACGTTTTTGTATGAACAACTGGGAGACGAACCGTTATCTCCTAATCATCTCGTGTATGGCAAAAGAATAAGCGTAGAAACATTATTAATGAAAAATGGTTATAAAAATATGGACATAAAAAAGCGCGTTGTATATACAAACTCAATTTTAGAACATATTTGGAATAGGTGGCGCAGTGAATATTTAACAGAGCTTCGCGAATTTCATAGAAGTAATAATAAATGTGGAAGTAAAAATAATATAAAGAAAGGCGATGTAGTGATAATTCAAGATGCAAATTTGGTTCGAGGATTATGGAAATTAGGCGTTATTGAAAACCTTTCACCGTCAACAGACGGACAAGTGCGTGCAGCAAATGTGCGATGTGTCTCCGCTGGGAAAATCACGTATTTGAGTCGCCCAGTTAATAAATTGTGTTTACGTGAAGAAAATAAATTTGGTGTTGTTGAAACTACGTTTGTGAATGAAAATAACATTCAGCTATATGTTACTACTGTTGGTGGCGGGAGTGTTGCGCTAATCAAGTTATCGTAAACGTAAATTATTTGGATTGGCTGATTATACTAAACAATTGATGTCCCTCTTGGGAATATGTATAAATAGCGTGCTTATCGAAGTCTCGCTCTCTTGGAGTAACCTATCAAACATCAACGGACTGGAGCAACTGTTCTACTACTAGCTGTGATCTACAATATCTTTCTTGTGTTTATTGCATATTTGTATATAATATATTAACTATGATAAATTGAACTCGTTTTACAATACGACTCTTACGTAAAACAACAATATCGAAGAAAAAATGCTCAATGGCCTTGCTTACGCTAGAGCTGCTAGAGCCCATACATTACTTTAGCTCACTTTAGCTATAATAATTTCAAAAGATCTTGCAATTGATGACGAGATGGTAGCAAATCTTGATGCTACCATTAAGGGTGTCATAAATAACAAAATTTCGTATACTGATATTAAAACTGGCGTTGATAATTAAATGTGCGATGCATTACTTTGTAAGTTCAATGAAAAACTAAAATAATTTGAAAAACGAGGACCTACATCAAAACTATGGATACAATATCTGAAGAGCTGAACGCATATGAGGTTCACAAGGTTATTTGAAATTAAAACTAAACAAATTAAAACGCGCTGATGAAGTTCTTCCTCTTTTAACCAACAGTAGCACTATAAAAAGTTCATGATGAGAAAGTAGATCCAGTATTACTATTTCAACATATGAGTATTACTAAGACATTTGAGGATGAAATAAAAAAATATTTTGAATATGAATTAGTCCCCTATCCTTTATCAATGTTTGATGAAACTAGAATGCATAAAACGCAGAAATCAGCTATTTATAATTGCTTTGAATCAGTGGGAATTAAAATTGATAACACAAATGCTAGTTACATCATCGATGGAGGGTATTTATTACACCGTGTTGTGTGGAATCGAGAAGCAATCTTTAACGTTACTTTTGATAAATACATTCAGTACGTACATAAGTCATTGAGTTCTATATTATTATTTGATGGTTATACTGATTATAAGAAAATTGTTGTAAAAGCTGTAAAATAGCGTCGTTGAACCACAAAAATATCTCCTTCACCTGATGTAATTTTTGATCAATTTATGACAGTTCCAACAAACCAACAACAACTCCTTGCCAATACTCATAACAACTCTCGCTTCATTTTTATGTTATGCAAAAGATTTACAGCTGCAAATATTATAATGAAGCAAGCAGATAATGACGCTGATGTCCTTATAATTGAAACAGCCATAGAAAAATCCAATGCAACAAATACTTCTGATATTGTCGGTGAAGATGTTGACTTATTAGTGTTACTGACTGCACGGACTCCAAATGATAAGATTATTTACTTTTTAAAATATAATAAAAATATATTAATAACACTATTTTCAAAAATTCAACAGATCAAGAATTGATTAAGGCACAAAGTCGTAGTGGACTTACAGCTGTTAATAATGAATGCTATCAAATACTTGTGAAAGATGAAATTCAATTTCAAAATGAAACAAATGTTATTCATTTGCAAGAAATTAACATTGCCAGAATGACTGTGGTTTTAGTGAAAAATACAGAAGAAGTTAGCTTTTATAACTCTATCTTGACAGGATGTGGTATATTGACAATGATGTTAGGAAAAACCTTTTAGAAAATATGATAAAACTTTACTTTCGAGTGCGAGTATTTTCTTTAGCTAATGACATTACCACTAAACATAAACTAAAATTTAAACAAAAAATAAAAGGGTGGACTTTTAAAAGCTTGAAAAACAGTCCAAAGAGTAACAAAGATGTTGTAAAATTGTATATGTCACTTGTTATATGTTTTGTTTAATAAATAAAATTATTTATCTTAAAATATTGTTAATTATGTTAAATATTGTTAATTCTTTTGCTCTTAAATTTTTTTATTGGTTTATCAGAAGAGATTCTCCGCAATAATTTACGCTTTTGTATATGAGCTCCTATGGTATTCCCAGTAACAAGGGCTACAGATTGTTGCCCCAATTTGATCATTTGATTTGTGTCCCAACTGAAGGAGGGTAATCTCATTTCAGCAACCAAGGTTGCGATGCCTCCCGAAGTGTTCCTCCAGGATACCTTGAGTAAAACGTTTAATACAAAAGGTATACCACCAGTTAAAAAAAACTTGGTAACTTCAATTGATGAATTCAATGTTATATGGAGACCTAAGTATGTTTGTAATGAAATAAACAATTTTTCACGTTCACCCCGATGGATATTCCCAGTTCAATTTTCAACATTTTTTTGCCAAATTTCAAAGTATTTTAAAAAGGTGTTTTTCAGCCAATCAAAGCGAGCATCGTTAACATTGCGGTAGTGCAACAAAAATTCTTTTCTTTTTATAATGCCTTCCGTTTGATTACGACTAATTTTATAATCAAAAGATTTATCCATTAATTCACGTATTTGTGCTGTTTCATGGGTTTCTGGCTTTAAAAGCTAATTATTTGAGCAAGAATTGATCATGTTCTAAGGTCAACTTAGGCGGCAACTTATAATATGACTTTCATAACTTTTATATAAGCCATACAACTTTTTGTTCATTCCATAAATTTCGTATATAATTTTATCTCCCGAGTGATGTAACAAATTTCTAAATGTTTTTGTAAGATGTGGTGCATTCGGAAAAAAATATATGTAATGGTTTGCAAATATACTTTTTGAACGGTGTACAACAAACTATTCAATGTTATCCATGTTATTGTGCATTTTGTAAAAAAATCGATTTGGAAAAGCACCATCAGACACACTCTAATTCTAACACAGACACTGCTTTCCAAAAAGTAAAAATAACTTGACTCGCAGTAACATCTTTAATTGCAAAATATGCCAAAGCAAACTTTAAATTGGAAGCAACACCTCTAACATAGTTAACTAAGCAATAAGAAGCAAGGTCGTTAATGTCTTTAAAAGTACTATAATTTACATACAGATTTTTTATACGATAAGCTTATTTGAGTGCTTGTCATACACTAATTTTCACTAATTTTGATTTCATCAAAAGAAGGAACTATAAACTTTTGAACATCATTAAAGTTTTGGGTAATCATTTTGAGTTCTTCAATTACATTAGAATTGAACTCCACTGATTTGATTTGATATTGCATTTTGATAATCGAAAAGAGTTCTGCAGTGATTAGAGCGCTTGCTTTATAAGCAGGAGATCCAGGTTCGAAACGAGCTTTGGACATATTTCGCGTCACGGTAAAGAAGCAGGCGTAAACTTCCTGGTTAAATGCACTTCCGCGGTGCTCTGTGACAAAGTCTTCATGGGCCACCTAAATAACAAATAAATAAAAAATTTATCATATGTCTAGGGGCAGATCTAGGGTACGATTTGTTCGACTGTAGACGTTGCAAAAAGTAAAATTAGATTTAAAAAAAAAAAAAAAGTCAATTAAATATTTTAATATTGCGGATAAAAATAATTTTTTACTTTACTGTCAAGTAAATAAGATTTAAGTTTTATTATCGTTATATAAACAATTATAAAAAAATTAATTATTTTTGCTTCTTGTTTAGAGTAAATAAAATTGCTTCTTGCTTAGAGCAGTTTTTCAATTTTAAATAAAAATATCTTTCTTAACTGGAGGTTAAAGTAAAAATAAATAAATATTTAATTAGAAGGATCAATGGACGTACCCAATATTGTTTTATTAAACAATAATTAACGTTTTTAAATTTTTTTTTTTTTTTGTTAAAAAAAGTACAGGGTACAGGGTACAGGGTAGCACGTGTCCTCCCCCCCTCCTCTGCCTTGTCCTATTTGCGCCTTTCAATTGTTGAAATAGAATATTTACTTGAATAATAAAAATCAGAGTTAGTTAATAAAAATTAAAAAATTTGAATATTCATTAATAGGTATTTTAGCCAATACAACACAGGCGGGACAAATGGGTCACTGCTTTCTTAAAAAGGTAAACTTATTTAATCGTTAAAATTATATCATTCTTTCCATTTTGAATTATTGTATGCAATTTTTATACCCATTTAGCGCCTTTAAAAAAAGTGCTCCCCTTCAAAATATTCTGGTTACGGGCCTGAGTAGTACACCTTAAGTAAAATCTTAGTCAAAAGCCTTTGTTTTGCGATAATCAGGTGGTAAAATATGTTTTAGTAATTAACACATGGCAAAATAAAACAATGGACGTACCTAACACTATTTTTTCTATACTTTAACTTTTTATTTAGTTTAGTTTTCAATATTTAAACTTTGAGTAAATAATTTTATTTATAAAAAAACACTGTCGGACGTACAGCAATACTTACACCCTGAAATATATAAGGTTTATTATGATATTTGAATGTTAGATGTTATAAGTATAAGTCTAAAACGTCACTTAATCAAAAGTTGAAAATATCATTCAACAAAATGACGAAACAAAATTAATCTCTTTGAAAGGTATGTTACAGAAAAATATAATTTTTTGTAAAGATACGAGTCTTGTCGACTCTTGTAAAGTATTTTGTTTTCTTAAAAAATCAAGTGTTTGCAACATTTCCATGTTAAACCTGGTGATAAAATTCTTCAATATCAACTTAGATATTATTTAAAAAAATGCTTCTTACATATCTATAACACCATATCATCAGGTAAAAAAGTGTTTTGGAGAAATTATTAATGATAAAATAATAAAAAAAATTTTAAACTTTTTTATATATTTACTGGTGAAGTTTCTGGCAGTTAATGTAAAGAACAACTATTATTAATTATATAGTTTGTTGATTCAAAGTTCAATAAGAGAACTTATCAGTTTTTTAGATTGCACAAATGGTGGTACTAGTTAAGGATTATTTTATATTTTGTTAATAAGTATTTCAGATTCTTCTTTATATATCATGAATTGCAGAGGGCATTGAAATGATGGTGCTGGAGCAATCGATGGTCACACTAAAGGTTTGTCCTCTTGTATTTTAAATCTGAATAAAAAAGCTAAATATGCTCATTGTAACTAGTATGGTGAAATTAGCTGAAAACACTCCCAAACCCGGAAAAAAATCAAATAAAGTTAGGAATATGCACAAAGGTTAGTCAGCAATGAAAAACTAGAAATGTCATTTTAGGCCTATTTTTCAATCAAAAATTTGGGCAAAATGACTAAACTTTTTATATAGCTAAAATTATAAGTTTTATATATCATTTGAAAAATAATTTAATGCTGAGTAAAAAGTTTCTTTACGCAAAGTTTAAAAATTGTATGGTTTGTGAGTAATGGTCGTTTAAAGTGGAAATTATGACGTCATCGTTTTTGAAAAATATTCTTTCTTTAAAATCGTAAGCATTAAATACCTTTAGAAATATATTTTAATGTTGAGTAAAATATTGTCAAACTGTGCGTGTAATAAAATTTATTTGAATGATAAATTTTAAAGAATAGTTTTTGTTTTTGAGAGAAACTTTTCAAATAAATTGGTGTTGAAAAAAAGAAAATTGAAAAAATGAAAATATTTATTTAAGAACAAGTGCAATTTTGTTCCAATATATAAAACAATATATTATTACTGTTATAATATATTCATATATATTAGATTTATATATACTAATATTATATATAGGTATAATACTAAATCAAATTTATAACTATAAATATAAAGTGTATAAAGAGATGAATGAAACTTGTTTGTTGTGTAATAGTAGCTTTGAAACGTCTCCATCAGTTTCAGTGAAAAAGAAAAGACTCCAAACTTTAAAGAGAATCTGCAATGAAAGAGGACTATATGATTTGAAATGGTATGTTTAAATTTAAAGGATAAAATTGAAAAAATTTTGTAATTAAAATCAATATTTTTTTTTAGAGTGCAACATAAATCTGTCAAAATCTGGCTATTTCTTTTGCAACAATAATGCTAATGATAAACAGATTTAAACTATATGTCAAGTTTACGTTAAAATTGTATGGAATTACTTTTATTTAGATATTTTGATCAAAAGTTAAAAGAAAACTCTTTTGAAGCTGCTCTTGTGCATTATGATTGTAGAAGAAGATTTGTTGATACAAGGAATACAAATATAGAAGTTGTCCCAATTAAGAAACTACGATCATCTTCAATTACAGATGTACGTTTCAAGTGGAAATCCTGCTGCTCCTATGTACCAAATCAGCTGACGGTAGAAACAGTACTGTTACTCAAGTGAGAACGTTACCACTTTGAAACAAGCTTCTTTACCAATGTAAAAGTAGAGCTGATGAATGAGGAAGAGATGTTTTAGGTCGTTTATCAAGTAATGATCTTGTTGCAGGAAAAGCCGTTTATCACAATCCTTGTATGAACAAATTCAGACTTAATTTACTAACTGAAAATAAAAAAGGTCGTTCAACAGATGATTTGATGCTTCTTATTTTCTACAAAGTTTGTGATTAGTTAGAAAAAGATGCCAATTGTGACCTTTGCACATTTAACGAGATGCACGATAAAATGTTAGAACTTAGTAAAGACTCTGCGTTACTCCATTAAATATTTGAAAAATGTTTAATGGAGTAACATATTTTTTGGAGAATATATTTTTTGGAGAAGTACGAGGTCGACAAAATCTTATTTGCTTCAAAGACATGACTTGGTTCATTTTGGAAAATTTTAAGAAAAAAGGTGAACAAACATCCGATGATATCATCGCAGCCGCAGCAGAATTTATAAAGAACGACATCAGAAAACTTTACTATGATAAATCTAATCATTTTATAATTAATCAAATGGACGATTTGATTTTGGCTAAAAACTGGGTTCCAGCAAAACTTCTCAACTTTTTATAGTTTGCAAGAGCAAGAACATAAATTTACACAATGGGTTGCCGATAATGTTGACCGTAGCATATGCACTCTAACTGGAAAAAACAGTTTTCACAGAAAAAAACACGTAATGGGTATAATAGCAATTGCTCCATACTCTGTTCAAAAATCCGTTGCTGTTAAGCGCTTGAAGCATAACAATATTTTTGAAATAAAGATAATGCCTTATCGCGGATCAAATCAACAAAGGTTATCAAAATTAAAACTTAAGCCTATCAGAGATTTAGCAACGCTATAGTTTCAATCACCTGATATGAATCTTGATCTATTGCGTCAAGCTGAATGGTTTTTAACTTCAAAGAAATCTCCACGTCCTAATTGATCAGGATTCATGCAACATGCTGTAACAACATGCAGTGACAAGTTTCAAAATGCGACTATCAATTTTCTTCCCATTATTGACTTAAATAGTTTGGAAGAGTCATGTATTTTAACAACTCTTCAATTTGTGATATGTCAAGTCAAAAAATTTGACATATCTGCACCATGTGTTACTTTTGATTAACCAGTGTGGTCAATAGCTATTGGAAGTGTGAAAAATGAAAATCTGAACATTGTGTGCAGACTTGGTGGAATTCACACACTCATGAGTTTTCTTGGGAACATTGGTAAGCTAATGTCTGGATCTGGATTTGAGGAAGTCTTCAAAGAAGTGTATGCAGAGCATACTGTTCAACGTATGTTTTCAGGAAAGACAGTTGCTAAATCTCTTAGAGCTCAAATCTTAATTCAAGGTGTTTTAACGGTTTATTTAATGGATTTTTTAATAGAAGAAAGTAGAATTGATCTTGCTGATTTTATACCTGCCTATCAAAATGCAATGAATGATCACGGTATGAACAAGTAAAAACTAATTGAGTTGCGAAATAGTGATGTTTTTAAACAAACTAAGAGTGCATTATCTGTTTTCATTGAGAAAAAAAGTTGAATTGCATACAGCCACGTTATGGCTTCAATATATGGAATACACTGACGTCGTAAAAAAATTTATTTGTACAGAAAGGACTTCAAACTGGTATTTACATCTGCAAGTCGTGAAGAAAATGCTGAATTTATTTGCACCAACAGGTCTGGTAAATTATGCCAGAAGTGCTAGAATGTGTTTTCAAGAAATGTTAACTCTTTTAGAGACTAACCCTTGGCGTCAAGATAGAAGGTAAACACGCAGTTTGAATATCAATTAGATATTGGGGCGGATTATAGTCAAATCTTGTGATTGAACAAACGCTTTAAAACTAGCGGTAGGTTAACAAGAGACCGTGGTCTTGAAGAGAATGTACGCTTTCTTTGAGTTTCAAGTATTAATTACGCAGCTGCAGTTTATGACGCAATGAAAAATCTTACAGGTGTTAAAGTTGGAACTAGTGAGCAGCACCTCGAAATAAGGTTTATGCGTAGATTAAACAATTTTGAAGATTTCCAAAAATTTTAAGCCCGGTTCGAAATGAGAAATCCTTTTGAATACGAAGATCACCTTCACTCGTTATCAAGTCACCTTCAGTTGTTATCAAGTGGAGCCTTTTCAGAAATTGAAAAAGACAATGTTAATTGTGAAAATTTAGAAGCCATTGGACTAGCAATTCATCAAAATCTTGAAAACATCTGTTTTACAGAAATGAAAATCAAAACAAAGAATTAACTTTTAACACTTGAAACTTTGATAAAGTGCGCAAAAATTGACATCAAAACTGCGCTAAAATTGACATCAATTTTTATCAAATTAACCAAACTATTTACAAGATTAGCTGCAATTGCACAGAGAGAAAATGATATTGAAAGTTACTTTGGTTACGAACTCACCCCATTTCCACAAGCTTTGTTTAAAAATAATCTTACGCGGAAACCTGAAAAAGTCTCACTTAGGAAACTACTCATAACAGAGGAAATGATTTGCTCTATAGAAAAATTGGTAAATTGCAACTATGTTCTTGATGGAGATACTTAATTGCATCGTATGCACTGGGTTAAAGGAAAAAAGTTTAGCAACATATTGTATGGGTATGCAACATATGTTCAGAGCAACTATGGCAAATGCTTCATTGTATTTGATAGATATATGGTTACACTTAATTGTAGTCCACGACTACAATTAAGTCTAATGAACACATTAGAAGAACAACAGCTAGTGAATCTTTAAGAAATATCATCATCAAAGAAGCCCAGTAAACACAGATTGGTTCAGAATTTGTCAATATTTAGTCAAAATCGGTCGAAAAATGAGTAAAACGTTTAGCGACGTATTATTGACTAAAAATTGACACTTAATTTGAAATTTGTATTTCAAACTTTTTATATATACGTTTACTAAACGTCGATCTAACGTTTAGAATATCAACTTACATTAGTCAATACATGGCCTACTTATAAATTATAATTTATTACTTTATTCAAATATAATAATATAATAATAAATAATAATTTATTACTTTATTCAAATATAACAAAGTAGTAATAAATTATAATTTATTACTTTATCCAAATATAATAAAGTAATAATAAATAATAATTTATTACTTTATTCAAATATAATAAAGTAATAATAAATAAAAATTTATTACTTTATATATATGTTCTGAAAAATAAACAGATCAAAGTTCTTGCTCCAAAAGTGTAACAAAGTAATTATTTCTGATACAAGATTATATATATATTTATATTATTTATTATTATATTTATAAGATTATATATATATATATATATATATATATATATATATATATATATATATATATATATATATACATATATATATATATATATATATATATATATATATATATATATATATATATATATATATATATATCCTGAAATTTGAGATGATTAATTATATATACTGAAATAAGTATACTGAAATTTGAGATGATTAATTCTCCGTTTGTATTTTTTTATTTGATAGATCAAATCACCAGATAATATAGGTAGTTTTTTATCCAAATTGGAAACAGGGAGATTCTTTTCATTAACTTGTGTTTCAAGAATAAAGTTTTCAAAACCATTACTTAAAGGTATGTATCCAATAGAAGTTGGGGTACCAGAGCACAAAAAATCATCATTAGCATTTTGCAAGTTTATATTGGAAGATACAGAAACAGTCACTTGATTTGGAACAGTTTCAATATTATGGATAGAAGTGGGGGTAGAACAACCATTAGGTGACAAAATCATCACAAAAAGCATCATTAAAAGATAAATTAGAGCTTAAAAAATCTTTTGTGAAATTTTTTACTCGAATTAATTTTGCAACATAATCTTTGAACTTTTTTATGTACTTAATTAGCATCACTCTAGAGATATGATATTTACAGTAGGTTGTAAAAAATAATGAAAGATTTTGTCAAGTTAAGTTATATTCATCTTTTTCTTTGCATATTTTTAAAAAGTGGCTATTAGTTAACATAAAGTCAAGATATTTGACAGAAGTAATGCCATCATTTATATTTAGAAAATCCAAAATAATCTTGTAGGGTACTGTTTCTGACAACATTTTGGTAGCTAAAATTAATGTTTAACTTAATTTAAGTGATTATAACAAAGGCAAATTAAATTATTATTAGAACTCATTGGTTCTTTCACCAAACCAATATAAAAAATAAAAAAATAATTGAAAAAAACTGATAACTTTCTTACACATTTCCATTAAGTGAACTTTAGTTAGTATTTAGTTATAGATGTTACTGGATGTTTTAAATTTGGAATCCCAAGAGGGATCCCAATTATTAGTTGATGTCATAAAAAAAAACAACTGATAGTTATGGTTACTTAAACCGAGAACCAATTCTCAGTGTTTCAAACAGCCCTGAAGAACTCCATTACTATTTACAACGAACTAAAATCTTAAAGGAAAGATCTTGTCAAATGATTTGTTGATAAAATTCTTCAATTTATTTACAATAAAGTAAGTTCTTTTTATTTAAAAATAAAATAACTAATGTTATTAACCAGTATATATTAATCTATATTATGACAAATAAATAGATATTTTATTTTTATAGTATTCACCCAGCTAGCACACATACGTTGTTAAAACATCAGAACAATGTCGCGGGTTTTTAGTTGACCCAACATCGGCTGCCAACGTTGTTTTTATATCATTATGGTTGCATATGCGACGTTGCCAACAACTAAAAACCAATGTTGATAAAATGTTTCTTTAAGGTCGGAAAATGGTTATAATTTCTACGTTGATTCAACGTTTTATTTTATACGTTGGCCCCACGTTGTATTTACGTTGATTCGACGTTGGACTTTAATTGGCAAAACGTTGTATTCCATATTATTCGGAATTAAATTTTGTTTAAATTCTTTTTTTATATATATATATCTATTTATCGGGTAGACACGGAAAAATCCGGTCAACTTTAAATTGAGATTTCTCCAAAACCACAAATGCTTTTTATTTAATTTTTTTTTTAATTAAACCTTACTTCCTTATCTTAAATGGTGTTGGCAAATTTTTGTTTACAAATTAATGATTTGCAAAATGTTTTGGAAACAAATTGAGGTGCGTAAAAAAAGTTGTGAATTTTTTTTGCAAAAATCCATCGACTTTCTATCGCTTGATTGCTAAACGTACAAATGTCCCAAAATCTACAGTCATAGATATTAAAAACACGTTCAAGACTACTCAAAGGTTCGAAAGAAAACTTGGAAGTGGAAGAAAAAAAACTTATCATAAATCCAAAAAGGTAAAGTCGATTTTACGTTCAATAGCAAGAAATCCAAACCAGTCACAGCGAGATCTAGCAAGAAAATTCAAGACTTCTCGTTCTCATATCAAAAAAGTACTTTAAAATGTTGGAATTAAAGCATTTCATAAAAAAAAATACTCCTAAGAGAAGCCTAAATTATGAAATTTAAGGAATTCGACGCGCAAAGAAGTTGATTAAAATAATGGCGGATAAAAATATGTGCATAATTGAAGACGACAAAACATATTGCAAGGCGGTTTTTTCACAACTTCCTGGTCAACAGCTTTACTATGAAAATAAAGATACACCTGTCGATGATCAACTTGAATATATTCGACGAGAAAAATTTGCATCCAAGTTCCTTGTGTGGCAAGCAATTTGTAGCTGTGGTATGCAGTCCTCTTGTTTTGTCACTAAAAAGACCTGGACTGCCAATCTCTACATCAAAGAATGCCTTCAAAAAAGACTTTTGCCTTTTATAAAAAAGCACAAATACCGATGTCTTTTTTGGCCCGATCTTGCTGCCTCTTACTATTCTAAAAACTTTCTACAGTGGTGCAAAGATAGTAATGTGAAAATTGTTCCTAGGGATTCGAATCCTCCAAATCGTCGAAGAGCGCAAGATTGAAGATTTTTGGGCAATAGTTAAAGGAGTTCTTCGTAAGACAGGTGGAGTAAAAAGTTGTAAAAAGGACTTCCAAAAAAAGTGGATTAATGCCACCAATATGGTGAAAAAAGAAAAAAAACTGTGAAATGATGGCATCAACCCGCTATAAAGTTCGATTTCTTGCCAAACAACCCATCAAGCCCTTTTAAGTTAAGTTGAAACTCTAATTTATGTAAACACATTTATTAATAAAAAAATTGAAATAAAAAGTATTTATGGTTTTAGAGAAATCTTGATTTAAAGTTGACCGGATTTTTCCGTGTCCACCCGATGTATGTATGTGTGTGTGTATGTGTGCGTGTATGTATGTGTGTGTGTGTATGGATGTGTGTATGTATGTGTGTGTGTGTATGAGTATGTGTGTATGTGTGTATGTGTGTGTGTGTGTGTGTGTGTGTATGTGTGTGTGTGTGTGTGTGCGTGTGTGTGTGTGTGTGTGTGTTTATATATACAGCCTACGCAAACATACATCCAACGCCTGATCATCAAAACAAAAATTATGTTTGTGTTGATTGTGGTTTGATATTTGAATAATCACGGAAGATTTTATTTAATTTGTATAATTTTGCAATAGCAATGTTTGGTCACATATATTGGATCAACTTTGGCTTTTCCAGCTAGCACACTTACATTTGGCTAACGTATGTAAAACCATCGCGAACGTCGGCTCTTTTTTCATTGGTTTTTAACAAAATAAAAAGACTATAAAACTTATATTTTATAGATGAAATCTTCTCAAAGTCTTTGAGAAGATTTCATCTATAAAATATAAGTTTTATAGTCTATTTATTTTGTTTAAAATATTCGTTTAAGAAATAAATACTTCATCATCATCATCATCATCATCATCATCATCATCATCATCATCATCATCATCATCATCATCATCATCATCATCATCATCATTATCATCATCATCATCATCATCATCATCATATATATATATATATATATATATATATATATATATATATATATATATATATATATATATATATATATATATATATATATATTTCTGTGCGTGGTTTTTTATTTTTCTTTGTTTTAGCAATTAAAAGCTGGGACTTTATGCAATATGCATACTATTTTGATTTTCTTAAAGAACAATTAGAACAAAAATAATTTTATCATATTTTAGGCTGAACAAATTAAATATACACATTTTTACAATTTTATTTTTTTGAGTAATAATATCGCTACATTTTGAAAAATATACAGTAATTTTCAAAACGCCATACTCTAGCTAGAAATAATTGATGACTGCCGTTTCTCATCGAAAATATATTAAATATGAGTCGCAGAAGTATAATATTTCACTTGAAATACTCACTAGCAATTTATTTTCATAAAAATAACTACATGAAATTGACAAATTTACAACATCCGTGCGTGACTTCCGTGCGTGATCATTCATAAACTGCATTTAAACGATTGCTATGACTCTATGATTCATAGTGCAATCCTGTAACTTTCTGTAAATCTTTACTAATGTTTAAAATATTATTTAAAAAAAAAAGTATACTGGTGAAACTTATATTGTCCGAGGAATAAAAGTTTATTTATCAAGTAACTAAAATAGAAGTTTTTCTGTTCCGTGCGTGATTTCAAACTTTATTTTTTCTTTGTAAACATTACTAATGCTTACTATTTTTTGTTTACAAAATATTTATATTAATTAGAATTAAATGAGAGTAAATTGGAGATTGCTAGTTTTATTTTTATGAAAATAAAAGTAAAAACATATACGAGTTTCCGTGTGTGATTTTTTGGAAATGCCCATATATATATATATATATATATATATATATATATATATATATATATATATATATATATATATATATATATATATATATATATATATATATATATATATATATATATATATATATATATATATATATATATATATAATGCCCATATATATATATATATATATATATATATATATATATATATATATATATATATATATATATATATATATATATATATATATATATATATATATATATATATGTATATATATATATATATATATATATATATATATATACATATTATTGACTTCGCACACACAGACACACATAGGCACACACACACACGCACACACAAATTTATTACATAATAGTAATTTTGCAATAAAAAGGTTTTTTTTAAAATGTCTTTTTTTTTATATAGCATTTTTTTTTATGCAATAGTTTAATGCAATGTTACAGGTAATAAATAAATCAATAAGTTAAACTAGATCTACTACATCACATTATATTAAGAGTAGTTAAACAAGATTAAAGTAAAATTCACACAATAATTAATGCTGAAAATAATAAAAATTATATAAATCCGTTTTTAAAAATGCAATAAACTTTAGTGAGGAATAATGTTGGACATTAGCCTTGGAGAATAAAACTGAATGATAATAACCGATAGGTTTTATCGCGCATTAGATAAAGGTGGAGAGGTTAAGGCCATTACTCTTGACATTTCTAAAGCGTTTGATAAAGTTTGGCATGCTGGTCTTCTCCATAAGCGTTATTCTTACGGTGTATCTGGAAGCATCTTTAAGATTATTGAATCCTTTCTTTCCAATCGTAGTATAAAAGTTGTCCTTGATGGACAGCACTCTTCTTCTTATTCTGTATCCTCAGGGGTTCCCCGAGGTTCAATCCTTGGCCCTATACTCTTTTTAATTTACATTAACGATCTTCCAGATATTCTCACATCTAAGGTGGCATTGTTCGCTGATGATACTACCATTTATTCTTGTCACGATAAGAAGCCAACTCCCTCTGATTTCTTGCAGGGGGCATCTGAGCTTGAAAAGGATCTCACTTCTGCTACAGCATGGGGCTCACAGTGGCTGGTAAACTTTAATTCAGATAAAACTCAATTTTTTTTCGGCCAATTGTTATCGCAATAGTTTAGACCTTCCTATATTTATGAGCGGTAATGTACTCGATGAGTCTCCTACCCTTCATCTTCTAGGATTAACTCTTAATTCTGATCTTTCTTGGAAACCTTATATCAAATCCATGGCAAAATTAGCATCTGCTAAAGTTGCTTCTCTTTATCGAGCTCGTCACTTTCTTACTCTGGATTCTACTCTCCATCTCTATAAATCTTAAATCTGGCCTTGTATGGAATACTGTTGCCATATCTGGGGCGGATCTTCTAATGATGCCCTTTCTCTTTTAGACAAGGTGCAAAAACGCATTGTAAACATAGTAGGACCTACTCTTGCAGCCAACCTTCAACCTCTGTCACATCGTCGTAATATTGCTTCTTTTTCTCTTTTCTACAAATACTGTAATGGACACTGCTCGAAAGAGCTAGCGTCTCTTGTGCCATCTACTAAAATTCATTCTCGTGTTACTCGTCATTCAATTAAGTCTCATCCTTTTTCTGTTACTGTTCCTAAGTGTTCCAAAAACTCTTATTCGTCTAGTTTTTTTCCTCGAACATCAGTTCTTTGGAATTCGCTTACCTCATCTTGCTTTCCTGATTCATATAATTTGCAATCTTTTAAGTCGTCTGTAACTCGTTATCTTGCTCTATAATCTTCATTTTTTCTCTTCCAGTAACTTCCAACACTAATTAGTTGTTGCTTGCAGCCTTGTTGGAAGCGAAGACAATTAAAAAAATAAAAAAAATAAAAATATAGAAAATTTATATCAAGATATATCGAAAGCTTTCGACACATTTCACAACTATCTCCTACTTCTAAAATTAAAAGCTTATAGAATAAATGACAAACTCTACAATTGGATTTGTATGTTACCAAAGAGATCGGCATTAGAGTATCATTGTTGGTAGTACATACTCAGAATGGATAATATTAAATAGTGGGGTCCCCCATTATTTACTTTTGTGATATATATTAATGATTTTTCTGATTTGGTTTTAGATGTTGTATCTGTATTTACAGATGATACTAAGTTATACAGTTTGCTTTTTGATAGCTCACCATGCAATAACCTGCAAAAAAGTATGGGCATTATAGCAAACTGGGCAAAATTAAGAAAACTAAGTTTTAATGTAAAAAAATATAAAGTCATACCCTTAGGACCAATAAATACAAAATTCATTTATATACTCATCGATAAAAATCTTAATACTTCAATTAATCTTAAAAACTCTCTCGTCAATAAAAGGATCTTCATTGACAGTAATTTGACTTTTATTTTGTAAGTACAAAGAATAACACCGCCAATAAAATTGTTGGAATGATTAAAAATCCATTTGTCAATCTCAATATCTTGACATTTCGTACTTTATTTATTTTCCTTGTTTGTCCTCGCTATGATTCTTGCAGCTCTGTCTACTATCCTAGTCTTTAAAAAGATCAACAATTAATTTAAAATGTTCTATGCTAGTCTAGTAAATTTGTTTTTGGCCAGATTGGACTCACTTACAACCAAAGACTACTGAGACTAAATTTAACTAGCATAAGCTATCGTTTCTTATGTAATGACATGGCAGAAACTTACAAATGCATTCACAATCATTATAATTGTAGTTGCAATCCTTTTGTTTCCTCATTAAATACCATTGAGTATTTTATCGATCAACACCTGTTTCAGAGTGATGTCATCTGGACATCCATTATATTTATTATTGTAATTACAGACCATTAAGTAGGTAATCTGAGTTGTAATAGCACGCATTTTAACAACATGCGATCATGCTTATAAATTGAAAAAAATGTTTTATAAAACAAATGCCTGGAAAAAACTTTTCTAGTATGCAATTCACAAATTTGTAGAAAAGTCTACTATCTGAAATTGTGTTCAACACCTGTCACGACATATAAAAAACATCTAGATGCATATTGGGTTCATCAAATGTACAATTGCATATAAACAATTAGACCGACACAATTAGATACAATAGAATGTTGATAGGCTTTTTTATATACCTAATTATTCTATTTGTAAAATTATAACCTTAGAAAATAAAAATAATATCAACAATAATAATAATAACAATATATTATATCAAAACTCTTTTAATAGTTATTTGCCTAAAGATACCTTAAAATCCTTTAATGTCAAGTTTGTTGGCATATCATATTTTAATGAAACCAACCCTAATACTTAAATAACTAATGCTGTTTATCATTTTTTTAAATCTTAAATAGTAAAGTTATACAACTCACTGTATGTTTTCTGCAGTATACCAGTAAACAAACTCTTTTTTTTGTTATAGAGTATAGTTTTATTTATTGTAGAAATAAAATTATTATGAAATTAAATTTCAAATTAATTAAATACCAAATAATTTTTATGTTTATTTTTTTAGTGTTGTATATTAAAAACACTTTTTTTCAGTATTCCATAACTGAGAAAAATATTCTATGCCTGTCTAACTCATTCAATTGAGCATAAGATCTTAATCTCATGCTAATTTGAATCTCGTAATCTCGGGGTAAATATTTACTTAGAGCCTCAAGTTGTTTATCTTCTTTAATGCCATATTTAAATAAGAAAATATTATTATGGAAACCTTTCCAAACGGCGCAAACTTTAAAATTCACTTTTTTTTACTAACCAATAATTAAACTCTACTTAAAATAAAAAGCGATTACATTTAACATTAGGAAATGAAACTCAATAATTTTTAGACTAATAATTTCAGTCAAAAAAAAAATAATAATCTGAAAAAAAAAATTAATCTGAAATTTTTTTATATCATAAATTAATTTGATATAATTTATTTAGCTTTTGTACCGTTAAACTGAAGGTGGCAATAAAGTTTACAAAATTTGCTTTGTCTGAATTTTTCGATGAAAAAGCAATATGTGTGCCATGAATGTAATTTGTTTTTCATATCGGATCAATGAAAGTTTGTGTATTGGCCAAATCAAGCATCTTGCCTTTAGGCTGCCATACGTGAAGTCATGCATTTAAAAGTAACTGAAAGCAGCTGAAAATAAGATTTTTTTATTTTTGGTAATTGTCTTATTTACAATATTGTTTTTGTTTTATTTACAATATTGTCTTTGTTTTTTATCTAAACAGCTATATTTAACTCAAATATAGTAAATGTTGATTGTTTAGTATGGTTTCATCTCTTCTTTATACTTTTTTTGACAGTTATGAGACTGCTTTAGAACAGAATTATCTGTGCCTCCAGCTTAAAAGGATGCAGGTTACAAAATAAGTGACACTGATGATGCTTGACGATCTCTTTTGATTTATTGAATTTATTTGTCGGTTATAGAGGAAAAAAGATCTTCTAAATCTCGAAGAAAAATTATGGAACAAAGACACCTTATGAATCAATAGTATATATCAATGAACTGATATTAGTTAATAGTTTTTCGAAACAGTGCCATGCACTATTAAAGTTTCTAATTTTTAAAATATATGATACATTCACATACAACATACAAACAACTGATACAATATGATACGTGTTTACTTTAATTATGTTGTATATCAGAATGTTTTATATAAATGCTTATTACATTTTATTGTGTTTTTTATTTTTTATGCCTAGTTTGCAATGTATTATTCTACATCCCATTTCCTTTTAATAAATAAATATTTTATTAAAAGCTAATTATTTTACAATATTTATACGTGAAAAACTATATATTTCAAAATTATACTGTGATGAAATTAAAAAACATTTTTTAATGTTGCGTTTAGTCATCGTTGTATTCGTTCATTTCGAAATCGCTACTGACAAAAGTATTAAAGAAAAAATTGGCAGCTTTCTGGCGACGGCTATTAATAGAGATTACGGAAAAAAAAATAAAACCATAACTAAGCAACGCCCAATATTGAGCAATGAAATAAGTATCACCAAAAGTCGATGCCCACTATCTGGTAGTAAGAGTTTAATACAGTAGTTTTTAAATATACATATACATATTTTTTGTACCTGTATTTAAATAACATTGATTTTATTTTGTTATATTTTGGTTTTGGAAAACTCTGTACCTCTTTTTTTCATTTGTATCTGTTTCATATAACTTCAAATAAATTTAATGATTTCCATTTTTTTCTTCCTTAAAGTGTGTTCTATGATCATTGTCATCTCCTAGATTGCCATCTGCTAGACCTGTTTAACTCAAAAGAATAATGCAGCCTAGTACTATAGTATCACTTAAACAAGAAAACTGTTATAAATTTTAATTATTAAAAATTTGTAGACGGTAATACTTTTTATTATTTTTTAATAATAAAATTTAATCGAAAATACTCAATATATTGCCTTAATATAGTTATATATATTATATTTATCAGGATAATATTGTAAACTATATTACGTTAATATTGGCCGGTATTATATCCCCATTATTGGCGCGATATTATTTACAATATTAACGCATTATTTTAAGCATTATCGCGCCAATATTGCAATGTGAACATTTTGCCAATATTGGCCAATATTGACTTTACAGTATTGGCGCAATATTTTATCACCAATACTGGCCAATATTGACTTTACAATATTGGCGCAATATTGTAGCACCAATATTGGCCAATATTGGCAAAATGTTCACATTGCAATATTGGCCCGATATAGTTTATAATATTGCGCCAATATTGTAAACAATATCGTCCCAATATTGCGCCAATATTATTTGCTACTTGGGATGTTTATTTTACTAAAAAATTCAACAGTTAAAGAATTTTTTAGGAAATGTGTTAAAATTCCAGCCATTTTTTGGTAGAACAGTTCTGATACCAGATTCAACATTATTGACAGAAACATTTTAACTTAAGAGGTCTTAATCTACCTCCTTCTAAAACATTAATTACATTGTTTTCAAAATCGTCAACTCTTTCCTAAAGCTTTTCTGTAAGATTTTCAAAGAAATTCAAACGTTCATAAAAGATTGAATCATTTGTGTCATCAGTTGTTTTCAAAACAGTGCTTTCAAAATTGTTTTTATTTACCATGCTTTTTGTTGATCTGATTGGGAACGCTTTCTAGCCAAATCAAGTTTATTTTCCAAATTTAAATTTAGCTGCAACAATTGGTTAATTTTACAATCCTTTCTAACATCTCTTTTTTTTAACTTCTTGGACATTATATTTTGATAAAATCGCTTTATTTTTTCTTCTATATTCATTACACCTTCTATTTATTTGCCTATTTTGAAATTCAAGGTGCTTAATTCTCTGTTTGTATTTGTTTATTTGATAAGTCAAATCACCAGCTAATAAAGATAGTTGCTGATCTATATTGGAAAATGGGAAATTCTTTTTATTTACTTGAGTTTCAAGAAGAAAATCATCAGAATGACTTGTTAAAGGCTTATCTACAATAGAACTTTGAGTAACAAAGCTTGAAAAAACATCATTAGCAATTTTCAAGTTTAAATAAGAAAATAAACTTAAAAAAGCAGAAGTATCATCTGGAACAAATTCACTAGAATTTGTTCCAGAAGATGTTTGACTAGAAGTAAGGATAGAACAATTAACAGAAGATAACAGATCATCAACTTTGTTAATCAAGCGAGATTATTTTTTATTTTAAGTATCTGTATTTTCATCAAGTCTTGAAGCAACCATTTATAGAGTTGGAAGCTACTGGAAGACCCAAGATGAAGATTAAAAAGCAAGATAAAGATTAACAGATGACTTAAAAGATTGTAAATTATATGAATCAGGAAAACAAGATGAATGGAGAGTATTACAAAAAACTGATGTTCTAGGAAAAAAATATACAAATAAAAATTTTTGGAGCACTTAGGAACAATAAAATACCATATTATTGTATACAAATACTAACTTAACAATGATTTGTATATAAGGTTTCCATAAAAGGTCAGTACAAAAAGGTAGTTAGAGAGGATTTAAAGTAGAAGATACAGTAACAATGTTTTCATTCATCAATATAGGAATATCAACAAGATTGCAAATACTTTTTTAAGACTTCGCCAGATACACCATATCATCCAGAGCAATAGAATGTGCGTCACCGCCTTTATCTAATATCAATTTCAAACCTTTCTGTAACAACAGTTAACAGGTCCAAAAACAGATTATTGAAATCCATATGTTTCCTATATCATCAACAAATAGAGCCAACTGCGAGTTTTTCAGGATGATTATTGATGTTGATTAAAAACGGTAAAAGGCTGAGGATAGAAGTTCACCTTGTTAGTTAAGTATTGACACTAGCGTGAATTTGCCGCATTTAATGCCTTGAATTCTTTAATAAAGAATTATACTTTCACTTTCAATTTTAATTGAAGTTAAAATTACAGAAACGCAAAATCAAATCAAAAAACGTCATAAAATACGCAAAGTAATATAGATATATCAAATATATATCAATGCCCATACTAATTTACTAATCGGTTTGTAAATTAAGCAATAGTTTTAAACAGATAAATCAATTGGATTCCACGATTCTTTATGCATATTTGCATGGAGTTTTTATAATATAACCCAAATTTTTTCTAAAAGACTAGGTAAATAAGTAAAAACACTTCAGTCTGTAAAATTAACAATTCTGGATAATTTCGACAGATGCAAAAAAAAAATAACGGGATTTAATTTTCTTATAGATTTGTATCCATATCAAAAATTTCAAGTCAAATGTAATAACAGTTGGAAATTATCAAATATATTTAAAGTCAAGTAGGTTTGTGCAACAGGTTTGTGCAACATAGATTTGTCCAATAGGTTGGTACCAACCTATTGGACAAATCTATGTTGCACCATGGTGCAACCCTTTTCTATTAATTTACTAACCAGTCTGTAAATTATACAATAATTTTAAAGTAATATATTTTTCAGATTCCAATCATCATTAAAATTATTGCATAAACTATTGCAACTTATGCAACAATTTTAATGACAGGTCTATAAATTAAGCAGTAGTTTTCAAATGACCTCAAATTTTATTCTCCGAAAATAAGAAAATAAAATCCGTGGTCTGTAAAATAGATGATTCTGGTCAATGCCGATAGATTTAAAAAAAAATTTTTGAATTTTATTTCCTTATAGTTGGTTGGTCACTATGGAAAATTTCAAAAGTCAAATCTATTATTCGTTCAAAAGTATGACCCCAAAAACATATAAATTAGAAAAACTCTCGGTCTGTAAAATAGATTATTTTGGTCAATCCCGACAAATTTTAAAAGAAAATCTGTCGGGATTGTCGGATAGAGATTGTTGGGATAAATGTCAATAATACTTTCATTTTCAGTGCTTTCGCAGCAATTTTTCCATACTTAAGCCCTATACCTTAAAAAATCATCCGTTTTTTCACTACAAAAAGTTCAATAGCTTTTGATCCGCTTAACTTCAAAGGTCAAATGATCCCTCATTTAAGTCAAACCAAGCTCTATACAATGGCATCAATTATATTTGTTATATTTGAATATTAAAGTTATAAAAATATCGTGTAGACATGCTACTGTAGTAAAAGTAGTAAAAATCAAGCTTGTAGCTGAACAATCCAGACAAAACACTTTAAAAAAATAAAAAATTAATGCCTTAAAGTCTTTAATAAAGAATTATACTTTCAATTTTAATTGAAGTTAAAATTACAGAAACGCAAAATCAAATCAAAAAACGTCATAAAATACGCGAAGGAATATAGATATATATACACATAATTTCTAAATACAAATTCTTAGTACATAGAGAAAGAAAACATAAATAAATACTAGTTTTAAAAAGAGGAAAGGCTAAACTTTTCATTTCCACCAGGACACTTTTAAAAAACTATTTTTTTTCTATTAAAAAAAAACCTTTAACTTTTGAAACGCTGAGAACTAAAAATTTTTTGTATAAAAGTTAAAAAGTGTCCACATTCCATTAGATTCCTCATCCCTTTTTTAATATATACGGAAAGTTTTTTAAAAATTGGATATGATTTAGTACAAAGTAACCCTTACCTCTAAAAGCTTCGTAAGAATGGGCTACCTAATTAATTTAAAAATTAATTAGGCAAACTTTTTTGTCAAAAGTGGTCTCAGGATATTGATAATATCTAAGTGAAGCCATAAAAAGCATAGTACTTTCTATATATGGCTGGAAAGAGGTTGAGTAACACTAATTGATACAAAAAAAGGTGATTGCTTAACCCTACAAAAAGATATAAGAGACTAAAGTTTATCAAAATTCGGTGTTTTTCATAAACGTCAAATGTTTTTTGTAGCGACGTGGAATCGCTATCACAGCTAGCTTATATAACAAATAGGTTAAGAACCTAGCTAGCTAGGTTCTTGAGCTATATGATATACAAATATTAATCATAAATTGCAGAAATTGCCGTTGCAGTTTTCAAATTGTAAGCTCTCTAATTCTTGCGTGTTCCATTAGGGAATCATTTTTTACTATTTTTTTAATTTAAAGTTTTTTTAAATTTAAAATACGTTAAGATCATTTGTTTTATATGTATGGTATATATGATAGCCACATATACTTTTTTTACGTATTTAAATAAAGAATATACCACATTACAACACATAATTATGTAAAGTGCATAATGTGAGCCACTGACCATCATTATATACATAAATCATAACCTTTGTTAGAATTTCACACTCTAACCCCACTAATAAACAGTATGATCATATGTGGGTCACATATATCTTTTTTTTCGCGAAGATTATATTACATAACCAATAACCATATTGAAAATCAACTCGTTTATAAGGCAGTTTAGGTCAATGCAAAAATTTAAAAAAATGTATAAACTTAAACTAAATTAAATATATTAGTTAATCGGAAGTCCGCACGTTAATCTGAAGTTCGCGCGTTAAGCGGAAGTACTTTCGCACGTTAATCGGTAGTACTTTCGCACGTAACCATCACAGAATTTTTTCAGAAAGGCATTTAGATATTTTATAAACGTTTTATGATGTTTGATAATTTTCTAATTTTTTTAATTTTTAAACGTCAGGATTTACTGTGCAAACTACTTCTCCAAAGAATTAGTTATTTACATTTTTAGTAAATGAGATATGTTTAACGGTTCAATTATAATTATAAAAAAATTTAGAATAATGTCATTAGGATTCCATTGGAGGGTGTAAAGATGACAATATGAAAGTCTTTTAAGGTGGTATACCAAAAAATATTCAAAAATGTTTAAAACTTAAAAATTTTATAAAAATTTCATTTTTATGTAAAAATGCATAAATTGAGAATGCTATTTTGTACTTTTTATTTGTTATATTGTTTGTTATTTGTTATTCTTATTTGTATTATTTTTTTCTCTACCTAATTTTTTTCTTTTCTATTTCTTATATATATTTTTAATGAGTCCATTCAAAAACTAATTAATTGGAAGTGAATTTTAAAATTGTTAAACATTATTCACTAGAAAATTATAAAGAAAGAATATTTCTTCAAAGTTTAAAGTGATTCAAATTACTGCTTCTTAAGTTATCACGTTTTTGAAAATGCAATTTTTGTCAAAATTCTAAAACAGAGAAAATGCGATAGTAAAATTAAAACCATTCCGACTTTAATTTAAACAAGAACCGTTATCGATAAAGGACTACAGTATCATCGATAAAGGAACAACTTTGTCTTACCTCACTTAAAATGTTGTTTCTTTTTCCGAAAGAAAATTTTGTTTTTCATGTTGTTGTAAATTGGTTTTTTATATGACACAAAAACTTCTTCAAAACTAAAATGTTTGAAGCTCTTGAACAAAAAATCATATGAATTACCTGATCTAGTTGATCTACATTACCTGAGTATACATTGATTTTGATTTCCTTGTTAGCTAAAGAAATTACGTCTCTAGTACAACTTATTATTCATATTTTTGTTTTAATATATTAAAACTTGATTATTGTTTATTATATTAAAACTTGATTATTGTTTATTATATTAAACAGGACTTCCTTATCTATCGATTAATGTTTTTGTTAGGATTTTATTGTCTCCTATAGCCCCTACACGCCCCTAGTTTCAAATTTCTTTTTATCTCCTTTTTTATATATAATAGTAAAATGACTTCTTCCTGAGATGTTTTTACTTAACCGCTAATTAGAACATATTTATTAACATCGGTGTTTGGGTATAAATAATTTTGAGATATCTAACCATTTTAGGTATTTTTATAAAGTTTTTTCTATAATTTTTTATGTCAAAATATGTATTTTTTAAAAAACACTGGTAAATAATAAAAGTAGTATAACAAGATTACTTGTGGTGCAATGAAAGTTTGCAAAAAACGCGTTTGCCACCATTATAGCAATACGACACCAACCGTGTCATTTTATTGAGCCATTTGAATTGCGATTGGATCAATTGCAAATTCAATTAATTTGCTCCAGTTGGTAAGATTGGGCTAGCTAAATTATGCGACTTGGTAACAGTTGGTTACATGTGAAACGATACTATTTAATGAAAGTTAAATAAAAATAAACACAGCCTATAATATATTGTAAACAATAAATATTTATAGCTAGTGAAAATAAACGTTAATTTAAGTTGACTTCTTCGTTCTAGGAATTGCGCTTTGACTAGATAAATATTTTTCACAAAATCTTAAAAATTTCTGAAATGATTGTAAAACATCAACATTAATATCAATACCAACTTTCTACATGGTAACAAAATAAAAGCATAATCGGTGCTGTTGAAATTATCTAGGATTTTTAATTACACTACTGGTATTCACAAAATTATAAAATCCAGAACTCACAAAAATTAGACTAGCTAATAGCTGATGAATAGATAGGTAATAAGTATTTAAAAACGTTTAATTAAAAATTCAATATATGAGGTTTATGACTTCCTATTTTAGTTTTTGCTTCGTGTCATAATATAAAAAACATGTTACAAGAACATCGTTTCATGATTATAAAATGTTTTCAATAATTGTACTAAACTGTATGTACCAACAAAATGTTGAAGAGTATTATCCAAAATAAACTTTATTGTTTTCATTATTAATTTCATTTAAATTTGTGGAGAGCCTTCATTTGAAATGTCGTAACGTTTATTTTCTATCACAATCGATTTAGAATTTCTTTGATTTAAAGGCGTATCCATCATAAAAGAAAATGTTTGATCCTTTTTGTTTGGTTGCTCTCCGCAACACATAATGGTCAGAATGATTCGTTTTATTCCTTTTTTGATTTCAGAATTTGAAATGGAATATAGAATGGGATCAAAAATGCAGTGACAGTAAGACAACAACTTAGACCATTTAGCTGCAGTTCTGACGTTGTTATTGGATCTTTTGAGTTGCATCATCTGACAAGTGAAAAATGGTATCCAACATAAAAGAAACAGCAGAGTAATTTTCACCAGTTTTGCTGTTACTGCTAATTGCTGGTTTTTATAGAAGTTAAATGAAGATTCCGAGGATTTTTTGGCATTACGAACTTCCCATATTATTATAAAATAAGTTAATATCATTATCAGGGTTGGTATACCATATGCTAACACAAAAGAAATATATTGCACTTTACGGATGTCAATAGTATAAAAATTAATGACGTATATAACTATTGTATAAAGCCATACTAATGCAAGAGAGTAAATGCATTTTCTGGGTGTCACTGTTTGTAAGTGCCAAAATGGTTTAAAAATTGCGAGACATCTTTCCACAGATAATAACGCCAAATTTGCAAACTGGGCGTTTATCAATATAAAGTCAATGTGATTATACCAATTTAAAATAGATTCAAAAGTACTTTTTGAAGTGAGTACATATCCGTGAAAGTAACCTTCTTCGATTATTATTGTCACAGATAAGTGCAAGACTTGAGCAGATAAAGCTAGCAGTAAATCAATTAAAGTCATATGCATTGCGTAAACAGCGGTATTGAGCGATTTATATAATTGTGTTGTTGCCACAGCAACTAATACAGCTAAGTTTATAACTGTTGTTATCAGAAATATTAGTGCACCAAATATCATATATATTATATAAATACTGTATTTTGGAAATAATGGCTCAATGTAAAATTTCCATGTTTGATATTCTAATGACAAACACTGAGCTGTGAAAGTAATTAAACGAAAATTTATTGTTGTTAAACATAAAAATGTGGTACTCGATTTTGAAATTCTACTTGGTTCACAAAAACTATAAATAATATTTTTGTTTCCACCACAAGATGGCGCAGGGTATTGAAGAAAAGGGGTAGTAAAATTTTCCTTGCATGAAATTTGCTCTCCCGGAACAGTTGAAACTATGGACAGAGGAAACAGGTAATATAATACGACAGTCGAATTCATGTTTAAGCACACATTTATGTAAAGCTTGAAAAACTGTGGTAACACCATTATTAATATTCCGTTTATGAAGCCTTTATAACTTTACGCTTATAAATTTGAAGTTATAAAATGTTAACAAAAACGTTGGTTTGTTATTTTTCCAAATGCTTGCAAGCTTTTTTTTTTAGTTTTATTCAAGTTTGAGTTTTTCATTATAATTTCGTTCTTTTAAAGCTAAAATTTTAAATAAACCATTTTAACTTTAAGATACTTTTCTATTGACTGCAATGCTTAAACAACTGCTCAATTAACATTTTGTTCATTTTGTTGCTTAGTCAGCTGTTTACTTCATTAAAACTGTTTTAAAGACATACGGTATACGAATACAATTTCTTTGTTTATAATTCTAAGGAGTAAAGTTTTATGATAAAAAAACGGCTGAATCAATAAAACACTGTTTTAACTAACGTAACAACTGTTTGAAAGCGTGCGAAAATTTTCTCACCATAATGAATCGCTTAAAACAATTTATCTCCAAATGTTCTGTTTTTTTTTTTCAAGTTTATTTAGACAAACAAATCTCTATGACGATGTAAAACCAAATAAATAACTATTCAATTCATTAGCAATAGCATAAATAAAAAAATTAATTAGCATAGTTAAAATATATCATTAATTAGATTAACATACATATAAGAATTCCAATCGGGTACATGTTTCAATTTGGTTCATGAGGAATGTAAAAGCAATGTTGAGAACAATTTTGTACATATACTAATTATAGTAAACAATCACAATCTAATGCAGAAACACAATCTAATGCAGAAATTTTTTTATACTAAATATACTAAACAATCACAATCTAATGCAGAAACACAATCTAATGCAGAAATTTTTTTAAATTTATTTAAATGCTCACAGAAGTCCTTACGATTTTATCACAAAGCACTGCGGAGAGCATTGAGGGTAAGTTGGCGAATTTCGGGCAGCATCGAATTTCGTGAAAACAGCCTTTCGCATCAAAAAAATTACACTGACGATAATATAATCAAAGTGTTGTTTCATGTTTCAGTTAGTACAACCTTTCCACATTAAGTTACTGCTAACCCCATGTCGGTAGTCCTAATATTTATATTGAAAAAGCTATAATAACTTACGATACATCGGTTTTTCACGTAAAGTGAAAAGACGTAAATCTTTTTACACTTAACTTTTACACTTAACTGTACAAAAATGAAGCACGGCATTTGTTTGAAAGAAGTACTAATCGTTCACCTAAGTTTAACAAATATGTTTGAAAAGGTAAAAAAAAAAAAAAATAGTAATAAACAAATATTTTTTTGATGTAAAAAATTTCTGCACGAATTATCGAAAGCATTATATTTCGTGCATTATGCCCGAAATTTAATTTACACAGTATTAAATTTCGTGCATTATTTTATTTTTACCTAACAATGATTTTGAATGCTTTTATGGTTTTAACTATCTTTAAAAGTATTCTTAAGGTTGCTAGTGACGTTTTTAAGACAAAACAAAAAAGCAAACGGCTGCGAAATTATCCGCATGGCTGGATTTCTTTTAACTAAGCAATATTTGAATTCAAATTTCAACTTGGAGAACTATTTGTTTGAAGAACACCAAATAAAAGCTTCAGAGTTCTTATTACCAGAAAACTCTAGTAGAGTGTTTAATTTAGACGAAGCAGGGTTTCCATTAGCAGAGACAATGGGAAGGCTAAAAATAATTGCCTCAAAGGTTATAAAGAATGTTTATTGCATAGCCCCTGACACAAAAACGAAAGTAATAGTTCTTGGCTGTGTATACGGAGATGTAAACTACCAAAAACCTCTAGTTATATTTCAAGGAGAATAACTTCGTTACAATTTAGGCCATGTAAATCCATCAAAGTCCAATTCTTAATTGTTTTTTATTTTATTGGTTTATAAAAATTATAAGCATTTTTTAGTTTTCTTTTAAGCATTAACGAAAGATATATTTTCAATGCCATTTCAGAATAATATTCGACAAATAATGTTTGGGGCTTACCCAAAAGGTTTTTAGTGTAGCTTATATAACACTATAAAGTTTTTTAATATCGTCACTTGTATTTACAGGTCCTAAAAGGTAAGAGGGCCTTTTAACTTTTAGGACCTGTAAAAATATTTATCATTAAGCCCAGTGATCGAACCTATAAAAAAGCTTGATTGCTAGGCTAAATAAATAGCCGCAGGCCCCACGTTATGTTCCAACAAATCATATAAGTCAGACATTTAATCACTAGCAAAATATTTGCAAAAAACTATATTTGAATCAAGTATTGCATCTTGAATAAATCTACTAAATTTAACTTATAAAAAAAAAGTGCATGAAATTAAATTTTACTTCGTCAACTTGCACGAAACTGTGCAAATCATAAAAAAAAAATTCATAACAAAAACAAAAAAATAAATAAAACATAGTATTTAATAATTGCCTAAATTATTACTATTTTTAGATAAAACAGTTGGCTGCCTAAATTAAGCTCATTATACTTTTGGTGGCCGTTTGGTTATATATTCTATAACGTTTTCGGCAAATATTCAGCAAACTGTCCGAAATTCGCCAACATACTCTAATTCACGCCTCCTTCCGTAAAAGTGTCGCTTGTTGGGCGAGAGCCGGCGTCGAACCTAGGACCTCTGGGTTCTGAACCTCAAAAAATGTTTTTTTGGTATAAATTATTATGTGAATTGGAGTTAATTGGTATAAATTATTATGTGAATTGGAGTTAAATAATTTATACCAAAAAAAATGTTTTTTTGATATAAATTATTATGTGAATTGGAGTATTATATTAACCAATGTATCTTATAATATTCTTACAGAAAATCTTTCAAGATATTTGTTTTAATAAAAAAAGCAGTTAAACAGTTTTATCCAAAATTGGCTTTTATTTTTCATTTGTGTTGTTGTTTGTTACTATTTTACAGATAAATTAATAACTTATTTCAAACTTTTTATAGATAGTATATAAAATATTGACAAATAAGGGTGGTAAAAACGGCTAAATCTAAAGACCAAAAGTATTTCATACTAGAAACCATCCCTATTGAATCTGATAAGGATATACAGTAGAGTGGTCCTTAAAACATTTTTTTTTTAAATGTGTACTCTCTCCTTCTAAATGTATTTTATATGATAAAAGAACACTGGATTTTAAAGTTTTTTTGAATAAAAAATATTTTTAGTGGTGTTCTTGAACATTTAATGGGTCCTTAATATTAATAAGAAAAATGTTTTTCAAAAGTATGTCTAGTTGGGTTCTCAAAAAAAGCAAAATTATATAAAAAAAACTTCAAAAATAGTCATCATTTCATAAAAAAACTATTATTTTAGATTTTTGTGAACAGAAAATTACAAAAATTTTTGATTATATTTTATAATACACTGTAAGAAAGACCACACTCAATATCGTTTTAAATGTAAAATAAAAGTTAGCGTTGCTGATCAAGATGCTTTGCACAAACGACACTGGATTTTGAATGATCAAGAAAAGCGTCTTTTTTACTCCTAAACTACAATTGCAAAAAACAAAAAAAGGTTTCGTTTGGCTGAAAATTTAGAATTGAAAAAAAAGCAGTTATTCATATTACTTATTGTTTCTGATGAACTAATACGTGTTGGCAAAAAATTTTATCTATCTACTCTAGATATTGACGAAAAAAGAATTAGAAATTATCATTTAATGAGAAAAAAACAAACAAACAGGAACACCTTAACAGTATAAAAGAGGTAAAATACTTAGTTGAACTGTCCCAAATTACATTAAAGATTCTGTACGTCAGCATATTCCAGGGTCAACGACGCCGGGGGTACGTCCCCAACACACACATTTTTTCTAAAGGACCTTTTTTTTAAAAGAAAATTCAGGATATAGAGGACTATTTTTAGAATACGACTACTGTGTCCCCTCCCCCATTTTGAAACCCGTGTTGTCGGCAATATATTCTAAGCATTACCAGAATCAACAGTCACTTTTATCGCACAAGTACAAACAAAGAGTACATTCAAAAAAAATATGAATATGAATATTTTGTATGAGAAATATTGTAAAAAATTTCTGACAATGTTATTCCTGCAATAATAAGTATTTATAGATCAATATTTAACCCAGAGTTTAACATTGAAGTTAATAAACTAAAAAAGGAAAGATGTGATGATTGTGAAAATATGAAAATGCATCTAGCTCAAATGAAAAAACAGAACATAACATTCATACAAAGAAAAAATCTGAAACTAATGAAGTAAGTAATTGTGATAAAGGCTTGATAAAAGCAAGTGTGCTATTTGCTTTAATAACGGAAAATGTTTGAAACCTACCAACAGCAAACTTTTCCAACTTTTTCTACAAACAAAATTTGACTTTTTTTCATTAGACTGCACAATGTTCAATATCAAAAAAAAAAAATTATAATGCAGTCTGGTCAGAACTTACTAGTGGACAAACAGGAAATGATAAAGCTTGTGCTCTTCTTGTTCTACTCGATTAAATAGTTGCAGATGAATCTCACGTGACTGAAATTTGTTAATGGAGCGACTCTTGTGTGTTGCAGAATCAAAGTAGTTTACGATGATTACTTTAAAAAAATTTTATGCAAAATCATCCACAAATTAAAACAATCATTCAGAACTTTTGTGAACCAGGACATAGTGCTATCCAGAAGACAGTTTACAAAGTATTATTGAAAAAAATAGGGAAGTAGCTAAAGTTTACTCTCTAATTGGTCTTGCCAGAAATCTGAAATATATACCTCGAAAGAATCCAATCAAGTTGATTCAAATTAAAGAAGAGCAAATGATAGACTTTCAAACCGTTGCTAAGAATTATTCATTGGTTAAAAATGTTCCATATCCTAAAGTAAAGATACTTGAATACTCAGCTGATAAACCATGAAGTGTTGAATACAAAATTGAGTTTAATTCTGAATGGAATTTGGAAAATATTCTCAATTATAACACCAGACACCAAAATTCAAATAATGAAAAATTGCAAAAGTTTGTGCAACCGAAGGTGCTTTAATAAAATAAAAAATCTCTAAAGCAAAAGTAAAAAAAATCTAAAATCAATGTTACAATTCATGCCACTTTAAGACAAAGAATATATTTCATTGGTCCTACGAACATTCACCTAGTGTCAGGGCCGGATCAAGTATTTTGTTTTGGTATATGCGAGATTAAGATTTGGCACCCCCTAATATAAAAAAAACTGTATTCTTTGAAAATTTTTAAAAAACATTTTAAAGGTTTAATATTTTTATAAGTTTTTAAATAATTGGAAAAGTATTATTAATGTGACTGTTTCTTAAAAATTTAAATAAACAATTAAATATATTAGTAAAGTTAGTAATATAAATAAATCAATAACTTTTTACGAACGTAATTAAGAAAAAAATAAAATATAATGGTATATTTATTATTAACTTATCATATAAGACCTGAAGGTCTTCTGCGAGTCTCCGCGTTCTTTCTTTTTTGTATATATTTTCTTTTATTGTATAACGATTTTTATCTCAACTATCTTATTGTATAACTATATTGAATATTCAAGAAAAGAACAAAAAAAAAAAAAAAAATATATATATATATATATATATATATATATATATATATATATATATATATATATATATATATATATATATATATATATATATATATATATATATATATATATATATAATGTGTATTGATAAGTTGCGCGTGTTTATTAAAACCCCTTAAATACAATAAAAACAAATTCTATTAAATATTTACTATGCTTTATATAAAAATTGACTAGAAAATTGTAAGCGTCATAAAATACATTTTTGGTCAAAGAAACTCAAATGCTGTGCATTAGTTACATTGACAAAAAAATAAAACTAACCAATGAAATATCTTCAAGTAACAGACTTTTCTTGTCTTAAGTTTAGCAAAGTCTTCCAAAAATGAACCGGTTTTAATTGTACTTAGATCTGGTGGAATGGTCTTAGTACAATGCTATTTTCTCGTTTTACCAAGAAAAACGTGTTATAGTACAATTTAGTAAACAACATGAACACCATGGTACTGAATAAACACTATGGTGTTCAATTGCTATTGTGGCCATCTACTTAGACGGTCATAAGAGTTAACTACAACTTCATGAGAGAACTGTGAATAGATGTACAGTTTTTTGGCCAGTTCCATTGCATCTGTAATAACACTATACAGTCCATAATACTATCTCATGTTCTCCAAAAAAGTCCAAAATTATAGAACTAGACAAAGCTTTCTACACACAAGATAAACTTAGTAACTTTAAAGAAAAGAAGACAAGTAAAATCGTTTTGATTTTTTTTTTTTGTTGTTGCTTAAATAATATACATTTATACGTTTTCCGATGTAGATGTTCAGAAAGAACCGTGTCAAATTTTGAAATATGTTAACAAGTTGCAAAAAGTTTCCATTGTTTTCTTTGAAAACTTCACAAAAAGCTTATCCCTGAGTACCAAGGAATTGTTCAATCAAAAAGAGGAATCTAAAACTAAAGTTTTTGTTTTAAAGCAAAACTGTGAACTGTATTTGTATAAAATTTAGTTTTTCAAGAAAAGGATAAAACTTAAATGAAAATGGTGAACTTGACGTACTCATATTGGTACATGGTTGTAAATTAAAGCGCTCTTATACAAAAAATCTAGTACTTTTTTGTTTTATTATTTTTTGATTGAAGTGCAGAGCGAATACATACAAACCAATAGTTTTTAATACAAACTATGGCGGCCCTAAATGTAAATTTACAATTACAATAAACAATTAACATGCAAACTACACGATTTAAATAAACATATAACTGACAAACTTGTGCTTTCAAAAATTAACTAATTTCTACTCGTTCATTGAAGTGCTGAGCAAAAATGTACAAAATTATTAGTCTAGGATTTAAACGCCGCTAATATGTAAACAACTCAGTACTTGTGCATGCACAAGTACTGAGTTGTTTACATATTAGCGGCGTTTAAATCCTAGACTATTAATTTTGTACATTTTTGTAAACTTAAATGTAATTAATGTAATAAACTTAAATGTAATTAATGGCGTCCATAACGTGCACGTTATGGACGCCATTAATTACATTTAAGTTTATTTTTTTTTTAAATCAAAGTTATGATTTAAAAAATAACAAGTAAAAAAATGTCGGATAAGCCAGCGCGGCGCTCCATCCACGCTGGCGCAATATGTGACCACTTAATTTGCATTGTCTTTGCATCGGCCCTGCCTAGTGTTTAATGCTAACTGTTATCAATTTTTGTTTTCCGCAATTTTCAGCTCGATTGTTAACTTGGTTCTGCATCAATTTTTCTTGAACTTTTTTTATAAACTTTTGATTAAATAAAAAAAATTATTTTATGAATTTTAATTTGCACGCTGTTGCATTTCATGTTCAAGTAAAACAAAATGTTTGGATTAGTTTTTAATTTATATTTACTATTGCAAGCACCTTAAATATTGTAACAAAGTTAAGTATATATATATTTTTTAATTCTAGTTTTGTATTAATTATTATTTATATAGTGTTTGCATCAACATAACTGACAAAAAATTATGTTTTGAAATTATTTTTCTTGGTTTTATACTTTTCAAAACTGCGTCAAAATATTTAAAAATATTTTATCATGAAGCGCTAACAACAAGGAAACAGGGCAAAATAGAGTCCAGGTCCCACCGACACGGGAAAAGCAATTTATTTATATTTTGCCGGGATAGTTATTTTAAAACTTTAATTCCAATTTTAAAAATTTGGAATTAAAGTTTTAATTCCAAGTTTTAATTCCAATTTCAAAATTGCCCCACCCCCTCCTTCCCTCTTCCTTTATTAATTTTTAATAAAGGGGTTATTATTAGTGCTTCTAATGCCGATACCATTTTTCAATACCGGTATATCGGTACTAAATAATTACAATACCGGTAATACCGGTATAATACCGGTATTAAACTTTATTTTTAAATTCATCATAATCTAAATAAAATCTCAAGTTAATAGTAAAAATTTTATTGATTCAATCAGCTTATTTATTTTATATCAAAACTACTGACTTTTTCATTTTTCGCTTTTTTCTGCTTTGTAAAATGAGCCCGTAAAAAACATAGGGCGTTCAGAACATCATCTTCAAAAGATCATCTAATTTTGTTGGCTTCACAGTTTTCAAGTAATGGTAGGAATTTTGCAAATATATTCAACGATTTCCTACTTCTTCAAAAATTCCTATTTCAATACATATAACTTTTGATGAATTATTCGAAACATTCAATTTTCCCTTGTTGTTACAATTCTTATTTTTCAAAATTGCAAAGTCAAGCTTTTTTTTCAATGACAAGTTTACAGCGTTGTCCACAGAATCACTATCGGAAAAAACGCTGGTGAAAGGGAGAGGACTATACCCTTTCTGATTGAGCCGATCTTTCAGTCGAGTAATGGTATTTACAATGGCTAATTTGCTATGGTGCTCAAAAGATAGAGCTAGATCCAAATTCTTGTAACGTTGATGTCTCTTGTGCAAAAAGGTTGTATGCTGGAAAAAGAGTACGTTGCTCATTGAATTGTTGCACCAACATAACTTTACAGCTAAATCGGTTTCTCCAAGGTTATCTATCATGAAAATGTTGTATCGGCACACAACAGAATTGCATGATTTTGACACAATGTTTCCACAGCCAGTTTTACTGGCGCAAGACATAAGTTAACAGCTAATATTGCATCGAAATCATTATTAGTTACCTCAACTTTGGACTCAAGGGCAAAAATGACTCGTAAATGCATTTTTTCAATTATACAAAACGTTCGAGTACTGTGTACAAGCTAATCCAGCTAGTTTTGGATCCAAGTATTAGTGGAATATCTTTATCAAATTTTTCTAACGTGCGTTTTTGAATTTCGATCATTTTTTGTCAGAGAACGGCGAAATAAAAATTTCACAACGGTGCGCACCTTTTTGATTAACGGCTGCAGATCATCAGTCAGTTCAATAGAGTCATTCTCTTCACTCATTACAACTTGAAACCCGCCGGAAAAGTCTTCATCATTATGGGTATTGTTTGTGTCATCAGTATTTCCTCGTCACTTTCTCTGTTATTGCATATTACTTTCAAGTTTTTTTTGCAGAAATTGACGATTTTTTGTATAAAATATCTGGAATACCTAGTTGAATCCCATGCCTAATGCACAACTGTTGATCACAGTTACTTAAACGCCCCACTTTCTACATTACCGAAACTTTTCATATTTACGTTAGTGCAAAATTCAAACAGGCGTTCTACATTAAAGCGAGTGACGTAATGATAATATTTTAAATTGGTGCTTCATTATTTAATGAAAACACGAAAGTAAATGAAATACCTAAAACTTCCAGTCACGATCAAACAACGCTTCCGGTAAGAAAAAGATAGCTAGATGACAAAAGGCGTGTTTAAATTGTCTAAAACAAGTATTCTACGTATTTTATACGTCTTAAACGCGTCTTTTACCCACAGGTAGCGACTAGCTAGCTGTTCGCTGGCTAGTTGCTAGCTCATTTCCTACCAAACCTAGTGGGAAATGAGCTGGCAATTAGATACCAAGTATAAAGTACGTAGAATACTTGTTTTAGACAATTTAAACACGTCTTTTCTCATCTAGCTTTCTTTTTCCTACCGGAAGCGTTGTTGAAAGTTTTAAGTATTTCATTTACTTTAGTGTTTCACGTAAAGAGGGCAATAGCACCTGCTATATCATAAGCCCTCTAAATATATTTTTAATACTTTTTAATGGGCAAGTCTTGCGACATCGGTTTATTTTTTTTTTGTTGTTGTAGTAGTTTGCCACGTTTTTAGATTGAAACCACCCTTTCAAACAAATTTTTATTACTTATAATAAAAGCAAGTCTTAATTTACTATAAGACTTAAAAATATAAATATTTTACAAAAAGAGCAACTGTCGGTATTTGTGCCCTTAAATTTAAAAATTGAATTACTCCGAATCACAAAAGGTGGAAATACGGCCTCTTGGTTCTCGGCTGACGAAATAATATAAAGGAAACTAAATAATTATTAAGATATGTTTCAATCATATAACTAGAAGTTTCACGCAATCGAGATCATCAGATGTAACAACAACAAAAAGGTAGCAAAAAAATGGCTGGGTTTAACAACGCCGCAAAAGAGCAGATCTTATAGAGCAATTCAAAATCACTCGTAAACTCGAACTTGTCAGTTTTGTCGTCCCGTAAAAATTTTTAAAAGGTAAAGATAAGTATATTTTAAGAAGCCATAACCATAAACTAGAACGTCAGATGGTAAAAAACTGTGAGGAGCGATATAACTTTTTATTAAATAGAACTGTTGCCCCATCGAATGCGCTTTCGAAAGAAGCAGTGAACGCTCAATCCATCATCGCTTTCAAAAACAACATAAGAAAGTAACTTTATAGATACAACTGCTGCTTTGTCTGTAGCGTCTGTATCTCCATGTTCGTCAGCATAGAGGGACCTGGTGTAGCACTTCTTCATCAAATTATAAATGGATTATAGTATTTATATTTGATTACTGAAATAAATAATAATAATACCTAAACGCCAATGTTAACAAAATTATTTATACCCAAACGCCAATGTTAACAAATATGTTCTAATTAGTGGTGAAATAAAAGCATCTCAGTAAGAGGCCATTTTACTATTTTTACATTTACTACTTTTACTATTATATATAAAAAAGGAGATAAAAAAGAAATTTGAAACTAGGGGCGTGTACAATGTAGGGGCTATAGGGGACTATAAAATCTAAAGACAAACATTAATCGATAGATAAACAATAATCGAGTTTTAATGTATTGAAAACAGAAATATGAATAATAAGTTGTACTAGAGCAATTACTTTAGCTAACAAGGAAATCAAAATCAATGTATACTCAGGTAATGTAGATCAACTAGATCAGGTGATTCATATGATTTTTTGTTCAAGAGTTTCGAACATTTTAGTTTGAAAAAGTTTTTGTGTCATATAGAAAAACAACTTACAAGAAAAACAAAATTTCTTTCGAAAAAAATAAACATTTTAAGAGAAAAGGTTGTTCCTTTATCAATAATACAGTAGTCCTTTATCGATAACGGTTCTGCTATGTTTAAATTAAAATCGGAATGGTTTTAATTATTAAATCTACTTTCGCATTATACTCTGTTTTAGAATTTTGAGAAAAATTGCATTTTCGAAAACGTTATAACTTGTGAGGCAGTAATGTGAATCACTTTAAACTTTGAAGAAATATTCTTTTCTTTTTTTTTATTTTCTAGTGAATGACATTAAGGAATTTTAAAACTCATTTCCGATAAATTAGTTTTTGATAGGACCTATTAAAAATAGAAATAATAAATAGAAATGAAAAAAAAAAAAAGAGAGGCAAAATTAAAATTACACAAATAGAAATAACAAACAACAATAACAAATAACAAACAATATAATAAATAGAAAGTACAAAATAGCATTCTCAATTCATGCATTTTCTATAAAAATAAAATTTTTATAAAATTTTTAGGTTTTCAACATTTTTGAAAATATGTTCGTGTATTACCTTAAAAGACTTTTATATTCTCATCTTTACACCCTCTAATGGAGTCCTAAAGACATTATTGCAATTTTTTTTTAATTATAAGTTTTTGCTACGATTTCTTTGCCTTTCGTTCTTTACGTTTTTCCTTTTGTCTTTGTTTATTTATTTTAGTTGAAGAACATTTTGATAAAACGACATTTGTTTTTTGTATGTAAGTCATGAAGGCGTTAGTATGACAATAAAGCCGAAAATAAAATACTGTATTGCTTTATAAAACAATAGAAGGTGTTTTAATAATTTAGATATTAGTTTAAAACAAAACAAAACAAAACCCATCTAGTTTAAATAGCTGCTTTTTTTCCTTAAAAACGAAGTTACAAATTGTTCAAAATTGCTCCACAAAAGAGGGTAGTTCAGGACGACATTTGGGCAGTTTAGGAAATATAAAAAATAGACAAAAAATGTTTATTAAAATTTCTTTTTTTTTTTTATTGAGCAGTAATAATAAACAATAATTAGTAATTATAGTAATTGTAAAAAATAGCAGAATTAAGAGAGTTATTTCTAAAAAAGCATTATTCTTATAAAAATCTCAAACCATCAGATAATTTTCTCATATATTATATTCAAACAAACTAAAATGAAAAAAACTATTTAATAACCTATTAATCTCATTAATACAAAAATATTAACTTTAAATGATAATAAATTAAAGAGTGTGAATGTAAAATAGATTGAGATAACAATGAATCAAAGTTTTCTTGTAACCCAATTAAAAAAAACAACATTCAATCAAGTTTGAATGTGGAAATATAATACTTGGTGGAAAAGTTATTACTTTTTAATTTTTTATTATTTCAAAGCAATTTTATTCTGACGCTAATGTAACTTTAAAGAACCTAAATACACTTGTAGCCTCTCTTACTTTTATTGTTTTATTAAAAACAAGTTTTACTGCAATTTTTAAATTTTCTTCTTTTATACATCTTTCGCGTTTCTTTTCATAGCGCACCGTTTTCAAATTTGTTTCATTTTCTAATATTAATAATTTAATTTGCCGATAAGATTGTTAAGAAACGCACAGTACGTCCAAATGCGCCCATTCATACGCCCGATGAAAATTGTCCAATGCTACCTCAATCCTGATAATAGAATATATTCAACAAAGTTTTTGCGAATATTTTATATCTTGTAATTGAATTTTTTATTTATATCCCTTTTATTTAAATTCTTTTCACAGATTCCCTTTAAATTATGAAATTTTATGTAAAAAATGGGCAACAGCAACTAAATGTTTACAAATTACACCTAGTAAACATAGTAGAATCTGCAGTAAACATTTTAAATTAAAAGATTTTGAGTGTCAAGAGAATGGAAAATGTGTGCTGAAAAAATATTGTGCCTTCAATATTTGACTTTCATGAATCATTGAACAAAAATAACAAGCGGAATCAGCTATATAATGATGATACATCACACATTATCTCGAATAAAGAGGTAACAGAGCCTAAAGTTACTAATACTATTAAGAAAAAAATACTTAAACAAAATTCTCCAAAAAAACCATTACTTAGAAAAAAGTTTAAAATATTAAAAAAAAAGCTTAAATGAAAAGATAAAAAAAATGCTTCACTTAGCAAAGTTATTCAAAACTTGGAGAAAAAAAAAATTATTTCCATTGATGTTGCTGAATTACTAGAGAACAATTTCTCTGGACTGACTAAAGAACTTTTGAAATCTGAATTAAAAAATAGAGGCAAAAAAAAAAAAAGGTTATAGATACTCTAGAGAAGTTAAAAAATTTGCGTTAACACTGCACTTTTTTTCTCCAAGAGCATATGAATTTGTTAAATCTACATTCTCATTACCTGCCGTAAGCTCACTTTCAAACTGGACCTCATCTGTAAATTGTTCGCCTGGGTTTTTTGGAGATGTTTTCAAGTTTATACAAAATAAAACATTTGAGGATTCATCATACAAAGATTGCGCATTAGTATTTGATTCTATGCATATCAGGGCTGCTCTGCGGTATGATAATGTTATTGGATCATATGAAGGTTTTTCTAGTTTTGGAAACAATATTCTAGCCTATGACCCAGATAAATTAGCAACAGAAGCACTTGTTTTTATGGTTGTTGGATTGAAAGGCCATTGGAAATTTCCTATAGGCTACATATTGTGTGATAAAATTTTCTCAACGGATTTAAGTTGTCTAATTAAAAATGCTTTACATTTATGCGCTACTCATAATCTGAATGTTTGGAGTATAACATGTGATGGACTTATTTCCAACTTTAGTGAGGATTCTAACTATTTTAAAAACCTTGCTGGTTGTCTTTCATCAGTCTCTACTTCAATTTATAAAAAAGCTATACTTGGATATATTGCAGGGTTCATTGTAAGAAAACTTTATAGTAAAATTACATGTCTGACTTGTGCCAATTGTTTAATTTCTCCGAAGACTTTATCCACTGATCATGAGTATTCTATATTTTGCAGTTCATCATGGAAAAGTTTTATAAATTTTAAAAATCGAGGTGGTTTAATCTTTCCATCCTGTAGTGTTTTAAAGATTGTTGAAAAATGTGAGCACGTTTTTAAAGTTTTGGTGTGTGGGGCAGACCCCCATAATTTGAAAATATCTTCTAAAAAAAATCTTAAAACTTATCTGGTGCACTTTATAAATCAAAAATTTGCAAATGACGCACTGTTTACTGAACTAAATATGCATGATTTAGAACATGAGATTTTGACTGAAGACATGCATTCTTCACAGCTTTTAAAAAAAATTATAGAAAAATATTTAACATTGTGTCTACACTCATATGGTCAGCTGTATACTAGAAATGAGTTGCATAAAAGAAAGATTGGATTACGGTAACAGTCCAATAAGCTTGTTTTGTTCAAAGGTTTATGAAAAATTACAATAATAATATTCAATATTATTTGTAAGCTATTTATGCCAAAAAATAAAATTATTTCTTTAAAACAAAAATTTTATTATTTCTGAAAATTCTTTAACTGTAACTGTTAACTGTAAGTACAGTTTTTTGAACTAATTTAAATTTTTTAATTGAAAACCTACATTAAAAATAAAAATTTATACCTATTTATATCAGCAACACTTTTGATTTATTTTCATAATGGAATATGTGTTCTTTTATAACAATAACTTAAAAGTTTCCAACAGGGTACTTTTAAGTTACAGTTGTAAGTCAAAAACATATTTTTTGCCAACATATATTTATATTTGCCAAGTAAAAATGTAATATCTTTGTATTATATAATAACTTCTAACTTTCTTTATCTACAAACGCTTTTAAATAGCTGTTTTTAAATAACAGTTTATAAATAGATATTTTTAACATTTAAAAAGTTATTTCTTTTAAATTGATTCGTATTCCTTTTTAAATTGATCCAGAAAAGGTGTAGTTAAATATATTATTGAAGTGGCTCGACCGAGGATCGAACACAGGCCTCCGTCGCCGCAGTCCATAGCATTCACCTCTCAACCAAGCGAACTCATTAATTTCGTATAATTTAACTATATTAAAATTAATATTTGCATATTTATTTATATATGTTTTTTAAATTGGGATCCTGTGTCGCAAACAAAGAGCTTTTGGGTCGTATAAAGTATCTTCGTATAAAGTATCCTTATTTCAAACCTGATAATACATTAATACATCTTCTTTTTTTTCCATAAACCTTTTCATTAAATAAAAAACTTAGGGGAAGGGGGTATTTCAAAAACATACATATTTTTTAGGGGGGAAGGACTTAGAAGTACGCATGGCAACGCATGAAAAGAGGGGGTTAAATTTCAAAATTTTTAGCGTGCGTACTTTATGGATGACCCCTAATATGAAACATCTTCGCGATGTTGTTTTATTGCTGTTTTAAACAGTTTATCAAATTAAAAACCAAAACGCATGTAAAATAAAACGTATAAAATAAAATTTCTTACACTTAAAATAAAAATAATTGCAATCCAAAAAGATTATTTTTTTAATATACTTCAAAAAATGTTCACCTTAACAATTTAATAATGAGTTTATTTAAAACGAAAAAACTAGCATTTTTTCTTTGTGCTGTTTCTTACCATAGATTTTTCTTTTTAATAAGTTTTTTTTTAATTAAATTTATTTGACATTTTTCATAGCTCTTTGAGTACCACCATTTATATGATTAGTTTTACATTGAACAAATTATTAAATAAGCAGGGCCGTAACAAAATTGTTCCCATTTTCCATTTACCCTTCAGAAAATTTCGAAAACCCTCATTTTGGAACGTTTTACATTTTTAGTAAAAAGATCAAAAAATAAAAAAAAAGATGCGGTATTTAATTTGTTATCGACGGTTTTTATTTTATGTCAACTTAATAGGAAGAGCGGGTTAGAAAAACTTATGTAAAAATAACTGCAATTGGAAACGACTAAAAAAGAATCAAGACTATTTTTACAAATAATTAAAGATTGGTAGTTTTCAAATAAGCATTGACAATTTTCCTTAAAATGAAACCAGCATTTTAAAATAACTTTTACATAATCAAGAATAACACTGTTAAGAAAAATGGAAATTTAAAAATAATTTAAAAGCATTTACTTAACTTATTAAAAAGCGTAGTTAATCTAATCTTAAGTAACCGAGCTATTATAGATTAAAATCATTTAAGCATTGCAGTAGTGACGGATCCAAGAATTTTTGGTGGTGGGAGGTGGGTGGGGTGGGTCGTTATGTTAAAATATTTTTATATTTTGTACCAAATTTGCGTCTCCTAAAAAAAAAGGTCCTCAATTTCTAAGATATTTTATGACTTTTAGATTCTGGTAGTGAGGAGATGCACACCCTCCGCCCTGGAGCCGTCACTGGTCCGTCAATATAAATAAATAAATCCGTAGTTTAGGTTACCTTAAAAAAAACTAATGAACCATACAATTTGTTATACATAAAAATAAGTTATTAAACTGAATTATTATTTTACGAATAGTTTAAAAGAACTAGAAGCCCAAAGTTTTAAATAAAAAAATTCAAGAAGTTTACGAAACATAAGATGCATTATTTAAACACACATTCGGTCAAAATCATAGCATTTATTTTATTGCAAAAATTCCAGAGAAAGTTTTATTGCAAACGTAATTCCAGAGAAAGTTTTATTGCAAACGTAATTCCAGAGAAAGTTTTATTGCAAACGTAATTCCAGAGAAAGTTTTATTGCAAACGTAATTCCAGAGATAATTTTATTGCAAACGTAATTCCAGAGAAAGTTTTATTGCAAACGTAATTCCAGAGAAAGTTTTATTGCAAACGTAATTCCAGAGAAAGTTTTATTGTAAACGTAATTCCAGAGATAGTTTTATTGCAAACGTAATTCCAGAGAAAGTTTTTTAATCAAAGTAAGAGAAACTCTTTTTCTGTCGGTATCGATACCTAAAACTTTGCATTCAACTCGATCACCAGGACCAACTAAAACATTTGGCAACATATAACGATTTGGAATTAAAGCATCAGTTTCAACTCCTATATCGACAAATACTCCAAATGATGTGCAGTTCCTAACAGCGCCTGAAACCATACAGCCTATCGTTAACATCGTCATAGATGTTAATCCAGTTTTAAATAACGGCGTTTCAAAACCTGAAAAACAAAAACAAAATAATAACAAAAAGTCATAAATCTTTTTTTATAGCAATAAAATAAAATTGTACAAGAAAATAAGTAATAAAATAACTAAACTTAAACATTTACACGCACACATACATAAATAAAGTTACACGCACACATACATATATAATTAAAAACACGCACACATACATATATAAATTTACACGCACGCATACGTATAAAAAGTTACACTGAATATTCTATAATAAAACTAACCTTCTCTTGGATCAAAATCAAAAGGTTGACTTAATCCATCTAATATCAATTTCAAAACTTCTTTATCTGTTTTCAAATAATCAAGCAACCCTATATATATATATATATATATATATATATATATATATATATATATATATATATATATATATATATATATATATATATATATATATATATATAATATTTTCCATTAGGTATAACTATAAAAAAAAAAGCTCCTTACATTTGTAAATGGGCCCTAATATTTTAAACTTTTTACTTTTTTTCGGAATTTAAAATATCACTATGTAAAAAGCTGTTCAATGTTCACTAAGAAGTTTATAAATTTTAAACTCAAAAGTCTAAGCTTTATGTAAAACTTGGGTTTTTATGCCGATAACTCATTTTTACCAGTTTTTTGTGTTATAATTTCAAAAACAATGGTATATAAAATTAAAAAAATGCATAAATACATTTTCTTAATATTTTTTATTAACATTTATTAAAGATGGCTTAATTCTTTAAGGGAAATATTAGTAGATATTAATTTGCGATTTTGTCTGATTACCATTAGGATATTTTGTTGTTATTCTTCATTTTGAGATAAGCCAACAAATTGCTGAATCATTTCGATATTTCTTTCGACACAATCATTTGTGACATTTTTCATGCAAGAAAGTCTTTGCTTTTCAATAATAATCAGGTTTAGATAAAGCAATCAAGTGGTTTGTTTGATGTTTCCATGGGAGCATCCGACGGCGCAGAGGTTTGTGAGCTGGTTGGAATATTTCTTCTTTTCGAAATTTCAAAATTTTATAACAAGTTTGAGGTTGGTTTATACTGTGACGATGGCTTGGCAGTTTTTAGTAATAAAAGCGGTCCTTAAATGAAAAAAATAATAAAAGCATATTGTCGAAATATTTAAATAAAATGGCTTACGGATTTCTATACAATGCAACATGAAAATTGTCAACTACCTTGACGTTACTCTAAATCTTAGTGACTGCACTTTTAAA
>NC_061157.1:43302571-43330071 GCF_022113875.1 Hydra vulgaris | reverse complement strand
AAATTATAATCGTTAGTATCGCGAGTTTTATTTAGTTAATAAAAGAGTTTTATTTTTATTTAGTTAATAAAATCTAAAAATGGCATCTTAAGCAAAAAAAATAAAACTATATAATAAACCTATATCTAAGAAAACAAAAAACTTTTCTCTCGTGGGGGAAAGAAGAAATAATTGGATACACCGAAAAAAAAGCTTTAGTTAATAAAATCTGGTGTAAGGTTTGTGCAAGGAACAAAATAGCTATTTTGCTCCTTGCACAAAGAGAACCTTCAGTTAACGGAGCAGAAATTGATTCTTTGGAGGCGTTTACAGGGGGAACGAATGTGGTAACAAAACATCATGTAAAAATTAAAATCATTAACTTATTTTGTTCAATTCAGGAAATACTTTATACTAAATTTTTAATTATAATATTTGATTGAATGTTTATTCTGAGGTAAATAGTTTCATTTTGTTTATGTGTAATTATTCCTCATCTTATAGAATCTCAAATATTTTTCATCTTAAAGGGCATATTCACAAATAATCGGTACTAATCGATAATGAAACCCCTACTGAAGGAACTGGAAATGGCCGTCTTATTATCACTGATATTCCAAACTCATTAACTGCTGAGTAAAACAACCGTGAAGGGTATTTTAAGATGATCACAACAGCGTATGAAATGGCTTTAAAACCAAATATGTCACATAACAACTTTGAGATTAAATGCCAAAAACTAAATGGTGTTTATTTTGTTTCATGGTTTAATTTCATAATTACTAATAGAATTGACGAAAATCATATTGAATTTTTATTATTTTTTTTTGTAAATTATTTATAGCATAAATATTTTTCACTTTTAAATTTCAGCACGTATTTTCTTCTCATGCATAGCAGATGCCATTAAAGATAAAGTTGCAAAAATGGTCAACGAAAAAATTTTTTTTCTATTCTTTCTGATCGATCACAAGCCAGAAAAACTAGAGACGAGAAAGAGTTGGTTCTTGTGCGCATTGAGCGAGAAGGGACCCCTGCCTATTTTGTTGTATCTCTACTAGAGATGAATAATATGGGAGGTACAGGCATTAATGCTATTAAAAAAGCTATTGATAGCATTTTCAATAAAACGGGGAATATTCCTTTAACTGATGAAGCTTACAAAAACAAAGTTGTCAGCGTTACATCCGACAGAGCTAGCGTCAATTTGGGCATTTTGAGTGTTAACTCAAATGAAAAGCAATAGACCCTGGCTCGCCATGATTCACTGCGTTAACCACCGATTGGAGTTGACAATAAAAAGTGCTGTAAAAGAAATTGTCGAGTATAAAGAGTGCGAACGCATTTATTTAACTTTATTTAATTTACTTTGCAATTCCGGAAAAATAAAAAGTGAAATTAAAAAAGCCGCGGAGGCATTAAACATTACGCATTATACATTGCCCAAAATATTGGGAAGGCGCTTTATCAGCCATAGGAAACGCGGATCTTCCAAATTATTGCATAACTGGCCTTCCCTTATTGTGGGTTTGGAAAACGCTTTTGAGAATCGCGGTATTAATGCCGAAATGCACGCTAAACTTTCTGGGATATCTAAGCATCTTCATGACCACAGACTATTATGTATGGTTTGTAGTTATTTAGACGTTTTAGAGAAGTTAAGCCCATTATTGTTGGCATTTGAAAAAAATACGTTGATGGTACATGAATTTAAACCAGCATTGGATTTAACCAAGGCTAATTTAGTTAATTCAAGAAATGAAGAAATCGATGATATTATTGATTTGTATTTAACTAAGTTTAGAACTGTTAAAAAAGATGGTTTAACCAATCTTGTTTCTTCTTACTTTAAAAGTGGTCACGAGTTGAAAAAATCAAATCCAGAGTTTGTAGAAATTGAGCTTGAAGGTATTGCAAACTTTAACATTGAAAATATTAGTTCTGGTGTATGCGTAAGAAGAACCGCAATCGACGTCATTTTACCATTGATAGATATAAGATTTAGCTCTTTCTTAAACCCTTCAAAGCAATCGATTGGTTAGATTCACCTATCTTCGAAGCAATGGATTGGTTAGACCCACCTATCTTCCAAACAAAGGATTGGTTAGACTCACAACTTTGGACTGAAGATAATATGTATGGTGATGTCAGCATATCTTTACTGCTTAGCGAATTCAAAATTCTTTTAGAAACCGCAAAATTGGACTTTAAACTAGTTAGTTCCGAATGAAAAGCGGCTAAAATAAAAAAAAAAAAAACAGATTATAATGGAGTCACAGCTTCACAACTATGGCAGAAAATATTTTTCTGTCATTAAATAGAGTATCCAAACCTACTTCTTTTAGTTGATTTTGTTATGTGCATATCTTGCTCTCATTCCTGTTTTTAGTATCTTGACTATATTTCTAACTGATCTACGTTTAAAGATGAATCACCAGACTATGGAAAACTCAATATTAATAACCGGGAATGACCCAAATTTTACCATTCATAAACTAGACGAGATTTTAAATAGTGTCATCAATATCTACCTAAGTAAGTGAAGAGTTTTTCGCCTCATCAGCTACCTTTATCGTTTTTAAATCAATAAAGGTAGCTGATCCTAAAATAGAAACAAGCAACAGTAGCAACGACAGCAGCAGCAATGGCGGTTTTTCTTCAAATTTGGAATTGAACTATTAAACATTTTATATTTGTATTTCTTTTTACTAACGTTCTGGCAAAAAAATTCTTTTACAGTATATACCTTTGATCGATCTTAAATAATAATAATTAAATACATAATTGTTGTTTAAAGTTGTTGTTTGTATTTTAAAGAAGTATGTCTTTTTTTCGGAAATGCTCATCTTTATGTTTACTGATTTCATTAGAAAGTTTTGTATCTTTTTAATATCTGGTTGCATTAAAGGATTTTAATAGGTTTTTAAATCTAAACTTAAATGCATTTTCACTAATGCCAAATAAGATTTTTCCATAACATCCCTTGTAGTACTGGGCTTAACTTGTTTCTCTGCACAGCAGTCTTGTTCGTCAAGGTTTGTGTTTATGAGTTAGAGTTAACTTGAGTGGGTAGTAACCAAAATAAAGTAATACATACATACATATATATATATATATATATATATATATATATATACATATATATATATATATATATATATATATATATATATATATATATATATATATATATATATATATATATATATATATATATATATATATATATATTAGGGTGGATCAAAAAATTTTTTTTTCTTGTTACAGGCTCTAAACATTGCTAATAGTTGATTTTTTTTTTTTTTTTAATAATCTTCGCTTCCAACAAGGCTGCAAGCAACAACTAATTAGTGTTGGAAGTTACTGGAAGAGTAAAGATGAAGATTGTAGAGCAAAATAACGATTGACAGACGACTTAAAAGATTGCAAATTATATGAATCAGGAAAGCAAGATGAGGTAAGCGAATTCCAAAGAACTGATGTTCAAGGAAAAAAACTAGATGAATAAGAGTTTTTGGAGCACTTAGGAACAGTAACAGAAAAAGAATGAGACTTAACTGAATGACGAGTAACACGAGAATGAATTTTAGTAGATGGCAGAAGAGACGCTAGCTCTTTAGAGCAGTGCCCATTATAGTATTTGTAGAAAAGAGAAAAAGAAGCAATATTACGACAATGTGACAGAGGTTGAAGGTTGGCTGCAAGAGCAGGTCCAACTATGTTTACAATGCATTTTTGCACCTTGTCTAAAAGAGAAAGGGCATCATTAGAAGATCGGCCCCAGATATGGCAACAGTATTCCATACAAGACCGGATTTGAGATTTATAGAGATAGAGAATAGAATCCAGAGTAAGAAAGTGACGAGCTCGATAAAGAGAAGCAACTTTAGCAGATGCTAATTTTGCAACGGATTTGATATAAGGTTTCCAAGAAAGATCAGAAGTAAGAGTTAATCCTAGAAGATGAAGGGTAGGAGACTCATCGAGTACATTACCGTTCATAAATATAGGAAGGTCTAAATTATTGCGATAACGATTGGCCGAAAAAAATTGAGTTTTATTTGAATTGAAGTTCACCAGCCACTGTGAGCCCCATGCTGTAGCAGAAGTGAGATCCTTTTCAAGCTCAGATGCCCCCTGCAAGCAATCAGAGGGAGTTGGCTTCTTATTGTGACAAGAATAAATGGTAGTATCATCAGCAAACAATGCCACCTTAGATGTGAGAATATCTGGAAGATCGTTATTAATATTGATACTATTAAATATGAGAATGATTGTGATAGATTTAAAGGGCGCAACTTTATTGGGAAAATTACCGGTACCCTAATATTTTGGAGAAAAAAAGTTTTTCAAAAGTCAACCTGGTACTCAAAAGAAGCGAAATTTTATAAAAAATTCAAAAATAATAATCATTTTATAAAAATCAAATTGCCGAAAAAAATTGTTATTAAAAAAACATGTAAAAATGCACCTTTTCCACTTTTAGTTAAAAAACTATAGTTATTATGCAATAAAATCTAAAATAATAATTTTTATATGAAAAAATTATTATTCAGAATAAGATCCTTTTCTGACAACATCCAAGATTGAAGAAACACCTAAATTAGCTCAGCAAACTATTTTGGAACATATTCAAAAGATAGGATTATTATGGAAATATTCAAGGTGGTGCCACATATATTTAAATCAGAAAAATATGGATGATTGAGTTGTCATATGCATATCTCTACTTGGTCGGAACTGAACCAGTTCCGACCAAGTAGAGATGTTTAATAGGAACTGCGATGTTTAATAGGAAAGAAACCATATTGCATCATGATAATGCCAGGCCGCATGTTGGATTGGGGGCTTGACAAAAAATTGTAGAGCTAGGCTGGAAAATTTTATTGCATAATATCAAAAATTTGTATTTTTTTTTGTTCCGAAGACAGACAGAACTTTCTGTTAGTTCTAATATATATATTATTTTAATGGTCATACTTTTCGATATAAGTTATCAAATTTACAAATAAACAGTTTTACTATTTGGAGAGGAGTCGAAAACAAAATTAAACTGAATTATGTTATCTTCTTATTTATTAGGTTTACAAAAGAAATTAATATATAATATCCCATTAGATTAGTTTATAGTTTACTTGCCTTATAATCATCCTTAGCGAAAATAACCGCCATGTAAAATAACATTATCAAAATAACATTATCAAAACAACATTTTTTTAAACATTGTCAATCAAAGATGGACATCCAAAAGGTGACTGATCAGAAAAGTCAAAATTACCAGTTAAAAATTTTCGAAACTATCTTCTACATGTCCCATCTGAAAAAGTATTTCATCAAACATTTTTAATAAACTTCTACAGGCTTCTGTAACATTTCTTCCTTGTTGAAATTTGTTTAAATAACAGAGAAATGAACTTTATCAATAGCCATGTTTACAATATCACTTTATAATCCAGACAAATGTAAAATAAATTTGTTTGAGTTGATTTGCTACATCTGTATAACATGAAAATTAATTTTATATCAACGGACAGAACTTTCTGATAGGCTTAATATATATATATATATATATATATATATATATATATATATATATATATATATATATATATATATATATATATATATATATATATATATATATATATATATATATATATACAACCCTCAGAATTAGGGAAAATGAGGTCAGCAATAATTTGCAGACCAAATTTTTAGAGATTGACATCAGGTCGGCAAAAAAATAGTCCCTTAACATAACAATAGTTAGACAAAAAACAATGGTTTTATATATATAAGTATACACATACATATATACCTGATACATTCCCACACCCGCATGTTTAGCATCAATTTTAACAAGTTCTAACAAAGGATCTTGCAGTCGACGACCAATTGACACTTAAAAATAGTGAATAAACATTAATTCTTTTTTATTAATAATGAACACTAAAAGACTATCTACTAAAAATATTAGGATAAGTTAATTACTTTCAGTGACCACTTTATAAAAAAGTATTTATATATATATATATATATATATATATATATATATATATATATATATATATATATATATATATATATATATATATATATATATATATATATATATATATATATATATATATGCACACATTTTATTTAAATATACAAACCAGCACTTATTAAATTAGGATCCATGTTTCCAAACTCCAGTTTAGCTTCTTCTGTGACACTGTACACTGAAGCACCACTTTCACAAACAATACTAAAAGTAAAAACAAAACAATTATGAAGGCAAATTTAACATGGTTCCTACAGAGTTATTGGTTATAAATTATGCAACTATGTGATTTAAAAGTAGGTTTATTTTTACTAATTTTTAAAACAATCGAAGATCTATGTTTTATTTATATATAAAAAACAAGGAACACCTTTTAATATTACTTTTTCTGTCAACTTAACTATACAAACTGTAATTATGAATTTATTTGCATAATTGGAATTAATCTAATTTGAAAATTGAGCTAACATATTCAAATTATTGTTGGTCAGATTTTACACATTATAATATATATATATATATATATATATATATATATATATATATATATATATATATATATATATATATATATATATATATATATATATATATATATATATTTCAATAAAAATAACAAAAGAACTTTCATGTAATGCAAGTTAACAAAAACATGATAAAGTTTTGTTTTTTCTAAAATTTAGTTAAAAAATTCGTATTCTAAATATGTGTAACGCAAGTTAAAACTACATCCATTTACTAAAGTACTGACTTTTTCATTAACAAAATAAATTACGTTATTAATTCTTATTTCGTCGCATCGGTTTGACAAGGTTCTAACTGAAAACATTTTATATTAAAAAAATTTAGAAAAAAAGTCTTCTATTTTTTTTTAAATTTTAATTAAAACTATTTATATTATTGTTTTTTTATTTGCTTATGTATTCTTATTTTGGTTGATATACAAATATACATAACTAAATAAAAATAAGAATTATTAAAATATTTTTATTTAGACATTAAAAAAAAGCGATAAAGGGGGGTCATCCATAAAAGACCTTTTTTTATTCTTTAGACTAACAGCTTTCATACGAAATAGCTAAAAGCCTAATTTCCAGTTTAAATAGGCAAATATTTGATAAAGCTGTTGCTGGTATATACACTATATATATATATATATATATATATATATATATATATATATATATATATATATATATATATATATATATATATATATATATATATATATATATATATATATATATATATATATATATATATATATATATATCAGGGTGTATTTTTTAATTGTGCTTTTCTCAAAATACGTAATTAAGGCGTTTTGAAAAACGGCTGCAGTATATCAAAAACAAAGAAAAGAAGCAATTTAAATGAAAACTTCAGAAGATTGCTCATAATGAAACAAGTTGATTAATTAAAATTAAACATATATAAAGTAGAAAAATAATCCTGCTGTAAATGTAACTTCCAGCAATAATAGAAAGTTTATTTTGATTAAAATTTAATAGCAGAATGTAAGGAGCTTTTTTTTTTTTTTGGCGGAACCTAAATTTCCAATTTCGCAAAAACGCTGTATGAAATTTTTTCCTGGGTAACACTCTGTATGTGTGTATATATATATATATATATATATATATATATATATATATATATATATATATATATATATATATATATATATTTTCTAAAGAATTCTTTTTTATAACTGTTTTTTAAAAAATACTGTATTTAATTTCCTGTTTACAGAAAAATACAGATTTGAAAAAATACATGTGAAAATTTTGTTCTACAAATATATACTTTTTTTAAATTTAGACTTTCCTGATGATTCTGCTGATGGAGGCCAGTAGAAGCTTAAGTTAGATAAGCGTTTTTTTACTAATTTATTATTGCTCTGTTTTTAAAGAACATTGAGTACTCTACTTTTTGTAGGAAGAAAGTTCATTTTATTAAAAAAGAATTTCATAATTTCATTCAATCTAATAAGAAACAACAATTAGATTTTAAATAAGCACTAAGGGATTATTCAAAAAACATTTGAAATAAGTATATTTTTTAGATTTGTGAGTGTACTGAAAGTAACTTTCACTAAATAACTCCAAAATGCAGACATATATCTTTTGATGAAAATACTGAGGATGAGTCTTTTCATCAAGATATATTGATTATCTTGAAACATTTAAATTTACATGTAGTGGTCGCATAAACACTTTCTGAGGCTCTATCAGCAACTCCCACTTCACATTGTTCTTGCTTACTTAACTTCTTACTTCTCTTTTAAAGAATTAAGTAATTCTTTTATTCCCCAATAACATGAACTGTTGGTTAGAGTCACCTGTGCTTTATTTTTATTATGACTACTTTTGGACAGTTCTATAACGTTCTAGAAAGTTCTGGCCTTCTGGCTGGGTCCGAGAAATTAGCTTAAAGTTATTTAATTAAAAATGTAACAACTTTTAACATCTGTATTTTTAACATCTGTTTGCTTTCTTACTTCTAAAACATTTAACATTGTCCTAGTCAACTCCGATTTAGAGTCATCTAAATAAATTACTGAAACTGCAATACAAGAAATATAAACAATATATGTAAAATTTTCTAAATGTAATAACTATAAAAAGCAGATGTTATTCTGTACTTTATTTGTATTAAGTTGGGAGTTACTAGAAAAAAATAATAGAGTTATAGAGCAAGGAAACGGTTGACAGAAGACTTGAAAAGTAGTAGAATGTATGAGTCAGGAAAACATAAATAAATAAAAGTTTTTTGAGCATGCAGGGAAAGATACAGTAAACGAATGAGATATGCTAAATGACAATTAAATCAGGCAAAAACAAATTTTAGTTGATAGAACAAGAAATAATGTGACCATGATAGTATATGTAGAAAAAGAAAAAGATGATATAATAAAAAAAGAGATGCAACTTTGCGACAATGGGAGAGAGGCTCAAGCTTTGCAGAATGGGTCAAATTAGGTTTACAATGCATTTTTGGAATTTGTCTAGAAGTGAAAAAGAATCATCAAAAGAACCAGCCCAAACATGACAACAGTATTTCATACAGAGACAAATAAAAGACTTGCAGAGGCAGAGAATTTAATCAAGAGTAAGAAAATGGCGAATACAATAATGATTTTATATTTGGTTTCCATGAAAAGTCAGTGTAAACAATAACGAGTTCTCTTCTTTATGTCTAAAAAGGCGTAAAGAAGACTCAGTGAGAGGGTTGCCATTTATCAATATAAGAATATCGACAGTATTGTGATAGTTGTTTGCAGTAAATAACTGAGTTTTGTTGGAGTTGAAATTTACAAGCCACAATCTGTTACAGAAGTGAGATCAGATTCAAGATCGGCTGCCTGTTCTAAGTGATGGAAAAGAGAAGACTTTTTGTCAAGACAAGAGTATAAAATTGAGTCATCAGCAAAAAGACTATAGATGCAAGGTTGTCGGGATGATCATTGATGTAGATCATTGATAAAGAAACAAAATAGGACCATGGATAGAACCATGAGGTACCCCAGAAGTTACTGGAAATAAAGAAGAATGTTGGCCTTGGAGGATGACTTTAATAAAGTAGTTAGAAAGGAACGATTTGAATATCTCAAAAACTTTCTCTAAAATCTTTGATTAAATTACAAATTGATTGCAGCCAACTAAGTTTATTTAAATGCTTCCACTAACTGTTAACATTTTATGTCTATGAAAAATCTCTTAAAAAGTTGCACTCTTTGGTTAAAAGAATTTTTAATTTCTCATTTATTTTTTACTCCGAAGACACTTTAACTTTCTTTAATTACTTATTCAAAAGCAAATAAAAAAAACAGATTAAAGTTTTGAAGGAGGGTATTAGTGGAACTATAGTGTTTTGAAGGAGGGTATTAGTGGAACTATAGCGTTTTGAAGGAGGGTATTAGTGGAACTATAGTGTTTTGAAGGAGGGTATTAGTGGAACTATATTTGAAGGAGGGTATTAGTGGAACTATATTTGAAGGAGGGTATTAGTAGAACTATAGTGTTTTGAAGGAGGGTATTAGTGGAACTAGTGTTTTGAAGGGGGGTTTTAGTGGAACTATAGGCAAAAAAATTCTATTTAATAATATTGAGATAAAATTGAATGCAAATAGATTCTTTTTTTTTCAAATTAAGTTTCATTTACCTAGTATTTTGTATAACATTAACCATTTTGAGTATCCTTAAACTAGCATTGGGTGGTGGTATATAAAAAGTGTAGAAGATAAGTGAACAGAAAAAATGAAAAATGCAGAAATTCATGATTATTTAAGCAATATTGCCAACAATATTACCTAGCAATAACTATATTAAACCTATTGTTTAACCTGGCATTCTGTTTACAACTTTTCATAGTTTCTAAATTTTTTTTACTTAATTAAAACTTGTATATTTTTTACAATTTTAACTCATTGAATATTCATATTTATTGTAAACTGTCAACTTTAGTGAGTTAAAAAGCATAAATGTTGAAATACTTGAATATACACAATAGATAAATTTCAAAACTTTAACAAATCAAAATACCAGTATCGCAAGTTGTCTAATTTTTCTTCTTTAATCAGCTGACTAATAAATTGCTCTGTTTCCCGACAAGCTGTCCCATTGCCCAAAGCCACAATTTCAACTCTATAATTCAAAAATTTTATAAATAAAGAGAAAAAATATTTCATGTACTTCCCATTATAAAAATTCTGACTACACATTTGGGTGGGTGAAATGGCAATGATTTGGGTGGGTAGCAAAAGATGTTTTTTATTTGATTAGAAAACTATGATAGTAAAACTGTCAATCAAACTGTTGTGCTGTAATATTTGACATTTATAATCAGAATACTTGAAACAAAAAATAAATTGTGAAAAACAGTTTTTAATTTGGGAAACTTTAATGCAAATAATTATGCAAACTATTTTATTGACAGTTTTGCAATTTTTATGGCCCACGCATCTTTTTAAGCAATTCACTGAGGATTATGCAGCAAATAAATGATGTCACCATCATGCCTCAAGAAACTGTTTAATTATTACCACCATTTTAATTAATACTATCACTGTTAAAAATGTGTAGAGTAATCTGACTGCTGCTGTGGATGTCTAAAGTATACTTTATGAAAAATATTTAAAATATATGTCCAAAACAATTTTTTAATGTTAATGCAATAATTAAATTTTCAAACAATATAAATACTTTTTCTTATTAGAAAATTTCCTTTTAAAAAAAAACAACATCCAACACCACAATTTGAAGTATTTTAATCAGTTTATCATTCTATCAATAAAAAGTTTAGGCACAAATGTAGGAATGCTTACTGGTATTTTTTTATTAAACCTGCTAGTATTTGAAAAGAATCCAGTTTATTTTTGAATGGAAAAATAACACAAGTTTCAAGAACAAAACCTAAAAAAAGAGAATTTATTTTTCTATAAACCATTATCATCATAGATAATTATCTATACTTGCTTGGGTTTTTTTAATATTATTTATTTTGATATTTTTAATAAGTAAAATTGTACTTCAGGGTGTTAGCCAGCTCAGTACCGTGTATACCACGTAATTCTTAATGGGTTTATAATTCTATGACTAAAATTCTATGATCTTATTTTTTTTAAAAAAAGTAATAGAACAATATCAATAATAATTACCAATATTTTGTAGAACAATAACAATAAATATTTGCAATATCACAAAAATACTGTAAAAATATTCCTGGCAAACACCCTGCACTTTAAATAATATAAAAAAAAAATGAAACGAAAACAAAATTACCATTTTTATCAAGAAGTGCAATTTTACAGCCATTTTTAAAACCAGGATCAATACTGAGTATAACTCTATTTTTAACTGGTGCAGCAAGATAAAGATGTTTAAGGTTTTTAACAAACACATCCAATGCTTCTTTTTCTGCTGATTTGTTCAACTTTTTCCTTAAAATTAAAAATGTAACAACTACTATTACAACCATTTGTTTTGATTTAAAAAAAAACAATAATTTGCAAAAATAACATTTATATTATTTATAATACAATAATATTATAATATCTATTATAATATAACAATAATATTATAATATCTTAATATGAAATCAAGATCTGTTGGCAAAAATACAAACAAATTTTATAACAAAGATTTGTAACTGCAAACAAATTTTATTACAAACAAATATTAAAATTAAATGTTACATAAGTAACTTATAATTTCATAAACCTAAAACTAAACCAACCTGATGCGAAGAAGAAATGATTTTTCAATCAATCTAGCAAATGCATCGTTTACAACTTCAATCATAAAATGACGATAGCTATCTAAAAGTTCATTAGTCATTAAAATAATATGTGTATAAATATATTTAAATAAAAATGTCATGTTTTATCTTATGAAGCTATATATTAGAGGTGTTTAAAAAAAAATTTATAATGTGAATACACAAGAAGCCAAACTTGAGGCAAATATTAAAAAAATAAAAAATACAATTACAAAAAAAATTTCCTAAAATATTAAGATCTACCTTTTGCTCAAGCGTCAAAATACCCAAATAAATGGCCTAAATAGCTCCCAAATAAAATAAAAACATTCGGAAACAAACAGACTAGAATGTTTTTAAAAACATTCTAGTCTTTTAATTTGTGTATATGTGGTTTTTAAAAACACATTAAACTTAATTAATCTCCTCAATTAAATTAATGAGTTTTATTATAATCTACCCTTAATTTTGTTGATTTACCATAGAGTAGCTAAGAGTTGTTTTTTACCACAAACGGTATATTTAATACCTTTACTATAGGCATATATATATATATATATACACACACACACACACACACACACAGATATATATATATATATATATATATATATATATATATATATTATATATATATATATATATATATATATATATATATATTATCTTGCATATTGTTTGTTTGTCTGTTCTTAATATTTGTTTTTAAAGGAATTTAATTAAGACTGTTTATCTATTGGCCTTGATTATTTTTTTCTGCTAAAACTAATTCTGAAAACAAATTCTTTTAATCTATGTAAACTTTATTGTTTCATAAAGTACTCACTGCTTGTCTGTGACCATGTAGAAAATACACCAAAATTTTAAGTAATAAAATTTTATAACTTTTAATAACTTTAATTACTTTTTTATAAATAAATAACAAGAAAACTTTTTTAAAACATTCTAAAGCTTTTTTTTACTGTACCTTATTAGAAGATACAGAAAGTGTTACAGAACTGTTTGGGGATGCTTGCAATCATTTTAAAAAATTAGATAATCCCTTCACTAAGTTTAAGGGGACACTTTAATTAAGTGGGTTATTTTTTTTTCTAATGTTCATTAAACCCTCTCATCTTTTTAATGCTGAAACAAAAAATTCAACTAAAAATAGTTAAAGTGTTCAAAATCCTTAGAAGGAAACAATGAAACTTTTACATCAACACCAGACTAATAGATAAAAATTCTAAGAAGTCTTGAAAACATTTAAGGAATGTTTTATCACTTTTTTATTTTAAAAAAGATTTACAAAAGTGATTTTTGTATTAAAATTTTGTATTAACAACCAGTGAGAGTTAAAAAACATGTGAGTATAGAAAACAATTTGATTATAAGCGACACATGTATTGTGAAAAAAATGTGATCAAATAATGATAATAAATAACAATAATAAAATTATTTAATACCTGAGCACTTATTTGGAATATTTAATTGAATTAATTGATTAATTACAGCCCGTCTTCTATCTTCTTTGATATCAAGCTTCACAGAAAGCACTTTTTGATGTTCTGCACGATTAATTGCCAAAACCTTTTAAAATATGTTTTTAAATCATATAAATATATTAAGAAGAGCTGTTTCTAAAGTCCACTGATGCTCAAGAAATTAACTCCATTACTCCTCTTTTCTGATGATACAAAATGTTTTTTTACTTAGTATCTAAAATACTACTTAATTATTAATGAAATACACAATTGTTTAAAACTTGAATTAAATTTTTATTAATAAACTGTTATAACAAATTGTTGGTTTAAATTTGAAATACTTAAAACAAAAACAATTTAAAAATTATCGAACACATTCATTCAAGTTTTAATTATTTATTTCAGTAGTGGTGTAGGTGTAGAGTGCTTGCCTCATAAGCAAGAAGTTCTAAGTTTGATCCCCACCATGTCCCTGGTAGTACTGCGCTCAACTTGTTTCTTTGTGCAGCAACCTTGTTTGCCAAAGTTTATGTTTCGGAGGTATAGAGAGAGGATTTTAACCACAAAAGTAGCCTCCTTTAATGTAGTGGTCTTCTTGGCCTAAGGGAGGTAAATAATTAAAAAAATATATTAAAAAATTATTTTCTCAAATTACTTACTCTCACTTGGAGCTACTTCGGTGCGCTACTTTTTTTCTTATTTAAACTTTTCAAATGAGAAAAAAAAAGTTTCACACAGAAGAAGTGTAACAAAGGAACTTTTTAAATATAAAAATAAAAAGAAATTCAACACAAAATAAAAATTGGTAAAATAATAAATTGTTTCAATAAAAAAAGCAATCTAAATATATATTAAAGTTTGCAAATTTCTATGTCAACTGTATAATCTTTTTAACAATTTTTCTAGAAAATTTTACAAATAAATATAAGAAAAATGACCATTGCTGACTTTTGTATATATACACACACAGATATATATATATATATATATATATATATATATATATATATATATATATATATATATATATATATATAAAAAGTGGACACAAACTACTGACTTGATTACAGGCTCAATAGAAAAATAGAAAACTCAATATATTGATTACAAAGCCAATAGAAAATTGATTACAGATCTGACAGAAAAAAAAAAGCAAAAAACCTAAACAAAACAAGAAACATAATTTAGTTCAACCCCTAGTTGAAACATGATTGGTTCAACACCACCCACATAGCAAAAATGTTGCTACTAACATCAGAAAAGTGTTTTTAAATTAGTGGACACAAATTTTTGCCCTCTAATAAATTACATAAAATATTTAATCGAAATACAACTAAAGTTAGCTACAGTTGCACAAAAAATATGGAAAGTATTATAAAAGGTCACAATAATGCTATAATATATAATATATATATAAATATAAGTAACACTTTACTTGATGAGAATAAATCTGTGAGAGCAAGCTGCTGAACTTGTAGTAGTTTTCATAAAGTTTTTTTTTGTCATTTTCTATACCTTTTGTTGATGCCTTTGTGGTAATGGAAATGCTAGAATACCCTCTAAATCATAAACATTTTATGTTCATAAATCATATTTTTTATTTATAAATATTCTATATTAAACCAAAAACTTGCTTGTTTTTTGTTCATTGATTTGTTGGGATTAAAACTTAAGTTTCTCAAAGATTCATAATCAAAAACATATAAGATACAAATGTAGAAATGTAGAAATTTCTTGAAACTATTTTCTTATCAGAAAAGACCAATAGATATTATAATGTAAGCAATACCAGTTCTATCATTTAAAATTAGTCTAGTAGAGTCTCCATATAACATACTTGATTAAAAAATTGTGTTGATATGGGCAAACAAGTGTTTGGGACAAAGTTTATTTTATGCCTAATAAAATTGATAGTATTACATGTAATATTAATAACTAACAAGAATGTTAATTTGATCTTCCACTAACCTTTTTTCACAAAAAGTTTTGGTTAATAAAAAGAATTTTTTTTATTTTTAGTAAAATTAAAATAAATTATTTTTAGTCCACAAATTTTAAGTTTAGCACAAATATTAGGAAACGGAGAGAAATAACTTTTATAGTATTTATAGGATCAACTGGGTTGGTATCCATTCAACTGATAGCATTGATTAGCATTGTCGTAGCTGAATAAAGTTTACCAATTTGAGATAAATTATTTATGATTTTTTACAAAACATTTAGAAGAAAGAATCAAAGTTTTTTTTTGAAATCAAATTTGGTTTTTTTTCTTTTTATTGTTTAAAATAAGTTTCATGCTTTAAAAGTGACTTTTATTTTTTACAACTTCTTACAATATCATAAAATTAAAAAATATTTATTATCACAACAGTGATTTCTTGCTTAGGGAAACTAAACAAGTTATCAAAATTATTTAAAAAAATAATTTTTTTTCTGCAATTCCAGTTTCAAGATGTGTTCAATTAACTCTTTCTCAGCATCAGAAGTCATGTTACTGCACTTACCTTATTGTTTATTTGACTCATTTGCACTTATATTTTGATTATCATATATATTTTCAATGTTGGCTAAGTAACTCGATATTTTGCACATACAGCGTTAAGCTCAATGTTACCATTACAATAAGCAAAAAATAGCCTGCTCTACTGTCCACAAACTAAATCTTGAATTTAACATTTCAGAATTTAAATTCTTTAAAAGACTTTCATACTTATATTTAGTAACCAAAATGGTAGTGTTGGTACAATTTAAGATATGAAGAAAAAATTACACAACTATATTTGAAGAAAAAAGTACACTAGACTAGGCTTAATTTGAGTTTATAAAGAAATTTATAAAGTAATGAAATATACTGCTGTATTTTAAACTCATGGAAGTTAATTTGAGTTCACAAAAAAGTAAGAATTTCTCATAAATATGGTTAAAAAAGCATATATTTAACATGCCAAAAGTAATGCTCTTTCATCTGAACATCCCCCCCCCCCTTCCAAAAAAGAAAAGAAAAAAAACTCAAGGAATCCATCAACTAGGGGTCACTTTTGCCAAAATCCAGTTTCATTGTATAAGAAAACTATTGATTCATTATTTTTATATAATAAAGTTAATCAAAATATTTTTATTAAAAAAGGAGATACTACTAAAGTACAATTAAGGTACAGGCATAATACCAGCAACCTTAGCTACAACTAATAAATAAACAACAACAAAAAACAATAAAAGATCCACAGAACTAAATCTAACATTCTCTACAGGCTTTCTTGGGTAACTATAATCCTAGCTTTATTGGAGAAACCTTTAGATATTCTACAATAACAATAAATGAGCATTATACAAATGACAAATAATCCCATGTTTATAAAATTTTAAATTCATCCATTAACTGGAAACACTCTGATTGTTTTAAGATTTTGAATTCCACTAAAAGTAAAAAATAAATAAAAAAAATCACTATAGACATGACTATTAAAAAATATAGCATAGTGAAAAAGGCATAAATAATTGTTAGCAAAAACAATCCCTCTCCTCTCAATTCTTTTGGGTTGAACATAAATAAAAATAAAAATAAATTACATTTCTCTGTCTAGTATCGTCTTTACTATAACATTTACTGAGATCTGGTGAGCAAGAATGTGCATAACTCCAGTCTTTACTTGTGTTTCTGATGTCAACTCTTAGGAGAAAAAATAAACAATGATTTAAAAGTTGTTTAAATCAAAAGGAAGAAATAAGACCATTAAATAAATTAATACAATAAGTTCACAACAACATCAAAGAGTACAACAAGTCTACTACAATTTTAATGAATGCAACAAAACAATAACAACATCATTAAAAAACAAAGAAATTAAATACCATTTGAATAATCTAGATAGTTCTTAAAACAGATTGTTTTTTCAGGATTTCTGAAAATTTCTACTGCAGCAGTATTCAAACCTAAACTCTGTGCTCTTTCAGCTAGAGTACCTTTTCGTTTCTTTTTAAAGGGAGCATACTAAAATGTTAAATTTAATTTTAAAAAAAATGTTAAAAATTTTTTAAAGCAAAAATAAAACTAAGCAAAGAAAAATTGATTCAAAAGTATGATACATACTCAACAAACATTTTTTTTTTTTTTATTTGCATTCACTCCCAACAAGGCTGCAAGCAACCACTATTAAGTTGGGAGTTACTAGGAAAAAAAAAAGAACAGAGTTATAGAGCAAGGAAACGTTTGACAGAAGACTTGAAAAGTTGAAGGTTGTATGAGTCAGAAAAACATGAAGATGGGAGAGAATTCCAAAGGATTGAAGTGCGGGGAAAAAAACTAGATGAATAAAAGTTTTTAGAGCATGCAGGGACAGATACAGTAAACGAATGAGACTGAGCTGAATGACAAGTAAAACGAGATTGAATTTTAGTTGATGGAACTAGAGATGATAACTCCTTTGAGCAGTGACCATGATAGTATCTGTAGAAAAGAGAAAGAGATGCAACTTTACGACCATGGGAAAGAGGTTCAAGCTTAGCAGATAGTCCAGGTCCAACAACATTTACAATGCGTTTTTGGACCTTGTCAAGTAGAGAAAGTGAATTGTTAGAAGAACCAGCCCAAATATGACAACAGTATTCCATACAGGGACGAATAAGAGATTTGTAGAGGTAAAGAATGGAATCAGAAGTAAGAAAATGGCGAGCACGATAAAGAGAAGCAACCTTAGCAAAAGCTAATTTAGCAATCGATTGTATATATGGTTTCCATGAAAGGTCAGTAGTAAGCGATAATCCAAGAAGACGTAAAGAGGAGGACTCAATAAGAGGATTGCCATTCATTAATATAAGAATGTTGACCATATTACGGTAGTTGTTTGCAGTAAGCAATTGGGTTTTTTTAGAGTTGAAATTCACAAGCCACTGGGAACCCCAATCTATTACTGAAGTGAGATCAGATTCAAGATCAGCTGCTTGTTCTAGGCGATCGAAAAGAGAAGACTTTTTGTCAAGACAGGAGTATAAAGTTGAGTCATCAGCAAAAAGAGCTACTTTAGATGAAAGGTTGTCAGGAAGATTGTTTATGTAGATAAGAAACAAAACAGGGCCCAGGATGGAACCTTGGGGAACCCCAGAAGTTACTGGAAATAAAGAAGAGTGTTGGCCTTCAAGGATGACTTTAATAAACCGGTTAGAAAGAAATGATTTGATAATCTCAAAAACTTTCCCAGAAACACCATATGAAGCAAGCTTATGGAGAAGACCAGCATGCCAAACTTTGTCGAAAGCTTTAGATATGTCGAGAGCAATAGCCCTAGCCTCACCGCCTCCATCTAATGCACGATAAAATCTTTCAGTTACAGCAGTTAGCAAGTCAGCCGTAGAGCGAGAGGATCGAAAACCGTATTGATTGTCTGACAGCAGTTTATTTGACTCAAGATGAGATGTGAGGAATTTGTTGATCAAAGACTCAAAGACCTTGCTAATAACAGAAAGAAGACTGATCAGACGATAATTGGAGGGGTCAGAATTTTCTCCAGAGTTTTTGAATATTGGAACCACAGATACCATTTTCCAACAAGCAGGAAAACAAGACTCAGTCAAACACTTGTTAAATAGTTTAGAGAGAATTGAAGAAAGTTCTGGAGAACAATTCTGCAAGACTGTGACAGGAATGTTGTCTGGACCACAAGCTGTAGACGAGTTTAATTGAGATATGACTTTAGCAACAGAAGCCGAAGTGATTTTAATGTCTAACAATGGGTCAACCTGTTTGACTGTAATGGAAAGAAGAGAATGTCCATAAGATTCAAGAGTGGAATTAGAAGAAAAGTTCTTTGCAAATAGTTCTGCCTTATCCTTGGGAGAGGTAATAAGATCAGTCCCATGAATGAGAGATGGAATGTTAGATCTACCCTTGTTAACAATGCTGTTGAAGATTTTCCAAAAGTCTTTAGAGCCTAACTTCTGCGATAAGATGCGAGATTTAGTGAACTGAGAATAATGGAGTTTAGCATCAGAAAGCACCTTTTTACATCGATTTCTTGCAATAATAAATAGCCGTTTGTTCTCAAGAGAGTTGTTCTTTTGAAAAAGATAAAAAAAAAGATTACGATTGGATATAGCAGCCGCACAAGAAGCAGTGGATCCATTCGGAACTCCGTCTCGACAGATTTTTCTCGGTTTTTCGGAGTTTTGGAGTTCGAGACAAATCGAGAAACTTCGACGAAACTTCGACGAAGTTTTTAGAAAATACCAATTTTTTATTCGTAAAATAATTGAATTCTTATTTTATTTCTACGTGGTTTTTACAATTGTAAATTGTAATTTTAAAAATTGTTTCAAATGTAAGTGTTCTCTTCATTTAATAACAACACTAATATACATCGCAAAGCAATTGGTAATGCACAGTGGGCCAGGTGATGATGGTGAAAAAAACCTCAAAAAAAGTTTATTCTATTCAAAACCATATATTAAAACATGCTCATACTTTTCCATTGTACTATTTCAAAAACTCTTTTGTGTATATTAGTATCTTTTTAGTATTAGTATTTTTTTAAATCCACAAAAATCAATTGCGGTATAATAAAATGTAATGCATAATAAAAAGCAAGAATTTTTTAATTTTTAAGCAAAGATATAATAAACAGTAACTTTTAAAATATTATGCGAATGTGATATTAGTTTATATATTTTAACTACTCAATAGTTTACCTTTACAAAAAAAAAGTTTAGTCAAGATCATTATTTATAATATAAACAAAGACTGGTCGTAAAATAACGAGGTAAGTTTTTAACATATAAAACATATAAAACTTTCATTTTATACAAGTAGTGTCGTATTTTGTATGATCAAAATAATTTTGTCCACCATAAGTCTAAAATCCGGCCCGCTGAGCATTGTGGCAAAATTTTGCAATAAAATGTTATCAGTGAAAATAAATAATAATAATAATTAATGTTTAATTATACTTACCTATCAGAATAAATAACTTAATAACTTAAAATGTGATAACTTTTCACAATTAAAATAAAATTAAAAACAAATATGGGAGGTCATTATCAAATTGATAATTTTTCTTTCATAGAAAAAAATGGTTTCGGAAGCGTGGAAGTACTTTAATAAAGTTGTGGTAAATGATAAGAAGTATGGAGATTGCAAAAAATGTCATAAAAGAATCGCTTGTCCAGGAAGCAGCACAAACGACCTTATTGGACACGTCAAAAGTTGCGAGAAAATAGATTTGAAACCATTCAGTTCCAGACCAGTTTTGACTAAAATGTCATTAAACGATCTTCTTGCCAAGTTGACAGCTCTTGATGGGTATTCGATTAGGTCCATAACTCAATCTGAAACACTAAGAATGCTTTTTGAAAATTACGGGCATAGTTTGCCTAAGTCAGCGTCCGCAATTTCAGAAAAAATTAAGATGTTTCATGCTGAAGCCAAATACTTAATGATCGCTGAATTGGCTGCATTGAAAGCAAAAGGAGAAAAGTTTGGACTAACAGGTGACGAATGGTGTAGCAATAGAGGTAAAAGATACTACAATTTAAATGTTCATCACGACAGAACGTATTGTTTAGGAATGATGAGATTGCCATCTCCTAGTTCTGCTGAAACATTAAACATTTTGATAATGGAAAAATTAAAAGAATTTGGTATAGATAGTGAAGATATTGCAGGTAAAACTACGGATGGCTGTAGTTGGATGGTGAAATTGGGTACCATATTTAAGTTTCCACATCAGATCTGCCAGAATCATTCAATTCATTTGAGTGTTTGTGATTTGATATACGCTAAAAAAGATTGTCGCAAAATTGTGAACAAAGAAACTGAATCGATTATTGAAACAGACACAGAAACTGATGGAGAGTCTGAAGGAGAGTTTCTTATTGAATATTCGGAGAATGAGATTGAGTATGAAGAAAATATCGAAAAAAATCTACAGAAACTTCGAATACTAATTAAGTTTTTGAAACATTCATCGTTTCGATATGAAGTTCTTAAAAGAAAAATACACAAAATATACGAATCTTCGCATGACAAAGGACTGTTGTTCGACAACCGAACAAGATGGAACAGTGTTTTTAAGATGATTAAAAGATTTCTGGATTGCTTAGAAGCTGTAAAAAAAACACTCGAAGAGCTAAACTGCTTAAACATGTTAGCTGAAATTGACTTGGATTTCTTAAAATCGCTGTCTGACTTATTGGAAGTCGTTGCTGACGCTGCAGTTCGCTTGGAAAAACCAAATACAACAATTTTGGAGTGTGACATTATTATGGAAACGTTAGTAAGGAAATTGAAGGTTGCAGAAACTGACATCAGTTCTAATTTTGCAGAGACCTAAATCTCCAGATATGAAGATCGTAAAAACGTTATGTTGGTATCATTGAGTCGTTATTTGCACAATCCCGATTTTTTTAAAAATAAAAACCACACATTTTTTTTACGCTTCCAAAAAAGATATTCAAATTTATGCTTCAAAATTATTTGATCAACTATTTGCAACAAAAGAAAATAGTCTCCAATCAAAACCAGATGATCACGCTAAAAACAAACAAGAAGAACCATCACAATCGACATCTTTTTTCTCCGAAATTCAAGAAGTTCTAATTCAAAATCAATCAGCAGCTAAAAAACCAAAAAAAGTCAAGACCTTCACCGATCAGTTGAAAGAATATGAAGTAACTGGTGTGAAATCAGAAACAGTTTTAAAATTTGAACTAGCCATCCACAGAATTCAAGCAACTTCCTCGGAAGCAGAAAGAGTTTTCTCCTCGTCTTCCAGATTTGTCACAAAGTTTTGTAGTTCGCTTTCTGATGAAATGATAGATGTTTTGATCTTTTTCAAATATTATTTAAAAAGATCTTCAGTATAAATACTTTTTTTTTCAAATTTTTTTTTTAATTTTTACAATAGGTGCCCCAACAAGTCTTTATTGCATAACAACGCAGAAGGGCATTTAACTGAAAGTTCACGCCTTCTTCCTAACCGATGCCGGTTAGAAAGCCAATTATTAGATATAACTTGTTCATTAAAAAATTGTGATAAAAAAAATATTTATGTACTAAGAAATATAAAAATATAAATTTTTTAAAATTTTATTATGAATTATAAATCGAAATATTTAAAATTAAAAAATAAAAATACAAGAACAATGTTTAATTATCAAATAGAGAGTTTAATTTTTTTATCAAATAGATAGTTTAATTTTTATAACAAAATATTATCGAAACTCCGATTTTTTCTCGACTCCGACGGAGTTTTTTCTCGATTTCTCTCGACTCCGTTTTTTCTCGATTTTGGATCCTTTGACAAGAAGGAAAAAACCATGGAGTAGAATGAGGCTTGACTTGAAACCGACGCGAAGGAATAAAAGCTTTCATTACAGAAAAAACATCAGCCCAAGGACCATCACAAAGAAAATCACGAAAGGAATCCCAGTCAGCTTTAGGGTAGTAGTAGGTGGTGCGATGATAAGGTGAGCCCAAAAAAGAAGTACGAGAAGAAAGATTTATAGAGATCATTGCATGGTCAGAACCACCTAAGGGAGAAAAGAGAGAAACTGAACATAGGCTAGGGTCAGAGACAAGACATAAGTCAAGGAGTGAAGGTAAATGATTAGGGTTGTCAGGAAAACGAGTCACAAAGTTAACTATCTGAGTAAGAGATTGAGAAACGCAGAAGTTAAAGGCTTTAGTGCCAGCAGGATCAGTGGTGTTAGAGCCAAGCCATTCAGTGTAATGGGCATTAAAATCACCAACAACAACAATATTGGCAGAAGGGTAAAGAGAGAGGGCATGGTCAATTTGATCAGAGATAACATCTAAAAGAGTGCAATTATGGGAAGAAGGAGAACGATAAAGAACAAAGAGAAAGGTGATAGAGTGAAGAGGTGCTAGGCAAAAGCACATAAAAGAATGGTCAAAGGATTCGAACCTGATTTCACGACAAATAAGAGAATTAATGCGTATGTATACCCCTAAACCTAGCATGTGACTATTGGAGTCTTTACGAATCAAAGGATAGTACCCATCAACACTGACATCTGAAGAAGGAATTGCAGAATTTAAATTTGTTTCACTGAGTGCAAGCAAGTCTAGTGAATTTTGCAGGAGGTAAGACTCAACTGATGGAAAGTTGCTTCGTAGACCGCAAATATTTGTAAAAGATATATTAAAATATTTAGGTGGTGGGGATGGTTTTTTAGGTTTTAAATTTTTGGTTACTTTGGTCATGATTTGGGTTTAATGAGAACTAGACTCATTCATAGATAGAGCACAGCCTCCTAATTAATGAGCTATGCAGTTGTCTCAGTCCTGTTAATTAATCCTAAGCCGTGACATAGGGCTCCTTATGTGGCCTTGACAATGCACACCAAAAGCATTAACAGGGGCACCATCCATGCGCAACATGGCACTGTTAATACTCTGATATTTTGCAGCTGTTGATGGAATCAGCCTCTCTGAGAGCTACCACAGAGTTCGAGAAACCTTTCTACCAGCCGGCCTCAGAACCATTAAACTGAGTTTTAGAGCTGTACCCTCATATGGAGATAACAGGAAGAGGTGCATAGCCATTATCAAGGAGGCATAAGCAAAATTTTATGAGTAGAGTCAAGGAGATCCAGCATTCATCATCCTAGGCAGAAAACAATGTAACACAGGTTACATCTACGCCATCCTAATAGATGAAGAAGGGGTTCGAGGCTGGTGAGCAGAATTTTTCTGCTTACCTCAAAAGTCTTTGCCTAGGAGGCCTTCTACAAGACAGTAGCAGGATGCAGTTAACATCTGCCCAAGATGAGTATTTTTATCGAGACACCATCTCTAGCCTTTACTCAACCAAGAGCCCCAAGGCAGGGGAATTTTTAGTCGGAGTTTATTTCTCCTAGCCTTTGCATAAGAAGAGCACACTCTGCAAGGCAGTAGGGTTTGTGGCAGGTGGTACTGGGAATAACAGTAAATATAATATATACAATAAACTAATATAAAACAATCTCAGTAACAATACCTTTTAGAATCAAAAAACATTAATAAATATATAAAATTTTTTTGCCTAATGTCTACACACAAACACAAACTAACAGAAATAAAGAAAAAATTAGTATTAAAACAAACTCACAAAACTTTAATTTGAACCTTGCACATAATAAGTTGTTTTAAAGATGTAGTTACTACTACATTAAATCAAATTAAATTTTTTTTAACAAAAATATTTCTAACAAAGCTGCAAGCAACTTCTATTTAATTCAGGAGACAAAATAAAGAAGAGAGTCAAAGTGTAAGAAAATAACAGAAGACTTTAAACTGTAAACTGTATGAATTGGCTGAATAACGAATCAACTAAGATTAAATTTTGAACAATTGAATAAATTATGATACTTTGCTTAAGCAGCAACTTTGTTGGTATTTATATAAAAGAGATGCAATCTTAAGCTAGAATTAGAACAGGTCTACCAGAAGTGCATAAAAAAGTAGTGAAATTTTTTTGCAAAAACCAATCAATTTTATATGGCATGATTGTTAAACATATAAAAGTACCTAAATCTATGGTTATAATTTTAATAAATGAGTTTAAGACAACTCAAAGCTTCGACAGAAAACTCGTAAGTGGAAAAAAAAGAAAACTTTCTATAAATTGACAAAGGTAAAGTTGATTATCAGTTCAATAGCAAGAAATCTAAACCACAGAGAGATCTAGCAAAAAAGTTCAAGATTTCACATGCTTAAATCAAAAAAGAACTTAAAAATGTTGACTTAAGAACTTAAAGCATTTCATAAGAAAAATATATCTGACAGAAGCTTAGATAGTGAAATTAAAGGAATTCAAAACACAAAGAAGTTAGTAATCATAATAGCAGATAAAAGTATGTACATAATTGAAGTCAATGAAACATATTGCAAGGCAAATTATTCACAAATTCCTGATCAACAATTTGCCATGAGAACAAAGATAAACCACGGCTATTTCACTCGATGTAAAAGCAAGCCTGACATCACAAGTTTGAATTATAAAATAAACAAAATTATGCAGGTTTTTTCTTTTTAGATTATGAAACTAATATCAGGTAAGTTTTTAAATCAATGCAGGGTGGTACGTATCACAATTGTTTTCATCAATATTCTGAAATTATTGGTTCATGCAGTACCAACTTAAAAAAGTCTTTAATATGGATAAGTTGAGAAAAAAAAAAGAGTAAAACTTCTTCATCTAAAATATAATTATTAAACATCTCTCCTGTTTACAAATCGCCTTGTACACTTGGTAAAACTGTTAAAAAATCAATGCATTTTTCTTCCAACTTATCCTTTAAAAAAAAAACAATTCAGTTTAATAAAGATTTTCTAGGTATGCACTTAACACATGCACTTAATGCTCTTAATAATGAAACTAAGGTATGTGTCATAAGTTTTTTTGAGTTTCATAAGTTTTAAGAAGTAATCAAGTAAAAAAAATAATGCAAAAAAGAAATTTAACCATAAATTTAAATGAAACATATCAAATATTTAAAAAAGAATTTGTTCATGTCAAAAACATAAAAACATTACCTTGATTTTGATTGCATTACATCACAGCGATATCACTCCTCTTTAAAGTTATACTACTACATTACAGCGATATATCACTCCAATATCTAGTAACATATCCTCCTTCTATAAAAACTCTCATTTATTTAGTAGATTCAATTCTATGGCTTGAAAGCAAACACAAAGTAAAAATTTGCCGGAATTACAACCTCTCATGAAACAAATTCATGGAATCATGTAATTACAACCTCTCATGAAACGAATTCATGGAATCATGGAATTACAACCTCCAATGAAAGTAATGGTATAGGAGCAACTATAATAAGATTAACAACACAAAAAATTGTTCCAATAGAAGTTTTTATTAATGACGCAATAGCATTTTATAATGTCCTCAGAGATGATAGGTAAATAAACGTTTTCAAAGTTGCTGCTCAAAATATTAGAGCTGCTTTTGATAACACCTGTTCATTGTTTAAAACATGGAATATTTAGTGCTCATTGCTTAAAACATGGAATATTTAGTGCTCATTGCTTAAAACATGGAATATTTAGTGCTCATTGCTTAAAACATGGAATATTTAGTGCTCATTGCTTAAAACATGGAATATTTAGTGCTCATTGATAAAATTGAAATGAAACCATATTTAAGTGCATTATACATCAAGTGGTGCATATTTAAGTGCATCATTCATCAAGTGCACCATTTGGTTAAACAAAGTGAAATTTTTTTGGTGTGCATTGTCGAGGCCACAGTTGAAATCCTTTGTTACGGCTCGGGTTTATTAATAGTAATGAGGCAATTGCTTAGACTATTAAATAGTGTGCTAAGTACAAGTTCTTTAACAAAGATAAAAATGACTAAAGTACCAAAAACTATAAAACATAAAAATCCATCATTACCAAGTTCTCTAAATCTATTGTTCTAATATTCGTGGTCTTCCAAGAAACTTTTTTTCTATTGAGTCTTCCAAGAAACTTTTCTTCTATCTCTTGCAAAGCTCACTAGACATGGAGAAGGTAAATGATTTGGACTTGCTCGTTGTGAGACTAATTTGAGTTCATTTGCTATCTCATCTTTTGGCCTTAGTGTTGATGGTTATCTTCCTTTAATTCGTAAAGACTCCAATAGTCACATGCTTGGCCTGGGCAACTACATTTGTATGAGTTCACCCAATTGTCAAGAAACTAGGTTTGGATCCACAAAATATTCTTTTATGTGCTTTCGTTTAGCACCATGTTATTCTATTGC
>NC_061157.1:43120071-43292571 GCF_022113875.1 Hydra vulgaris | reverse complement strand
AACAACGTTTCTCATAATTAATTTGTATTTATTACACAATTTAATATTATTAATAAACTTATAAAAATAAATAAAATTTTAATTTAGTTAAATGTTTGCTGTTAACGTTTTATATAAAGAAGTCTCAATCAAAAATCACTTTTCATTGTTCATAGAGATTAGCGCTCAACAGAATGACGCAAGTTTACTTGAAAAAATGAGTTTTTTAATTGAAGTATAACTTTAACACTTTATCTCAGTTTAAAAAACGCAATTAAAGATATGTGAATAGAGATCATTTTGTTTTGAACAATAAGCAAACTTTTTTGTTTAATTAAACAAGAATCTATAACAAAAAACTTTTTATAAAAAAAATTTAATGTAAAATCAAGTAAACCATTATCAGTTTTCTTCCTCCCAAATTTTTAGGACAAATCCGATTTTTTACTCTTGTAACTAAATTAGAGAGCATTTTTTATCGCACGCGCAATTTATAAATATTCCATTAACGAGCGTGTTTTACGTGATAGGAGCAATCGCTCCTGCTTCATGCCAAGGCCTGTATATGTATATACCAATACATTTAATATAGGTTATTATTATTATTAAAAAAAAAAGTAATACCAATTCTTTAATTTCTTCTATAGATTTTGCAGCTTTTATACTTAAAATTATATCTTCAGTTGCTTCATTTTTGATTTTTTTAATCACTTTTTCAGCTTCAATTTCAAGATTTCTGTCATGAGAAATAAAAAGAGTAAAAAATAATAGTAGTCAATCAGGTAGATCTGCTAATTTAAACTTTTTTTTTGACAGTCAAATAGAAAAATATTTTTTTAGTGAAAACGAGTTACTTACAGCTGGAAAAAAGGAAACATTTTTTAGAGATAAGGTCGCAGCAAGGTTGAAGTAGAAATAAAAAGTAAATGATAAAAATAAGAGAAGAGCATACAAAATAAAAATGTTGTAGGAGAACAAAAAGCTAGACTAGCAAATTTTAGTATTAGGAATTGCAGTGGGTAATAATACATCAAATGTATACATGGCAGATTATTTATACTAGATATAAAGATATAGATAATAATATTATTAACTCATCATTTATCCAAATTTTTAGTAAACTTTAACTATTTTTATTACTTTTTAACTTCTTTTTTTTTACTTTTTTCATGCTTCCTAATACTTTTAAAAACATCAACCCTTATATATACTTTATTTTTATTTAGAACCCTTTTATTTACATTTTATTTAATTTTTTATGCTTCTAGCTTCTAAAAACATCAATCCTAAATAGTTAATACAGTATATAAATATATACTGTATTAACTATTTAGGGTTAATGTTTATATAAACCCAATAGCATTAAATAATAAACTGTCAAATGACTACATGTGCTTTAAACCTTAAAATAACTAAACTACTGCAAAGATATTCTTTAAAATATTTTTTATTAACAAAAAGTTTATTTTCATTAAATTTTACAATCATATAATTACAATAATATAATAATAAGAATAACAATAACAATAATAACAATAATAATTTTATTCATTAATAGAGCAAAAGTATAAGCAAAAATAATAGTATTTACAATAATATAATAATATAGTAACAATAAAAATAACAGTAATAAAAATAATAAATAATAATAACAAAAACAATAGGAGTTTCAATAAAAATAGTAAGAAGAAAAAGAAAAAGAAAAAAACTAAAAGAAGTTAATAATGATAAAAAACTGAAATAATTTTTTTAAAATTTATTTAAGTTTAATTTGCTTTAAATAAAGAAATAAAGATAAATTTTTTTGAAATTTTAATTTTTTGAACTCATACGCAATGAAATAAGACTGCATGACATACACAATGAAAACAAGACACTGATGCACTGATCTGATATTGAATACTTACTATACCTAAAAGTTTTATAGGAAGGTACATTTAGCTTTCCATTATTGGTATTTCTAGTTAAATGTGAATGTATAGTTTCCAAGTTTCTGTGAAAAAGGTTGTAATAGAAAAAAGTAAATTTTTATTAAGGAAATCAAAAACAAAGAGAAGATTAGCAAATCTAAGTAGCGCTGACAATGTAGGAAATTTAAGTTTTTTTTTTAATAGTTTGAAGTTTCTGTATTACAGAGTTAAAAATTTATTATTCAGATTGATTGATGCTGAGCCGATAAAAATTTTCTAATATTATAGTTGCCAATTTGTTTTCAAACCTGACAACAGTAATTGAGATAAGACTGAAAAATAACAAAATACAGACTCTTAAGGGTAGTTTTATCAACATAATGGCAAATTATTGTAAGCATTTCTTTAAGCTTGATTAAGTTTTTTACAAAGTGCATTTATATGAAAATTCCATGAGAGGTTTGAGTTAATAAAAACACCAAGATATTAATGATGTTTTGGATATGTCTAAAATTTTAATTTTAGTAATACAATTTTTGTATAAAAGTTTTTGCCTTGATAAAAAAAAAATATTACTTCAGTTTTTTCAAAGTTCAGAGAAATTAGGTTTGCATTTAGCCAATGAACTAAACCTTTTATATCTAAATTTATACTCTTATACAAGAAATGATAAGACTTTTAATATGCAAGAGTATCATCAGCAAACGGACTGATGAGAAGTGGACAAAGTTATTTTGGTTATTAACATATATCAAAAACAGTAGAGGGCCATAAATAGAACCTTGAAAAACGTCACAAACTATGTGTTTATTATTTGACTTGTAACCATTAATTCTAACAAACTGCTTCTGATTTAAGAGATAAGAATGAAACCAATTACAAGCAACTCTTCAGATTCCATAATGTTTAACAACAAAATGCTTAAAAATTAATTATATTTATAAAAACTAATAAAAATATACATAATAAATTATAATTAATAATGATAATATATACAATGTTTAGAAATTAAAATGGTATGATTAACAAAATGAGTACCAAAAGCTTTATGTAAGTCGATAGAAACACCACCAACAAAATGACCAGTATCAAGTATTTTTTTGGTTATACTTATTAAAGTGTGGCAAGTAGAGTGTTTCAATCCAAAATTGGTCATTGATCGATTTTAGATCAAATCACTCTACTTGCCAGGATAGAGTGTTTTGATCTAAATTCAAATTTTGATCAAAATCCTATAAACTATGAAGATTTGGATGCTTTAGATAATTTTTATAGCTAATGTAAGATGAGTGAATTAAGTTTATGAGTAACATCTGTGAAAAGTTATTGAATTCTTTGCAGATTAGAGTTGGTTCAGTTATGTATGTTTCGTTAACTTGTAAACAATTTGAAGTTAAATTATTAACATTTTTACATTTGTTAGAATTTTTATGCCTTTCCAAGTTTCACTAAGATTTTTTACATTTTCTGAAAAAAATTTTTTGAAATGTATTTTTTTACTCAGTTTAATTAGATTAATTATGGTATATACACAGCGTTTAAAGATAGTTTTTAGTTTTATTACATTTGTTGGATCCTTAATATTTTCTCTTAAATAAGATTTCAAATTAGAATTGGTTTTATTATTCCTTTAGAAACCCATTGCTTGAATTGACGCTTGTAACTTTTAATACTAATTTTTTTGAGTGCCACATGACAGCAATGTTGTTTGAGAAATAAATACTACAAAGCTGGAGCATTGCTTCTATGCATCATTTTTACTGGTAACATCATTCTAGTCAACTTTTAATAATTCAGATTTAAACGATTCTTTATTATAATTTTTTAAATTCATGTAGTATAAATTATAATTGTGTGGTATAAATATTTTTTGAAATTAGAACAAATAAGAAATTGAGGTGGGTGATCAGAAATAAAAGTTGTTAGGTTTCTTGAAATAATTTGGTTAGTTGGTTACATTTGAAGATATTCTCTAAGATTTCAACATTATAATAAGTAACTCTTGTTTCAGTTTGACTGTACCAGACCCATGTTAAAATAACCATGTAGAAAAACTGATTTATTTTCAGTAGACATTTTTTTGGGAAGGACAGACATTTTATTATTGAATTTGTTTACATCCATGCTAGGGAGTCTATATATGCAACTAACAATAAAATTAGATTATTTGGAAAAAGTAATTTAAACAAAAGTAGATTCTAAATAGTTTGATGTGTATATGATCAAATCATCTCTCCTTTTATAAATCAGTTTTTTTGATAAATATAACAAGGTTACCCCACAAAAAGATTTGGTTGGTGTGTGCTCAAAATTATAATTTTGAATAATAATTGGATGTGTCGAAGGAGATCCTTTTTTTAACCTTGCTTCTGTCATTACAATAATGCTAATTTCAAAATTAATTAGTGATAATAATATGTTCAGATCTTCAAAGTACTTTTGTTAAGAGGATTTATTTAAATGGAAAAAGGACATAAAGTTAATGATGCCAAAGTTATGAGAACAAAACTTATTGTCATAATATTGGCAATCTACATTAGAAGAGAAACGGTTTTCCTCATCAGAAACTGAAGCATGTGATAAAATAAACTTTCTAAATTAAATATTTTATTCAATCCCAATGCTGGAAACAGTTTAGTTGATAAAGGCAAGTCATCAGTTATAATAATTTTATTAGAAGAGTAGTTTAAATAAATTATCAGATACAACAGTCATTGGAAAGACACCTTTAGTACAATTTACACACAGCCAAGTTGAGTGTTTTGATTGTGTTCAATTGTATGATCATAAAGTTTGCTGCATTTTGTATGAGCCAAAACAAACATGCATCACATTAAATTGCACTGCAACTTATACAACTTTTTTTGTACATGCAGTGCATACCTCCCTTCCCCCACCTCCACCCCCTTCCCCCACCACCATCCCAAAAAAAAATGGAGTTCATAGTGAAATTCTAAATTTGGCAAAATTTTTTCCTAACGAGGAAGAAAATTTGCCAAATTTAGAAGAAAGCTTGAAGTTGTTATGTTTTAAAGGAAAAAAAGCAAATAATAATGAAAATAACAACAAAAAATAATAGCGTTACAATATTATCAAAAGCAATTATAATAGCAACAATTATAATATTAACAATAATGGTAATGCTTTCCGTAAATTAGGCAGCATTAACTCTTTCAATACCAGTCACCCGCTATGCAGGGTATGATAATTTTTAGTAAATGTGACCACACTGAATACGGCATTTAATTATTTTACCAAGACTAAAAAAAGATAGACTTTTAAAAAAAAAGTTTTGGCGGCCATTTTTCTGACAAACAAAACAAAGTCTCATTTGTGAAATTTTGACTCTTTATTCTATAGCTTTTTAAAAGATAATAACAATTCACTTACAATTGTTTTTTTGTATTTTTTTCAGTAACGAAGGGGTTAATAAACAAACTAAGTAGTCGTTCAAGGAATAAAATGGATAAATATGTAACGGTTTGCCTACACCATGTATATTTTTACTTAGGGGTTACTACACAATTCGTGTAACTTGTTGTGATTCATTTAATTCACACAATGTAAAAAGAATATTATTAAGAATAATGTTAAAAGGTATTAATTAATCACAAAACTGTTTTGAAACTATAAGTTTTGTAATTATAAGTAGAGAGATATATTTGTAAAATATTCACTGAAGCTTGATTTTTAATGTTTTAATTATCATTCATGTTTTTAGGAGGATATAAGAAAATTATTCTACAACTGGCTGGAGAATTGAAGAAACATTGGTATTAATGATATTCGTGGAGAAAAGATATGCCCTTCATGTAAGATTAAAATAATGTCATTTAAGGACCAGGAGAACCAACTTGCTGCCAGACTTATGAAGATGATGATATAACCTTAATATACTTAATATAAATGAGTTTTATATATGAGAAAATCTCAATTCTTCTTTGATTTCTATGAATAAATTTTAAATTGCAACTGTGACTAGTCACTCAAGAGTTGCTCTTGGTAAAAAGAAATTGTTGCAAGAATTTTAAAAATACAACATTATGACCAGTACAAACACTACACAATATCAACCAATGTATCTTAAGACTAAGAATGCCAAACTGTACAAAAATGGCTGTGTGCACTGTCTAATCATATTAATTAAAAAAAAAAATTAAATTTACATCATTTTACTTAATGAACACTAAAACTAATATGGATGCTATTTTAGCTTGTCATGCAAGTATTGAACAATGTGATATTTGTGATTTAAAATATGATTATTGATTTATTATTCATAACTGTTCGGGATAGTTGATCAAAATAACTTCACAATGGTCTTCACTATGCATTGCGTATAGAAATATTTAATTAAAAAATCATTATAAGTACATATAAATAACAAATTCTGTAAATTGAAATAAATTTGTGGTTAGACACATGACTTTTTTCTGCCACTGTAAATCCTGTTAAGTTAAACCAAGAAGATTGCCTCAATAAATTATGTAAAGAAGTTAAACGTAAAGCAAACAACATGAATATACTTATAGGAAAAATCAATGAAAAAATGTTAAGTTCCAATCGCAATCAGAATCTTCTTGGTCTAACAAATTTATAGAAAAATGTATCGAGTTATATGGTGCAGATATCGCACAAATAGCTGCAGAAAAATAGTATTTCATTTTTACTTGAAAATAAAAAAAGTAAAGGAAATGCTTCATGTAAATAAAATAGTTGAATTTTATTGTAATGATGGAAATAGCAAGCAAATCTCTGGAAAAAATGATTTTGTGAGTATAGCTCAAAGATATCACATGCAAAAGTGATTCTCTTAAATATAAAAGAACTGTACAGTGGGTGGCCATTTTTTTGGTGACATTTTTACTTTTTTTGAAATTAAAGTTTAAATGAATTTTGCAAGCAAATAAATTATCTTTAAATAATTTCTCTTATGAATTTTAGTTACTGATACCATTACTATTGTTTTTAAATAGTGAAAATACTTTCAGTCTGCAATATTGTCAAAGAGTTAGCTTATTAGTCAATTGTTGAAAAGTGTGGTTAGAGTTCAAAATTGAGTTCAATTATTCATTTTTGAAACAATTTTCTTGAACAAGTCAACATTTCAAATCTGTGGACAAAAGTTCTTTGTCCGATGCTGCCCAGGAGAAAACATTACACCAGGACTGCCTTATGAAAAAGGTTAAACATCCTGTGAGTGTAATGTTATCAAAGCCTTGGGTATCGGTTTCCTCTACACTGTGGAAGGGACCATGAGGCAGGACTAGTACAAGCAAGTACTGGAAAACAGGCTCCTGCCCCAGGTCTAAGAATGGTCCCCTGGTAATGAAAAGTATACATTTATGCATGACTCAGCACCCTGCCATTAAGCTAAGAGTGTTACAGCCAGGGCTGTGGAGTCTGAGTTGCAACAATTTGAGTCGGAGTCGCTAAAAAATATTGCGACTCTGACTCCGATAGTAATAATTCTTGGTATTGCATGTGTATGTACAAAACACTCATATAACCTTATGTTCATACTAAACCTCAAAGAACGTTGCATAAATTTGTCAAAAAAAAAACTTAACTTATTGCACAATATTTTTTAAAGAATTCAAAGAATTTTTCACAAAATTTTGCTTTGGAGTTGGAGTCGGAGTTGGAGTCGGAGTTGTACTAAAAAAATTTCAACAACCGGAGTCGGAGTCGTTACTTTTTTTTTACGACTCCACACCCCTGGTTACAGCATACCCAGCTGAAAAAAATGTGCGGATTTTGCCTTTGTCGGGGAATTCGCCTGACATGAAACCCATAGAAAATCTATAAGAGTTCACAAAGAGGAAAATTGCCAAAGAGATTATCCCTACCAAGCAGCAATTGATAGAAACCCTCATTAAAGCATGGCATAACAAACCCTGTCTCCAGGACAATGCAAAAGTCTGCATAGAAAGCATGTTCTGATGTGTGAGAGTTGTTATTGTAGCAAAGGGTTGCATTACAAAATATTCAGAATAATTTGTTATTTTAAAACTTAAAAAAAAAATAGCTACGAAGAAGTAATTATGTTGTTTTATATTCTAAATGAACCCATCTAATGATAAATATGATAAAAAATAACTACAAGATAAAATTAACTCATTTAAAAACTTTAAACTTAAAAATTAGTAAAAAAGTAAAGTGTCACTAAATATTTGGCCACCCACTGTATGCTAAGTTTAAAAATAGTTATCCAGATGTAAAGACTTGTTTTTCTAATATTTGTTCATATTGTTCAAAATGGTTCATTACAGTTAAAGAATCAAACACACATATAGTATGCGTGTGCATCTACCTTCAAAATGTTAAGTTAATGATTAGTACAGTTAAACTATCAAAGGTTATCACAAACTTATCGATTGGCTTGTTTGAAATAGAGCTAACAAAAATTGCATGATCAGTGTTTTTTATATCCAGAGGATGCTATTTTAAGACATTATCTTGAAAATGAGTAGCATACTTAAAAAAATATTGATGAAGAAAATGATTTATGTATAGACAACAAACAGTGGAAGGAAATAGATTAATCTAGTAAGTAAAACCGCAAGTAGATCCACTAATACTCTGACAGATAAGCTACCAAAACTTACTGTTTATTATTACATTGAAAAATATCAAGCTGCTTCTTTAATAAAATTAGTTATGTAGTACTGAGGTCATTGCAATCTGTAATTTTTTTTAAAAAATTATGGGTTTGTTGTACAAGATAAAATTCAAAGCTATCACTAAAACAAAACTATAACAACATTGCTGTTGTGATTTGATTATTACTTTGTATATTTTAGATTAGAAAAACTTTTAAGAATAATTGTTGTCATTCTAAGTAAAAGTGTTTCAATTTTCTAATCTTACTATGGATAGAGCCCTAACACCTTCTTGCTTTGATGCAATACCTAACTTACCTTCTGCTACAAAATTACTTAAACATTGGTTCATAACATTTGAGTATTAACTTGATGAACTCCCTTTAGACCTTAACAAACTGAAAATATTGACAAATTTTGTGGCTTATGTTGTTAATGAGATAATAAGTGTATGCCTAAATTATAAATCAGCTATACAAGTTTTACAATCTGTTTACATCAAACCATTAAATGAAGTCTATGCACAACACCTTTTAGCAACACATAAGCAACAGCCAGGAGTAGGTTTTGATGAGTATCTATGAGCTCTTAAAGTTTTAGCAAAAGACTTTAACTGTAACGTTAAAGACATCTGCTGCAACTAAATATCATATTGAGAGTGCTAGAAATACATTTATAACTGGGACAAATTCACAAGGCATCAGACAGCAACTACTAAAAAAACAATACAATATATCTAGCTAAAATGTTTTCAAAAGCTAGAACCTTAGAGTCCGCACAAAAAAATGAAGAAAATTGTCACCAATTTAATACATTAAGTTCTACAGTAGTTACAATAACCAAAAATTTGAAACAATCCAACTTAAATTCTGTTTCAATTTGTTGGAACTGTGGGAATCAAAGACATGAAAAGGTTGTATGTTCTGCCTGGGAGTCAATTTTTTATAAATGTGGGAAAACTGACTACTTTGCCAAGCTATGTAAGTCTTCTTTCAAGCAATGCAGGTTTTCTTTCAACCTATGTAGTTTAAACTTACAACAGCATAGACGAATCTTGTTGATCAACCTAGACTACCATGAGCATAGAACTAATTAAAAGAAATTTGCAGCCTCCAATTCAGCTTTAACTAAATCAACAATTATTATATTTGTTAATGGTTCATTTATAAATGCTTTCATTAACAATGATAACACTGATAGTTTCATTCACCCTTGATTGGTACAAAAACTAAACTGTTTATAAAAACAACTAAAAACTGGTATCTATGGCTTCATCTTTGTTATCTACCAAAATTTTTGGAGAGGTTTTATTAATATTTCAATAGAAAATGACCTTTATCCATAATTTTGAAGGAAAAAGTCCCCACTAATAATTTGTGATTTATATTCATTGAAATGGAAGTACAACGTATGCTTAAAGAAGATATTATTGAACCTGCAAATTCTCCATAAAGAGCTCAAGTAGTTGTAACTACAGGAGAGCGTTCTAATTAAGAACTAGTCATTACAGTTAAAGAATAAATAAATAAACTTAACTAGACGCTAACTCATTACCAAGAATTGATAACCTAGTAAACAAAATTGCTCAATACAAAATATTTAGTACTGTTGATTTGAAATCAACCTACCATTACCATGGCCTACCAAATTTCTTTTACCAAAAATGATAGAAAAATTACAGCTTTTAAAGGGACCCCAACACATGTTGTGATCATATTAAAGATAATGTTGAAAAAAAAAGTTTGAACCAAGTTTTTTTGATTAAAAATAAATAATGAATGCATACCAAGAAAAACTAATCTTGTTGTTTTAACAGAAGCTTCTCCATTTTACTTAAAAACTCAGAGTCTTTAAATTTTACATCGCAATCTACTGACTTTGGCGATTCCTTTGAAGCATGTTTAATTCATAAAAGTTTAAGTATTTGACATCACGGTAGACTATTGATAAATAAAACTCTGGAAAAATTTTCATTTATATTTGTTCTTGTTTTTTATTATTTGTTAAGTTATTTATTTTCAACTTTTACTATTTAAAAAGATATTAAAAACCTTAAATATTTTATGCTGGTTCGTTGCTATAAACTGTTATTGCGCTATATTTAATGTTAATAAATGATGAATATTTAATATCTCAATCTAGATTCTGACAAAAAAATGTTTTATATTAATTACCCATATAAAATTAGTAATAGCATTTTTATTTGCTTAGACAATATTTTGTCTGAATATGATTTGCATGAAGTTTGGGAAGTCAAACCAAAAAAACTTAGTTTGAATAATCACGTCGAAATATTTTCAAAATAAATGATTTTAATGATGGTAGTAAAGTATTTTTATAACAAATGTAGGTAAAAAATAACTAACTAAATAAGTTTAACATTTAACATTATTATATTGCAACTGTAAATAATTAAAAACAAACTTGAACTAAATTTACTTATTATTTAGAAAGACTAAGCAATAAATAAAAAGCCCCTAAAATTATGTGATATTGTGTTGTTTATTTGATTATTGTTGTTGTTTATGTTGTTTATGTTGATTATTTTCATCAATATCAAAATAGTCCCAGGTCGGACTGTTAGTTGCTTTGCTCACTGTTAATTTATTTCTAATTTATGTTTATCTCTATGTGTTAATTCTATGTTAAGAAAGAAAAGTTTTTATTTCATCGCGTCCTCTTTTTATAAAAGAAAAAAAGAGAAAGAAAAGCTTCGCGTAATTAAACTTTAAATGAATAAGAGTATATATAGAATTTTTTTTTTTTTTTGCGTCATTCGTTCTTTTTTTAGATAAGAGAAATAAAAGTTTAATTGTAACTTTTCTTTGAATAAATGGGAATTAGAAGAGAAAATTGCTTAAAAACTTGTATTTGTCAATTTTGTTAGTTTTTTAATTTTCCATGTTAAGAGACAAATGCCAAATATGACACATAAATTGGTAAATACCAATTACAACATGTTTTTTAACGCACATTACAACATTTTGACAATTTAAATTACAATCTATCTTGAATTAATGTGTGAATTATTGTGTTTATTAATAATAATTTGTCTGTATTTCTGTTAAATATTAATAGTATAAAATGGGCAAAAATATTTGTACTTCATGTTTTTAATTTGATGGTTATAAAATATTAAACAGTAAACTTATAATCAAAATTTATAATGCTGACTTGTGCTGTTATTGGTTGTACTTGCAATGCCAAAACCAGGATCTTACATGTTCTTTCATGAATTTTCATATCTGATACTACTGTCAACTGAATTGTTTAGTTTATTCTTGTATTTTTTTTTCATAAACTTAACAGATTCTAATTGGTATGAAGTTGACAACATTTTTAAAGTTTCTTTATCAAAAATCAAATACAAAATATAATGATATTTCCCTTTTATCCGTATTCAATTAAGCAAATTTAGCAATTTAAATTAAATCAGCATAATCAAAAAAATCTTTATAATAAAACTAGTTTCATGCTAAATGCAATCATCAGGTGACACCTGATGATTGCATTTAGCATGAAACTAATAGTTGTGAAAAATATGCAGTTTTATTTATAAATAATATATATATATTTGTATATATATATATATATATATATATATATATATATATATATATATATATATATATATATATATATATATATATATATATATATATATATATATATATATATATATATATATATATATACACACAAATATATATATTTAAATATATATTAACCGTCGGAATTAGGAAAAATGAGGTCCGTAAAAAATTGCCAACCTTAAACATTTTCAGATCGGCAGTTAGGTCGGCATTGCCAAATGTTGACCCTAATTCCGAGGGTTGATATATATATATATATATATATATATATATATATATATATATATATATATATATATATATATATATATATATATATATATATATACACATATATATATATTACACATATATATATATATATATATTTCATTATATACAAGATATTTAGGGGGTACCAGCAGTCATTTTCAAAAAAAAAATTGTTTTTAGAACCACTCTAATAAATATATACAAGCTTTGGCAGAAATGGCAGGCTATAGCCTGTGCCCCTCTCCTTATCTGTGTAAATCAGTTTACATGGGTAAAAGAAACCCTGCGCATAATATAATCTTCCTGTTAAAAAAATGTTAAATATGTTAATGTTTTTTATTTAGTTATCCTTTAAAATCTCCTCACATGATATAATTTCTTTTTTAAATATTTTTTGTTTTTCTTAGTGTTATTATAATGCTTGTCAAAACTTTATATTCGATGACATTTATGGTATTTTTATTTTACAGGTTTAAACTTTTTTTTCAACATAATCTTTAATATGAACACAACATGTGTTCGGAGTTTGGGATCCCATTAAAGCAAATGGCAGGTTGTTTCAATTTAAACAAATGTCTTTTAGAATTGAAAATGGTGTTGCTTGTTTTCAACTTGCTATAAACGAATTTATAGAAAGAGGACTATTAGATATTTTGCATGATAGTAATTAGGAAAAGTTTCTAAAATCAGCTGAAAATATTAGTTTTTCATTTAATCATGATAAATCTAGTTTCTCACAAAATAAAATTTGTATTCTTGGTTTTCTTACAGAGAAAGAGAAAACTCAACTAGATCCTAGTCACCATCAATCAACGAAAAAGATGCCTCCTAATGCCAAACCTAGGAAAAGTATCATTGGTCTACTTTCCTTCTAATCTAAATAGATTACAAACTTTTCTGACAAAATAGCTTCTCTTGCCAAAAATACTAAGCACCCATTAAATTATCAATGTATGAATGATTTCAATCAATTCAGGATATTACAAATGCTGTGACAGATTATGTGAATAAAAATGTTCTGTTCGAAGTAGAAACTAATGCGTGACATTGCTATAGCTGTAGTTCCCAATCAGAATGATTGCCCTGCTTTCTTTTTACCATTACTGTAATAATTTGAGCTCAAACACACCTCTAAAATAGAAGCAGTCAGACACTAGAGACATGACCTTACTAGAAATCATTTTATATTTTTTATACTTATTATTATCTATTATTTATCAGCAATCTGTATCCTATATTTTTCAAAAGCAACACAAATCCAAAATAGTAAATGATAAAATTTATCAACATAAAATTGAGCTATCATGTTACAATTATGACATTGTTTACAGAGAAGAGAAAGTAAATATTCCAGTTGACATATTTTAGAGAATTCTAGGATTTATTGCTCAGAATAAACAATGACAACTTTATTCATCAATCACTCTGTCAACTTGAAGTATATATATTATGCTTTTATTAAAAGTCATAATTTACCTTTCTCAGTTAATGATATTAAACTAATAACTAAACAGTGCAAACTATTTTGTGAATGTCCACAAACCAAATGATGTGGTGCCATTAATACCACAAATCATTAAAATCTAAGTTAATAAAGGTGACACAACCACTAGAATGTTTGAAGCTTGATATTAAAGGACCTCTTCCTTCAAAAACAAATTATTCAAGTATTCTTGTTTTTTGTTTGCGGTCCCTTGCTCTGATATTTAATCTCAGACTGTAATTAAATGTTTATCTCAAGTATTCTTGATTTTTTCCAAGTTAAATCCAATAGAGGTTCAGCATTCATCAGTAAAAAATTAGAAAAAGGTATTGCAATAAGTCATACTACATTATATATTACATAGATGAAAAACAATTTTTACTGGAAACACCAAAAACCAATGTGTATATATATATTTAAGGATGACAAATAACCTGACTCATAATGGAGTGCTGCTACATTGACTGAAAAATAGACTGACTTGTAAGGGAGTGTTGCTACATATACTGAGGGTTTGGTTTGGGCAGGTAGTCTATCAAATAATTAAAAAAAATTTTTTTTTCCAGAATTTAAAATAAAAAAAAACTTAAAGTTGACATTTTATGGTAGAAACTTAAAGATGACCAAGCAAGAGTATATATATATATATATATATATATATATATATATATATATATATATATATATATATATATATATATATATATATATTTTACATAATACCAGTGACCTGTTGCTGTATGTATGTATGTATCCATACATATATACATATATACATATATATATATATATATACATATATATATATATATATATATATATATATATATATATATACATATATATATATATATATATATATATATGAATATATATATATATATATATATATATATATATATATATATATGAATATATATATATATATATATATATATATATATATATATATATATATATATATATATATATATATGAATATATATATATATATATATATATATATATATATATATATATATATATATATATATATATATATATATATATATATATATATATATATATATATATATATATATATACAGGACTCGAATTAACACAAAAAATTTATTCGCAAAAAAAAAATCACCCTCTCCCCCCTTATTGCTTAGGCCACTTTGCAATAATGGGGGTGGGGGTGCATAAGCATAAAACTGCATCTTTTGCACATAATCGTCATTTTTAAACATATTATTTCTCATTTTTAAATACTACTTTATAATTTTCTTGTGTAGCAGAGTTTAAAATAGCGTGGGTTATTGTTATAATTTAACAGCTTAATTTGTTCCAGTTACAGTGTAATGAGCAAGTAATGTATTACTAATAAGATATTTCTTTTAGTAATTGTTTTAATTTTACTTCAAAATGTAAAAGTAAAAAACTGAGAGCAAGTAAAAAACTAAAAGCAAACATTTAATATTTAAACCACTTTAATTAGTCATAGAAAACTATTTAATACATTAATGTTGACGATAAAACACCTGTTATTTTTAAAGAGTTTTAATTGTTATTGTAAAAAGCTATAAAACAACAATAAAGCAAACTGCAAAACTGTTTTACAAATATAAATAGCTTGTGTTAATGTAAAACAACTTCGTGACGCTGATTTGTTGCTGTTTTATACAGTTTATAACCTTAATAACATAAAATGTGTTTAAAATAAAACGAAACAAATTAATGAAATGGTTCTAATTATTAAATCAAAAATTTATTGTCATAAAACTTAATGTTGCGCAAAAACATGCCTGTAGACCATATGAATCTATAACCTATAGACCAAACGAGTAAGATTAAAGAAAAAAAAATTAAATACCACATTTTTTATAATAGATTGTTATTAGTCCTCTAGATCAATGTTATTTTATTAGTCCTCTAGATCAAGAATTATAATATAATTCTTGATCTAGAGGACTAATAAAAGTTTAAGCATAATTAATTTTTTAATTCAAATGGTTTTTAAATTAATGCTTTCATTCAATTTTTTATTCAAATTATTTTCCAATAAAAAGTGAAACAAAAAAATTTGGTTTAGGGTCATTCCATTTCAGTCACCCCTTGGATTTTCTTAAAATTTTTACCAGTGGTAACTATTAAGGAAATATGAAAAAATGCAAAATTTGAGCTCCCAAATCCAAACGGTTCAAAAGTTATGATGTTTTGAAATTTAGCCTAAAACGTTCCTTTTTTTAGGAAGTCCGCCATTATGGATTTTGATACTTTTAATTGAATAATTTAAGATCTAGAGGAAGAATGTGGCTGAAAATCAGTACCTGACCATTTTTGAGGGTGCTGAATTCAAAAATGTAGATAAAATAGTGAAATTTAAATTTTTTGATAGTTATTTTTTCATTTTAAAATGGCCAGTCAAATTTTTTGTTTTGTAACCATGGGTTGCGCTTTCATTAATTCCCGAAGTTGCCCAAGTCTCATGGATTCGATTTTTTTTTCAAATGAAGTAGGTGATCCTAGGCTATCTTTATAAAAAAAATGGTTTTGGGTTCTTAAAGCATAGAAAAGATATTTCATTTTGAAATTTAGACAAAAAATTTCTTTATTTGGCATCTATTCTTGTTTATAGATTTTATAGCGATACTTATTGTGTGAATAATTTAAGATCTAGTAGAGAAATATGACTACAAATTGGTATCTGACCATTTTTAAAACTAACCCAATTCTTAATATTTAAAAATAATTTTTGAATTTTATTATGTCAACAGTCCTTATTTTTTCTTTTAACCATAGTTTGCATTTCACTGATTTCTGGAGTTGCCTTACTCTCATTGTGAAATAAGAGATCTTACTCTCATTGTGAAATAAGAGATCTTACTCTCATTGTGAAGAGGTTTTATAAAAGTTTAGGTAAAAGTAAATAAAAAATTATATTACTTTGCATAACTTGCATATTTATCTATTTTTTCAAAAGTATACATAGAAATATAATTGACTATACAACACATTGAACAATTTTTTTTTATTATTATTCTAATAGTTAGATATTATTTCAAAATCTTGGTTGCATGAATCAAATTTAAGGTTACAAGCTCAAATGTTTTGTTAAAAAATAGGAAACTAAAATGCAAACTTTTTTGAAAAATATTACAAACCTGCTTTATTGAAAAAAGCTCAAAAATAAAAATGAAAAGGAATAACCAAATATTACTAAAATTTAAGTTCATATCATTTAAATAATGAAAGTAAAATATTAAACAACTTTCACTGAAAAGATAAAACTTGTTCAAATAAATTTTCATCTTCTTTTGAGATTTGGTACTGACGCCCAGAAGATGTTGAAGGTGTTTTAACAAGACAAATAACATTCATTCTTGGCACCCAGCAATTATCATCCTGATTTGGCCAGTGGTATGACCGACTTGGGTAATGTGGATGCATAAATTTTACCATAAAATCATCATTCTCTTTATCAACTTCATAAACCATACCAAGCCAGTAAAAATCGCCATATTTGCAAAATAGATATTGTGACATCAAAACATTGTCAATTTTAATAATTTCATATTTTTGTTTTTTGAGGAAGTCAAATGTTAGAGAAAAATGATCATCATCGGATACCCTTTTTATTTTTATAATTGAATGAGAAGATGGTATAAATTGATGGAAACTTCTTGTCCCAAGAATAGTGGTTGCTATTAAAAGTCTATCTGTAAGTTTGTTTCTTACTAGCTCCATTTCTTCAGCAGAGACATACACAAACGTAATCCCACTGATTGACTTTTTACAGTATTCAAACATTGCTTGAGAAGACAGTATATGACCTGTGGTTGGACTCTGCAAGCTAGCTGTTGCAACAAGCCTTTTAACAGTGCCACCTATTCCATCACATGGAGATTTACCATGGCTTGTTGCAAAGAAACTCCAGATGCAACAAACAGAAAAATCTTGAGCGTGGTGACATAAATTGTAAAAATGTTTGCAGTTTTTATACTGCCCTGCACAGCCATCAGAAAAATAATGAATTTTTTTAATTGTGGGACAAAGATGAGTTTTAATATGATTAATGGTTTTATGCATAACCTCATTGATAAATCCAACATCATGATTTAAATCATCTGAAATTACACACAAAGAAGATATTTCCAATTTCACTTTATTGTAGTAGATGACAACTGGATGAAGGGAACATTGACTCTTGCTCCAATGGTAACTCTGAATCTCGTCTTGTACTACAAACGTGTAATTCTCTGCAAAATCTGCCAGTACAATAGCCTCATCAATACTAATTGTTTCTTTGAGATGCTTTAAATAGCTAGATTGTGATTTTGCTATAAATGAATGAGAAGTGATATTATCAAGTTTTTCACACAGAAGCTCTATGAATTCATTTAATGGAAGTTTTATTGTTAATAATTCAGTTCTATCTGTCGTTGTCCACTGTTTGAAATCCACTGACTGTTCATTTTCATCACTGTCATATTGCTCTTTTGGATCATCATTTTGTGCGAGATACTGCTGGAAGTAATTTTGGGCATGTTGTATGCCAGGACAACTATTGCATCGGTGAATCATGCAAACTTTAGATTTTCTGCTGCAGACAATTTTTTCAATAATTTCATGGTAAGATGGTTCAAGGCCTATAGCACTCAACATTAATTTAACATTTTGGTGTATTGTACACACACAAACAGAATGTGTACCTTTTGGACCAGCAAGGATGCACCATTTAGGTCGAAGACTGCAAAATTTAGAAAATCCAATTTTATGGCCTGGGTACTTTGTCTTATATGCCACATAGAGCTCCTTTAAGTTACACAAAATCAATTTTTTTGACATGTATTTTTTTTCCCCAACACTTACACAGTCTTTTTTACCTGGCATTTGCCTTGAATACTCATCGTCACAGTAAAAAAGCTTTACAAGTTCTATAACATCTTTACCGATTCGATGCCGTTCAACCACATCAGGGTATGCTATGATGCCTTTTTGGTCGCGTAAAAACTTTGCATTTTGAATTTTGTGTTTAGAAACTGAAAACTCTTTTGCTGCTTTTCTGATAGACCAAGATTTTGGGGTTAATGTCAAAATTTGAAGTTGCTGAAAGAAAAACTTAAGGTTTCTAACAGGAGTTAGAAACCTTAAGTTTTTCTTTCATGCATTCTACAAGGAAGTCTAGATCGCCAGCTTTGGTTTGAATTTCCTTTAGAACTTCATTTTTTGGTGCAACAAGATCGGATTCGGTTATATCCAGAGCAGTTGCAAGCTTCTTAATAACTGCTTCTTCAACTTGCTTTATCTTTCTCTTTCCAAGTGAAGGCTTGTTAGAGGTTTTGGGTAAATGAACTTTTAAAGGAGACACTTCAAGTTCGCATAAAGTACTGTTGAGCAACGATCTTGTTGATTCCAGTATAAGATCTTTTTCCATATTATCTTCAGGTAATTTCATCTCCAACTCGTTCTCTTCTGATTCTTCACTTGCTAATTTATGCCTGCATTGTGTACAAAATTTTTCACCTGGAACTACGAATTTGCCTTTACTGCATAGGTATTTTGCTGTATCCAAGTTGATTTCACGAAGACTACCTAAAAAAAGGGAAGAACTCTTTTAATATGTATAAAATTTTTAATAAAACCTTCAAAAGTTTAAAGTTGTATGGCATTTAATTGTGCACTTTCAGAAGTCAGCTAAAAGGTTAAATATAGCTAAAATAGAATTTTGCTGCCAAGAATTTCATTATTGTAATTCAAAACGTTTCTACAAAACTAAAAGTTTTACTATAAATTCATGATTACTATAAATACCTTTTATAGTTTTGTTATGAGTATTAAATGGATTGCAGCACCGTGTTAATTTAGTTGTATAACGCTTCAAATAAACATGTTTATGATGGAGACAAGTTGTTGGTTTGATATTTATTATTGAGAGCCCAGTCCTCCACATTAATATTTCTCTTTCATATTCAATAATATCTTCAAAAGGTTTGATTCCCAGCAACGATGTATATGTTGTAAGATGACATTCACTTTCTAGGTTGATTCCAATAGAGCACTTTTGACTGTTTGCCATGAATAAGAAACTGAATTACCAAACAAGATTTAATAATTATTTAATCTAAAACTAAAATAATTTTTTTTTATTGAAATTTGTTATTATTAACTGTTGTTTTAAAACTATATTTAGACACATAACTGACGTCCCAAAACTATATTTACACATCACAGCAGGTGTTGCAAAACTATATTTTTCATGATAATTCACTTCACAAAATTTTATTTCTATATCAAAATCAACCTTAATAAACTGTTTTTACACACCACAATTGAACCCATGAGAGTCAGGCAATTTGTGAAAATGTTACCCCCGTTTTTTGGTTAGGTAATATTATACCATTTTAAAATTCAAATATTATTTTAAAATATTAGGAATTGGGTTAATTTCTCTTCGTCTTTGTATTCAACACCTTTAAAAATGGTCAGATACCAATTTGCAGTCATATTTCTCTACTAGATCTTAAATTATTCACACAATAAGTATCGCTATAAAATCTATAAACGAGAATAGATGCCAAATAAAGAAATTTTTTGTCTAAATTTCAAAATGAAATATCTTTTCTATGCTTTAAGAACCCAAAACCATTTTTTTTATAAAGATAGCCTAGGATCACCTACTTCATTTGAAAAAAAAATCGAATCCATGAGACTTGGGCAACTTCGGGAATTAATGAAAGCGCAACCCATGGTTACAAAACAAAAAATTTGACTGGCCATTTTAAAATGAAAAAATAACTATCAAAAAACTTAAATTTCACTATTTTATCTACATTTTTGAATTCAGCACCCTCAAAAATGGTCAGGTACTGATTTTCAGCCACATTTTCCCACTAGATCTTAAATTATTCAATTAAAAGTACTACTACAAAGTTCATAATGGCGGAAGTGGAAAAAAATAGGACGTTTTAGGCTGAATTTCAAAATGTCATAACTTTTGAACGGTTTGGATTTGGAAGCTCAAACTTTACATTTTTCTTTGTTATATTGATAGGTACCACTGGTTCAAATTTGAAAGAAATCTGAGAGGGTGACTGAAAAATTTCAATTTTTTGTCCCACTTTTACATGGAATTACCCTTTAATAATACGAATTATATTTCCTTAAGTTTAAGAATATGCTAAAGCAAATATGTTAAAGCAAAAATGTTAAAGAATATGTTAAAGCAAAAATGTTGCTGGTTTCTATTAACATCTATTAACTATTAGAAATAAAAAATTAATAAAAAAGACAATATTTATTTTGATATACTTAAAGTAGAAAAATTAATAATATAAAATTGTTGATAAAATAATAATTTAAATTATTAATAATAAGTTAATTTGGTGCGATGTTTTGAAAAACAGAGAAAATACTGGGCTGCTTTGTTAAAAAAAAAAAAGAATGAAATCTTTAACATCCCTTTCTTTAACATTTCATTTCCAACCGTTTGCTTTAACGACCTTTTAAATATTATTGGCTTCCACTCAGAGATTTAAAGCAATTTAAAGTCAAATCTAAATCTCAGCGTGAAAGAGCAAATGATCATCTATTTAGAAGATAAATTTAGCATGACGTAGTTTAAAACAAAAACAATACTTTTAAGAATTACCAAAAATAAAATGCCCAATATATATATATATATATATATATATATATATATATTATATATATATATATATATATATATATATATATTTATGTATATATATATATATATATATATATATATATATATATATATTTATGTATATATATATATATATATATATATATATATATATATATATATATATATATATATATATATATATATATATATATATACATATATATATATATATATATATATATATATATATATATATATATATATATATATATATATATATATATATATATATATATATATATATATATATAGTTAAAAGGCAGAAGACAAGATCAAGCCCAAAAGTTTTAAGGTCAAGGCCAAGAATAAGAATAGGCCAAGGCCTACATAAACATTTTAAGACTAAAGACTTAAATTTTTGTCTAAAACTAAGGTCAAATATTAACAAAACTGTATGTTACAAAATCTGTGACAATAAACCACATGTGGCAAAAATAAACCAAGGTTATGCACAAAATTCTACGAAGTCATTAAGAAAACATACCTGTAGATATATATGAAAGACGCAAACAGAGGTTTACATCTACGCCAGCCTAAAAAGTGAAGAAGGGGTTTGAAGCTGGTCAACAGTATTATTCTGTTTACCCTTAATGTCTTTGACAAGGAGGCTTTCTGCAAGACAGCAGCTAAATACAGTTAACACTTGGGTATTTTTATGGAAACAATATCTCTAAGTATTTTTATGGAAACAATATCTCTAGTCTTTACTCAACCAAGAGCCCTAAGGCAGAGGAATTTCATTGACACTTAAAATCTGCCTAAGATGAGTATTTTAATCAAGACACCATCTCTAGCTTTTATTCAACCAAGAGCCATAAAGCAGGGGAATTTTAAGTTAGAGTTTATTTCTTCTAGCTTTAGACTAAAAAAAGCAAACTCTACAAAGCAGCAGGGTATGGGACAGATAATACTGGGTTACATAACAATAGTAGCAGGGCCATCATGATGATCCTAAAATTGATTTGACCTGACCTGTAAGTTTTAAGCTTGTAAATCATCAAAATCTGAGATAGCTTTTACAACACGTTATAGACGTCTATAACGTGTTGTAAAAGCTAAAGTTGTAAATAACAAAACTCCTAATGAGAAATTTATGGCTCCTAATGTACGACCAACAATTTACAGCTATAATAAAAAATTAATTTTAACAATATGGTACCCTACATGACACTGTTAACATATATTACATTGTCGCAATTATAAATGTTTTTAATAAAAATCACTCACTTGTATTTCTCATAAATTTCTTGAACTCTTCTTATGTTTTCTGCCTCCATACATCCAGTTTCATGTTTTCGGTATCTAGCAATATAAGGTACGGTCAAGTCTTGTTCTAATAAGTTAATTACATTGCTTATATGATTGACTTTGTGTGCTTCTGATGATTTTGCAGAAGCATTATGATTTTTCAAATTTATAGAAACTGCTTGCTCATCTGTTAAATACTCATCAATAACCAAAGAGTTTATATTGGGCATTTCTTCTTCTTCTTATGTTGATAAAATTAGCGATGAAATACAAATAATAAAATATTAAATTGATAAAAAAATAAGTTTACTAATATTATTAGGAAACTTGTTTAACGTTGTTAATATAATTGCGTTAATGCGGTAGTGATGCGGTGGTAGAGAACTCGCTTCATAAATTCAAAAGTTCGGAGTTCGATCCCCACTCAGTCACTGGTATTAAATAAAGTAGTCTTTGATTGTAGTGATCTTCTCGGCCTTAAAGAGGTGAATAACATTTGAAAATAATAATAATAAAATAAACTGTATTATTATAACTGATTCTAAAACATATTAAAATTAAAAATTGAATATTATGTAGTTGTTCTTTCAAATGTTGACGCATCTACATCAGGAGCGGAATAAGACTTTTCGGGACCCAGGGCTATTTTAAAGTAGGATGCCCTTTTTCATGGGCAACGACAAAAATATGTAAAATACAGGCTTTCTTGAAAAAGCTATCGCTGATATTTATTTTTATATTTATTTATTAAAAAGCCATCGCTGATAAAAGATTTTATATTTATTTTATTGAGTTAAGTAAAGTGATTTCTTTCTGCTTTTTTTTCCGTAAACTTAGCTATCACATCGCTAAAATCCATTGTTTCTAACAATTTTCATTGAATAGTTAATCTTGCTGTACTACTTAAACGATTATGGAAATTAAGAATTTCTCAGCCTCGCAATTTGTTATGGGAATAGTTAAAAACAAACGGTACGCTATAAAAACATTCGGAAATACATCAATAGTATTGGTTTCAACAATCCAATTTATAACATGCAGAGAAATTAATGTGTTTTTAGTTTCAAGTTTATCTTTTTTATGAGTAAAAAAAACCTGGAGGTTGCAACTTTAATAATGATATAAATTGTTCTATTTCATGGCCTACTTTATTTATACGGCCGGATATTTTACATTTTGAAGAAAAAAATAGAAGGCCAGTTTTTAAAATCGTAATGTTTCAAAAATTTAATACGTTTTGAACATTTTCAATATTATTTTACTTTCTACATTTAAAAAGTCCACAAAAGTTGTACTTATTCATAATTTTAGATATTAAACGAACATTTATTAAGAAATAAATAGTGTTTATTTTAAAATTTAGTATTAGTAAAAACGATGTAAGAAACAAGAACAGTTATAAAAAATATTTAAATGTTTCTCTTTTTTCATTTAAAAAATAAAATAATTATATATAATTTATTAAATTTTCTCAAATTTTCTCTTTTTAAAAGATTTTACATGATCAACAGCTACTTCACTGGTAGAGATAATTCTTTTATTATTAAGAAAAATGTTAACAACAATTCTTCCAGCAAGTTTTATCCCAGTTTTCTCATGCATGGGACAAGAAAAAGTCTGAAAAGAGTCATAAAAGTGGTTTAACAAATATTCTAAAGCTTGTCGTGCATGTAAACTAAATTTCTTTATTTTTTTATAAAAGTAGTCAATCATAGCAAAGGATGTGCAAACATAATCCAAAAGTGATGGTGAAGGAATAGTGAGACCACCCCTAGAAATAATTGTTAAATAAGTATGATCAGGATTGCTTTCATCAATATTGACACAACATAAAAATTCTTTACAACATGTACCAAAACGTTTTTTAAGTTTCTTTGCTATATAACCAGCAATATGAGCACCTACTTCCTACTTTCTGGTGCAAGTGTCATGATTTCTGGAGTACACTGAGCTTCATCAATATCAAGAAGAAAGTTTTTCCAATCTGTTAAATTATTTTCTGACTCAGGCACTTTTAAACTATCATCGAAGTTAATACTTTCTTTAACTATACTTTTGATTTTTAATATTTTTTCAGAAATAGTGACATCTTTTAAACCTACCAAAAATCTTCCACCGCTCATTTGTCTATATTGTCCAAATCTCCTTTCTAATGGGTCACTTTGAAATCTCGCAGTTAAAACAAAGTGATATCCATCATTAAGCAAGTCCTCGATCAATGAGGCATGACTATTAAGTGTTCTTATTAGTGCTGCAGCTGTCTGAACACTTAAAGTAAACTTCTCACAGTTTGGTATCTTTTGTGATTGCCAAACTTCAATCCAATGTGCCATTTCCCGAAGAAATTCAGGTTTTTTATTACCAGAAACGACTGCATTACCTAAAATATTACATGCTGAATACTGACATTTAGAATTTGATAAAACCCAACTTGTTAAAGAATGTAAGAAAATCTGCACTACTTTTAAGATCTGGAAAATATGAGTGAATCGCTGCTGATGTAGTTTCATCAAAAATTGCAAGTGCTAAAGAAACATTTTGTTTAAAATTGCCAGGATGTAACACTTTCATTGTTATTTTTGGTGCTTTACGCAAACCAGCATCAAGAGTGAGGTCTTTTTCATAAATATTGTGGAAGGTACTCCATTTAATTTCTCCCCCACATACAATTATAGGATCTTTAAATCCATTAAAGTTAAAATCTGGAAATAAAAATCTTTTGCAATTTAACAAATTATTTCTGATGTTTTTAATAAGATGTACAACATCAAAACAGAGGTAAATTTTTTTTAGATTGTAAATAAAAAACAAATTTTCAGCTTGTTGATTCGATGCACAAAGGATTTTTTTAAAACAAGAAACATTAGCAGAATGGTTGTCACACACAATAACTCTAACATTAAATTCACATTCAGTTAAAATACGAAGACATTCAAAAATTTCTTCTTTCAACCATTCAGCATTGATTGTTTTTTCAGGAGACGTTTTGATCACATATGGAATGTTTTGTTTCAGGCCAACTATCATAAAACAAACTATTCCCTTATACATTTCTCCAGACTCATCACTACCAATCATCTCTCCAGCAAAATACTCCTCACATTATTGCAAGTACATTTCATCAAAAATCAAGCAAATGTCTTGAGATATCTTACCTTCTAATTTTAAACGTTTTGCACAACTTAGAGCATCAATATTTCCACTAGTTATTTTTTTAAGTAATGATAATAATGGTAAAGGCAATTCTTCACGCAAAAGTTGGTATGACTGCATAGAAGTATATCGTAATATCAGTGAATACCTTATAATATTGGCTGAATAAATAGGTTTTTTCATATATTTAATTTGCTGTAATTCAGTCAATACAGATGAAAATTGTTCGGCTTGTGATTTAATGTAGGTAGGAAAATTATGAAGCATACTTTTACAAGATAAACGACAATCTCTTCCTTGACAAAACCACTGAGTTAATGGCAGAGGTGAACCTCTGTAAAATAATTTAACATGCATCTCATTGTTTACACGAATGCACTCTGTAACCTCTGGAATAGATAAAGTACTATGACTCAATTTATAAAAAATTACATGATCATCATACTTCAAGAATGAAAAACCATCTGGAGCAAAACTTTCAGTAATATCGTTAAAGCTACTAATCAAATCATTCAATAAAAACTGTTCATATTGATCTGGCTGAAATATTCTTTTAGTTGGTGATTTTCTTAATGAATTAGAAGATTTTATAAGTTGTAATGAACCTTCTTCAGTCAAATTTGTGCAGTCAAAAATAGTTGGAATAGGCTTTAAATTTTTTGTTAATCTAAAACGTTGATTCTTATTACCTTTCTTATAATATTTTTTTTTTCAAATTGTTTGATGCATATAACGGAAGAATTAGTAGGTGTCCAATCTTTTCTATTTACAAATTTAATCCAATATTTTTTTAACTCTTCATTTTTTGGAAACGAAAATACTACTGTAGATTCTTCACCATAATTATGATAATTTGAACGACAATTTACGACGCAACATTTGTTAACCATCTTTTTGAACTTCCAAAGCTGCTTTCTTAAAAACACTTTTCCAGAAAACTGGCCTTCTATTTTTTTCTTCAAAATGTAAAATATCCGGCCGTATAAATAAAGTAGGCCATGTCTATTTTAAAAATAATACTATCTTTTAAATACTTGTAGTACACTTCTACAATTTTTGCGCTAACTTGCAATTCCATGATACTAATAGTTAACAACTTTGACAGAAATCCAAACACCTTATTTATGTGGCTGTAACCATCACTTCTTATTGTTAGTTGTGTCACAACTTTGTCAATAATGACAAAAAATATATTCACTCGAAACTTGCCGGAAACGTGTTTAAAGTATCAACTTGGTTTTTTCCGTTGCTCAATTTTTTAACTACTTTTCTTTTCTCCTTATCAGAAAAGTCTTTTTTAATAAAGGAGCTATCTCTGGAACAAAATTGTTTTGAATAATTTATCAACTTCATTTGAACTTTTTAAATATAAACTAAAAAAAATTTTTTTTTTTCTATAAACGATATAATGAATTATTTCTAATATGCTAACTTCATTAAACCTCATAAATATGTGATGCCAAAGTACAGCCATAAATGGGAACTCTAGCTAAGTTATATTATTTAATAAATACACAGCTTCATGACGACTGAATACTCAGCTATAAGATGCATAATTCCCATCAAACTTTTTTACTAAACTTTTTGAAGCATCTGACCTCATGACCATTGCGTAACTGATAGGCGCTTGAATGTAGCATGCTTTCTTTTCAATAAATCCCATCTGTGTGTTGAAGCTACAAAAAATTAATGCAAACTCTGCATAATGCCAAAATACTTGATAGAGTTAATGCACTTACTGACACTGCACTGCCCTACAAGTAAGCATACTTATTGTTTGCTTGTCCGAGACAATTGCTTATATCAATATTATATTTTTCCAGTAGATCTAAAATGTCAGTAATCAAGAATTTACCTTTGTGGTTTTTAATTTGTAGAAAAGAAAAAAATTGCTCATACACGTCATTTAATATAATAACGAAATATCACAGAAAGTTGATCCACGTGAGAAATACCGGGCATAGAATCTAAGATAATTCCCCAGTATTTTGCTATTTCGCTAATAATGTGTGTTAAAACCTTTTGAGACATAATATCAATTAGCTCTTCACAAATAGTTTTGGACAAATAAGATTCATTATCTTTGCCTTTATTTATAAAAGAGTCAATGTGTTGCTTTGAAACTGGATCAAATTGAGTCAACAGTTCTAACACACCTATAACTTCGCTGTGGCCTTGAAATACTGTCTGTTCCGGCTAAAAACGAATAACTGCAACTATTCTATTAAAGATCGTAGTCCGATAATTAATTGCATCTTTAATCTGGCTTACCATATATTCATCAATATGAATATTTTGTTTTATGAATTCAATCCACTTAATCATACGTTGAACATGTTTCTTACTGTTTTCGTGGCCAAAAATATTTTATTCAGTTTTTTTCCAATATTAAAAACCACTTTTGACAAATACATTGTCATAATCGGTTGAAAATAACAAAAATAAAAAAAAACACATCCAGTGGATTCAGAAAACATTAACCATTTTCGCTCACACTTTTCGCCATTATTCATCACTTTTTAAAAATTTTTAACCGAATAATATCTATACTGATATTTGAACATTCGTTTCTAAGATTCGAAATTAGAATCTTCATTTTTCAAAAAAGCATACCCTTGTTTAAATACTTCATATGTTCATTTTCCTTTAATTTTAATGGTCATAAAGCAGGGTCTTCGTGTAGAATGATATCAAGGAAAAAAAAATCACGGTAAACATAAGCTTGAAAAAATGATAATAAGTGTATGTAATGACTGTTATAAAAAGTTATAATTTATAGTAAAATAATATCAAATGCCTAAAAAGTAAATCGTTTGTTTAGCAGATGTTAGAGGTGTCATTAAAGATAGTGAAAATTGGAGTACCTGAATCAAGTTTATTATTAAGCATTGTAGATTCAACACTTTCAACTTCTCAAATTTTGTTTGAAGGATTGAGACAGGTTACCTCATTTTCCGTGTTATTGTTTTCATCTTTTCTTTCATCATTTTTATAATTTTTTACAGTTTGTGGAAATTGCATATTAATTTGGTTTGATGGAAAATTGCATACTAATTTGGTTTGATGAAAAAAAAAATTTCATTTTTGGAAGTTTAGCTACCATTTCCTTTCTCTCTTTCTTCAATCTCCTTTTAGAAGTTCCACTTTCATATTTTCTTAGCATATTAATAACAACTGTATTAGCTAAAAAGTCTTTACCTATTTGTTTTTTCTCTTGAATCTTCTCTTTCGCAAGTTTAGAGCTACAGCTTTTATATACATGCACATAAGAATTCCTTTGAGCAGAAGTACAAAAGAATTGCAGAGTTGCAATTATTAATACATTTTCAAAGACAATATAATTATTTAAGTGTTTAATAATTTTCCAAAAGGAATTGTTTTTGTAGCAATTTGTACAAACATTACATTCGATTTTTAATATTAAGCGCTGTAGGGCTTTTGAAAAAAAATTTACAATGCTAATTTTTTTTCAAAACACTGTGATTGAAGTTTTTCTTATTATACTACTAAGGTACTATGGAAAAATATTTTTTACAAAATTTTAATAAATATTATAAAGCCCCCTCAACGACCCTAAAGACAAGCCCCATTCTTTGTTTTAAAACTATGGTAATTTTCAGTTAAAAAGTAACAAAAAAACTGTCATTATTTTGAAATAAAATCAACAAGTCAATGCTCAGCTTGCAACTCATATACTAATTTGTCAATCTGACTCACTGATGTGTTGTTCTGTGCTATGAACTAAATAATATAATAAATCTTGAAAAAATGGAAATTAAGTATTTTCTTATTGAGTTTTTTCATTGTCCTAGTGTTTTTTTTTTGTCAAAATCAGGGTATTTCTGTCTGTGTCTTTCTACACCCTGCAGCAGCTATGCACTTTGTTGTGGATCACTGGTAATTATAGTTGCAAATTCTGAAATCAGTTTCACTCCAAAAAACAAGTTTCTCAGTTTTTTGATAACATGAATACTCTGTCCACTGGTGATTTGGCTTAGCAACCCAGTGTTAATAAAAAGAATACTGAATAATGTGTGAGATTCAGGCCCAAGAAGACTTGCCAAACCTGTTTGACGAATGATTTTATAAAAGACTGGTTTTCCAAGACGAAAACATTCCGGCACTAGAATATTTAAGAGTTTTTCAGCCATCTTCAGTTTCACAGAGGATGAAACATGTTTACTGAAGAAAGCAAATGGAACTACCTCTTCTGTCAAATACTATCGGTGATTGTTCATTTTTGAAAGAATAACATCAGCAACTTCCTTGTTGTTTTCATTGAAACTCATCATCTCATGAATGAGTTGCAGATCATTGAAAGGCGCCTCAACGCCAATGTTAGCTTTGTCCTAGCTGGTGTGTGGAAAAGTGAAAGAAATTGATTTATTCTAAAAAGTTTGATCTTCATCTCCTTGTCATATGACATTTATCTTGATAAAATGAACACTTTGCCAGCATAGATGTTACAAGCTATCCACCGCGCTTGATGGATGGCTCCTGGTTTCAGAAAATGTTCACCACGTGGCGGAGTTTGCCCTAATATGATGAGCGTATTTTTGGAACATACACAATAGTCATCTCTTGGAAATGTTGCAGCATTTTTGTTAGCAAGTAGATGTGTCAAATGCTTTATGGTCCGTTATTTTATGATTTTTAACCAGGTGCCTTTAATTTTTTAAGTTTCAATTGGCAACTCTTTATCCAATGTTGACCAAGAAGCTTTAAAATTGGCGAAGAACTTATTTTTCGGTTCAAAAATATTTTCAAACAATTTTTTCCAAACTGCTCAGACGAAAATTTCCAAGATATGGTGTCAACAAGCAAGGTAAAGAAGATTTCTACCTAAGCTTTCTTTGATTAGTTTAGCAGCACCATTGTGGATACCACTGTTACTCGCTGTGGTATCAAATACTAATGCCACAAAAATTGCGCTAAAATTCCAAGCTTCTAGGATACCCAATGTTGCATTTTCCTTTTAAGTCAGAAAGTCCAGGAACTCCCAGCAGTTTTCCCTAACTATATTCCGGAGTTCCATACACGAGCACGGCTAAAAGTTCATGTTGCTCACCTACTATGTCTTTCAATAGTTTTCCATCCCAGTGAAGGGAACCAAATTGAGGAGGGTTAAGTCTAACGCTTTCTATAACATTCTCAGAAATTTTATGTTGATTTAACATTCTGCTTCGATTAGATCTCGATCTGGAGATATCAAAATTGTCCAAGTTTCCACCAGCTGCTTTAATCACCGCAGGAACAATCATAGTTGTCTGATTATCGGACAGCCTCAGCCTGTCGGCTGCTGATGTAATTTCTTTGCATTGCATAATTATTTTGGGAATGTGAAAAATAACAAATTTTGATTACCTATCAGTAGGAGGTTCATAATTCAAGTCCCACCTCAAACCCTCATTTACTTCCGTAAAAGCAACTGGAATATCCAGATCACTATTTTGTTTTTCATCGTTGACTTCCATGTCTTCATTATCATGATCATCCGGTCTGCCTTCATGTTCTACTCTTTCTTTTTCTTTATCGCTTAGTATCAATTTCCGATTGCATCTTACTGCTTGCAATTGTGTCTTGATCTCAAATATTTTATCATAGCCATCCATGGTTGCATTTCTGTCTCTTTTTTGATCTAAATAGAAAGCAATATTATCATCTTTCTTTTGTGAAGACAGAAGTCTGGATTTCGTGATTTCCTCAATTGCATCAGGTCACCTGATATTGAAAAGGCAATCCAATTTAGCCAAGAAGTTGCCACGTTTCCCACCCGGATCACCTTCACGGTTCTAGTTCTTAGACAAGTTGTGCTACTTATTCCAAAATTGCCATAACATCAAACAGAAAATTTTGTCTTTTTTTTGTTTTGATGCGTGCCATGTTCAAAAAATTGACCATATTGTCAATAACTGTATGCCCAGTTTCTTGATTTGTTGTATGGTTTCGAATATTTTCTTCATGATGTGGTTGGAAAAGAACAAATTTTAAAACTTGTTGGTTATCAGGCAGCTCGAAACCAGTAATTGATGGTGATGGGTGTCCTATTAGCCAAATGTTCGTAGATGCACAGTAGGTCTTCCTGTAGATGATGGAGGCGAAGTCAAGTTGGAAGTATCTGAAGACTGTTTCTAAAACTTTACCGCTTCTTGTCAGCAATATTATTTCAAGTTTATTTCACTGTTGATAAACAATATTTAGTATTATGTTGCAGTAAATTATAATAACATTTATAAGATAGTCAATATCTAAAAGTTGTATTATGTTATTAACGAAAAATTGTAATAAATGCATGTAATTTCGGTTCTGTTAAAAGCACGAATTTGGGGCTTGCCTTTAGCGGCGTTGAGGGGCTTTAGAATAGTTAGTTAAAATATTTTAACATAGTACCCTAATATTAGAATAGGAAAAACTTCAATCCAGGTATTTTGAAAAAAAATTTGCATAGTTGACCACCCTAAAAGCGCTGCTACCAAGGTGGTATTTTTTTTCATAGAAGTGATTAGCGTTTTTCCGTTAGTCCAAGACCGAAAAATATTTTTATGCAGCGTTTTTGTTGATAGTCTTTTTTTATTTTTGTAATTTTGTTTTCAATTAGACAATTTGGTAAGTTTAACTTTTTTAAGTTAATAAAAGATTTAATTTTCAGAGTTCAAAAAAACTCTTTTACTTTGCCTACCCCCTACCCCCAATCCAGCACTGATCTACACCGAAAAGGTTAATTTTATAAGCAAAAACCATTAAAAAATATAATACATAACTTTCTTTACAAAAAGTAAATGACACAGAAATGATTTATTGATTTTGGGTGTTGTCTTCATTGTTTACATTTTTTTCTTTTTCTTATAAAGAGTGGTCCAACCATAATGCGCGATGTTAAATGTAAGTCACACCTTAATGCAAAGTTTTTTGCCCAACTTAATTTAACATTTCTTTGTTTTAGTGACTGTTAAATTTTAAAAGACATTTTATGTTTGAATTAGGCATCCAAATTGCTTGAGTTTTTTGTATATTGCTCAGAATATGCGGCCGTGGTGCAGTGTTTAGAGCGCTTGCTTTAGAAGCAGGAGATCAAGGTTCAAAACGATCTCTGGACATATTTTCGCATCACGGTAAGGAAGAAGGCGTGAACTTCCTGGTTAAATGCACTTCCACGGTGCTCTGTGACAAGACCATTATGTATTCTTGGGGCACCTAAATAACAAAATTAAAAAGTTAAAAAATTTTTAAAAAAATAAAGAAAGAAAACCTGATGGGAAAAAAATTTTCAGATTTTTTGAAAAGAACTTAGAAACTAAGATTTTGCCTTCTTTAAAACCATTTTTTTGGAAAAGCAAAAAGTTAAAAATATTATTTTTAGTTAGTATCAGTCATAACCCAAAAGCTCTCACTAAAAATTATAAAATAGTTGCGTGAAACTTGCAGTTACAATTGAGTGAATTTGCAGCATTTGTAAGTAGCATATGTTATGTCTAAAAATGCAAAAAAAGTTATGTGATACCGAAGGTCTATTCATATATTAAGGCCTAAAATTGAAAAAAAAATGTTATAGTATATTTACAAAAATGAACGTTTACGGGAGAGGCGCCAAGTTTTGTGGAGAGTCATGTTTACATGAATATTAAGTTAATTATTAAAAATAAAAAATATTCAAATGTTGTGAAAAATGATTACAAGATTCATTCTCAAATAAAGTAGAATGCTTTAAAGAAAAATTATTTAAAAAAATATTAAATTTGTTAAAACTAAAATGCTATTAAAAGTAAAAATTTTTTTAAACTAGTTCCTATTCAAAGTACACATTTCGATGAAGAGATATTTTCTGGGACGCACAGGTGAAAGTTTCGGATTGGTTTCCGTTCAGCAGTCCGATAAAATTTTGAATTTTCTGAATTTAGCATTTTGCAGAACAGAAAACAGTACACGTTATTTTAAGCAAAAATTAAAGTGTTTTGAATAGAAATTATAGTAACTGAAATAATTAATAATAAAGTATAATATTCCTTAAAGTATATATTCCTTAAAGTATAAAGTATAATATTCCTTCAGAAGAGAATTAGTTAAATTTACTTCATAAGCAAATACAGGCAATGGAATGCAATGAAGTATCTTCTATATCACGATTATAGAAAAACAAGTAAGAGGGCAATTATCATAAAACAATTTACTTTACCATCAAAATTTCTTAATTTTTTTTTAACGATCTTTTTTTAAATGGGAGTTTTTCTAACGGCAAAGAATCTTTTTTTACTTGCATAAACAGAGTAGATATTTTATTATATGTATTGAGAAATAAGGTCTGCAAAAATAGAACTTGTTATTAGCTGAGTTGGTTTAGCATTACCACTTTAAAGTTTTTTTAAAAAATTTAGTCAACAGAAAGTACTGTTATTTAGATACTTTGTTTGTGGAGAAGAATTAGGTAGTAAAATTAGTTCTGCTCAAGTTTACATATGTAAACTTGGGTCAGGCAGGAGTTCTTTTCTAAACTGCATGTTCAATCAGCCAGGGCCACCAAGAGCTTTCACGATGCTTGGGGCATAGCAGCAATTAGGCGCCCTATGCATATTTTTAAACTAAAAGCACAGACAATTATATAAGTTAATGAGAGCTTTTTTCATTTTTTATTTTGTTAATTTAGATCCATATTTTTAAGAACCACTTAGCAACACTTACAACATTCACTTATTAGGATTAATAAACAAGTTCTTTAAAATCAATACTAAAAACGCTTATTTCTTGCTTTTTTTCTAGAAAAAATCATTATTATTTTTATATCATTTTACAATAGACTTTTATTTATTAATATATGCATCACATTCACTTATTAGGATTAATAAACAAGTTCTTTAAAATCAATACTAAAAAAAACGCTTATTTCTTGTTTTTTTTCTAGAAGAAATCATTATTATTTTTATATCATTTTACAATAGACTTTTATTTATTAATATTGCTGTTGAATTTTTTGTTTGTTTGATTATTTTATTTAGGTGTCACTCCAATGACTAGTTTTTAACTATATGAGTGACACCTAACCTAATTTTGTAAAATTATAAAAAACTTGTAATTTTCATTTTTGGGTTGAATAAATAGATAAATAAATATAGTTTTATCAAATAGATTTTTCAACGTGTTTCAAATTAATTTAAAATTACTTAAAGGTCGTTGACCTACTGCAACAGGTACTGGCGTTGCGTTAAAAAATTTGAAATAGTATGCAAATAGATTGGAAAATATGTCACAGACCCTTTGAGTATATTTGCTTGAGAAAGACCTAAATTTTTGGAAGTGAAAAATAAAGGCTACTTCAAACTATTAAGATGCGAAATATCTTCCTCAGATATCTTTTATTTCACAAGGTTTATATTTTACCGGTTCTTTATCTTTCAACCAAATAAATGGAAGTTTTAAAGCAGTCCAAATTTTAATTTTATGTGATAAGCAATTTTGTATTGGAGTAATGCAACACTCGAAGTCACTGCGTTCTTCGAGTGTTGTTAGACACTCGAAGAACGCAGTGACTTCGAGCACTCTAGTGTTTTTTAGTTTTTTATTGTGACTAAAATGTTCAAATAACAATATTTGCGCGTTGTTGGACACGTTTGAGAAGAGCAATTTACAAAATACAAAACTCTTGATGCTTCTGGTAAGTCAATGATGAAGAACAAAAACAGCAGTAATGCAAGAACTAATCCTTGAAGGAAGCCACTCGTCACCCTTTTCCACTCGGACATTCGTTCGCCAATTATTACTCATTATTGTTTATTAGCTAGCCAGCCAGTGATCCAGTTTAATAGCTGGCCTCGATTGCTGTAGACATAAATTTTATAAGGAAGTCGTTGTGTGACACTGTATTGACTGCTTTGGCAAAGTTGGTAAAAAATATCTACCAGGTGTTATACTACTTCCGTTAAAATATTACAGGATTCATATAGGTTTGTAAGGCAGTCTTTGTGATGTACAAATCCATGTTGAGACTTTGATATAAGATTGCAAACAGTGTTTCACAATCATATCTATAATAATTCTCTTCTTCATCTTGTACGGTATATGTGAGAGAAATCAGCTTGTAGCTAAAAGTTTTGAAATTTTTTCTTTTTTTAAGAGTAGACGTGATATTTTGTTTGCGTTAAGATTGTAACACTTCTTTAGGAGTCGTTAAAGCTTAGCAAATAGAGTTAATTACTTTACTTTATTTTTTAATTTTAATATTCAAAATCTGAATTAAATTTCTTTTTTAGAGCAGTTTATGACATTTAAGAATAAAATTTTTTGTTTTGGTAAGACATAGCATCTACTTCAGTATCGCCAACATAAAAAACAAGCCAGTTTTTTTTTTGATTGGTACCCATCAACCAAAGAAAGGAGATAAGTTAATTGGTAACTATATTTATTTGGTATCACATTTAATTGCCTTTGCTTTGCTATTTGGCTCTCTTACTGATTCTAGAGTTAAATGAACTTGATCACATAAAAATTAGGAATTTCTTTGTTTAGAGGTTTTCACAACATTTTAAAAAGAAATTTAGGACCATCAAACATGCAACTTGTAAATAAAGATTAAAAAATAATAATTTAGTTATAAACTTAGGTTTATTAACATATTCTGGTGTTACAGTATACATATTATATATGTATACTGTAACACCAGTCATGGATATATTGAAAGGTTCACGATCTATGTACTCTTAGACGCCTTATACAAGGTGGGGTGATAACGAAAGGATGGGTGGGAATTTTTGTTTAGATCACACAAACGGGAGGAAGGGGGTCTTAATAAACAGGTGGGTGATAATTTTACATTTATTTTTATAGTTTATAGAGTTTTAATTTTCAAAATTTTATAGTCGATTTACAATGAAATTTTTTTTTTAGTTTTGAGATAGAGATTTTTTTGTTCGTTCAAAACTCTGCGGTCTTAATAAGCTCGGGGTGGGTTTTAAAATTTTATGAAAAATAATAAACGTCTACTCCCGTGTATTAAGTACTTAAGAGTACAAAAGCTATGTGACGGCAAATTTGCAGAACAGTTTTCGACTTGCTAGTTTGCTATTTGAAACGTTTTATATTGTTTTATAAAGTCAGAAAATATGTGATAATTGTTTGTTGAAAAAATACACCAGTGTTCAGTAAAACAGCTGAAGCAATTTTTTTAACAACCACATATGGTACTTAAATAATTTTTTAGTTATAGATTGTTTGGTTGTTCACCATCTTTTTAAAAATAATTTTAAAATTATAACCTGATTTACTCACATCACTACTCTGTATGGAGTTTCGTTGCAACAAAATTTATTTTTAGAGCTTGGAAATAAGTAAATAAAATCAGATAAAAAAAATGATAATAAATAAATAAACAATTCGCAACCTTAATTTTTCTCTACTAAAACTGAATTTACAACTAGCTTAAAGTAAATTGTGATCACTTCTACCTCTGGTATTTTAGCTGTAAAGCCGTAGACAACTTTTTCAGATGTTCATATATACGTTCATATATATGAGGAAAGAGGATACAATCCAAAAAAATGCTGTGATTGGAGACTGGGAACAACAAAAACCCTATGACGGTAGCCCACAAGCCCTAAATATTAGGGCAATCAGTCAAAGTTGTTTGTTTTTTTTCAATCTTAAACTTAATTTATATTCATCAACAAATTTAACATTTATTTCAATAATCCTTTGCTGTTTGGTTTTTATGATCTTATAAAGTTTACACCCCCCTCAAATTGAGTGGGGGTGTAAATTTTACACGCTCAAAGTTTCAGAACGCTAAAAGAAAAATTAAATGAATGAAATTTAAAATCTGTCGATAAATGCAAATTTATTTTAAGGTTGCATAAAAAATAATAGTTTAAACTCATTGCCCTATTTTGGGGGATATATATTTGGGGATAGGGAATTTGGGGAATTTTGGCTGACATTTTCGTGCTTTGTTATTCCCACTCTCCAATCACCGCAATTTTTTATATAACTTCTTTATTCCTCATATATATGAAGATACCCAGATATGGAGTTTTTTTCATGTTTCAAAGTTGCTTAGCTAAAATATCTTAAAAAAATTGTCTACGGTCTTGCCATTATTCATATTATATACTTATAACCTATTGTGATATTGACAAAAGTTTTAACAAACAGGAAATTTTAGTAGGAAAATTAATAATTTTTCGTAATTACAGGCCATCTAAATAACTTAAGAAAAAAGAAATTTTGGTACAAATGTATAAAATAGCCATTTGGTATATTTAGATATAAATTTTATAATGATTTACTCTGAAGTAAATATAAAATATTAGCAAATTTATAATATGTAAAATAAATACATGTTTCAATTATTAATATACATTTTTTTATATTAATATTATAGTTTCTATTATTTTACATTAAACTCAAAATGTTTTTTCAAAACAATTGTTAAAAATTGTTATATTTTTGTTTCCTAATTTTAGAACACATCAAATTGTGCAAATAAATCTAAAGGAATATATTATTAATCATCGAAAAAAATTAGCTGCTTCCTTTCGTTATAAGAAAAGCATTTACCATGTCGCTATCATACAGAAAGCTACCAAACCGCAAATGCTTTAGATACAACGTAATTGTTATGTTCACCTCTGATCTGAAGCACTTGAAAAGTTATAAATTAAAGGTTGAGTGCACACTCACGTTCTGTAACTATCACACAAAATGCGAATAAACGTTCGTATTTTAAACCACAAAATTATAAAAAATAATGGCGTCTGTTCAACCAACTGATGGGAATATCTTTAGGTTAGCATTACGGCTTGTTGAATAACTTATATATTGTACGTTATATATATATATATATATATATATATATATATATATATATATATATATATATATTTATATAAACATTTTTACTAGTTTCTGCTGTTGTTTTAAATAAATATATAACAGTTATATATTTATATATTGTAAAAAAAATATTGTAAAAAATATTTATTTTACATTTACATAAAAAAAAATATGTTAACGTTAGAGAAATATGGGCTTTTTGATTTTAGAATTGCAAGAAACTTAAATGTCGATTATAAAAGTTCAAGCAATGTTTTATCAGAAAAAAACTTTCAGCTATCTTTTGATTGCATACGGCCAACAATGGATCCAACTTTACAAAATCCAATGAAAAATTCTCTAGCTGATACTAACATTGCAGATAGCGATAGCAAAATAATTTATTGCGCAGTTTGCAGCGATCGATCAACAGGGAAACATTATAAAGTAAACTCTTGTGAAGGATGCAAAAACTTTTTTAGAAGAAGTGTCCGAAAAAATGTTAAGTATGTGTGTCCGGCTTATGGAAAATGTCTTGTGCACAAAGATCAAAGAACAAGATGCAAAGCATGTCGTTTAAAGAAATGTCTTAAAGTTGGAATGAGAAAAGAAGGTATTTATATTATTAACAAAGTGTACTTGATATTAAACTTTAAGTATCAAATTGATAAAAAGGTAAAAAAATAAAACGATAAAAGCAAAAAAAAATAGCAACTTGATTTTTGTAATGGTAACACCATCTGTAAACCATGGCTGGAAACTATGCAATCTCAAGGAATTTAATAAAAAGATTAATATATATATATATATATATATATATATATATATATATATATATATATATATATATATATATATATATATATATATATATATATATATATATATATATATATATATATATATATATATATATATATATATATACAGCTGCGAAAAATAAAATAGCACCACCACCAAAATTTGGTTGAAATTAGAATTTTTAATTATTTTTGATAGTTTGAAAATCTTTTAAATAGGGGAAGTGGGGGCATAACCGCATATGGAGGCACAACCGTTTTTTAACATTTCTCTTTAAAAAAATGTTATTTAACATGGCAAAAAACATACCACGCGTTAGTAAAACAGTTTCCTTCATTTTGCATTTGTCAAAAAGAGTGACTGTTAAGTTTCTGAGAAGTTGTGAATAATAATTTTTATTTTGATAAAAATATTATATTTACATCATATTTTTCCTGACCTTCTTTTTGAGAATTAAGCAATATTTAATTTTAGTGTTAAAAATATGTGTTAACAGCATTATTACATGAGATGAAAGTCATTTTTGATAATACCATAATCTAATAATTAATCTATGAAACTGAATTCTTTATAAAAACTCTCTTCTGGGGTAGAACTCTCTTCTGGGGCAGAACTCAAAATGTAAACACAAAGAATGCCTGCACAATATGCAAACATGCAACAAAATCATCAAATCATCTGAGTTGTGAAAATTGTAAAAAAAATGTACCATGAAAGGTGTAGCCCCATTGATTTTTTTGAGGGTGCGGTTGTGCCTCACAATGGGAGCAAAACCGTTTTTTTCACTAAGTGTAATTTTGTGTAATAACATTTTCAAAACCTGTTTAATTTTTTTCTTAAATGCATCAATTTAAAGCTTAATGATGTGGTTATTGAAATAAACTGCTAAAAAAACACATTTCGTTTTTATTTTCATATAACATTATTCCAAACGTTACGGGGGCGGTTATGCCCCCACTTCCCCTACATATTTAAAAGTAAAATGGCTTATAATTTTTATAAAAAACAAAATGTACAAGTTTTAATATATAGTATTCATTTATTAAACAAAAATTCAAAAAAAATCAAATAAAACACGAAAGAAATAATAGCACCACAGCTTTAATGTGTAGTTTAAAATAAGGAAATATAATGAGATCAATTGTTTTAAACATTTTACAATAAATATTAGTTATTTCTTAACACATGAGTATTTTGTAGCGTGACCTTTATTGGCAATGACGGCTACACAACGTCTTGGCATCGAGTTAACCAAGTCCTGACATCGCTTTAGCGGAATTTCGCACCATGTATCCTTAACTACGTTCCTAAGTGACTCCTTCGTGGTGGGTTTGGCAACAGCAACCACCTCCTTTACGTCAGCCCGCAAATTCTTGATTTGGTTAAGATCTGGCGACTGTGCTGACCATTCCATAACGTGTACTTTATGCTCCTCAAACCAATTCAACGCCTTTTTTCTAGTGTGCTTTGGGTCATTGTCCTGTTGGAACACTCTTTGACAACGGGATTTCATAGACTGCATACGCAACATCACTTTATCCAATATATCAAAATAAACATATTGATCCATAATAGTAGTAATGTGATGAATGGGCCCTACTCCGTAATAAGAAAAGCATGCCCATATCATTATACTATAATGATATGGGCATCTTTTCTTGAAATTTTATGGCATTATCATTTCTTGAAATTTTATGGCATTATCATTTCTTATCATTTTATAGGAAAACTCAACTAAACGACCAACTTCTCTATAAGATTTCCCTGCTGATATCAACTTTCGGATCAGTTCTCGTTTTTCTGCACTACAATGCTTTCCGCGTCCCATTTTTATATGTAAATGTCTCCTACTAAAACGCACTAACATAAAACGAACAAAACAGCAATATTAAACCCAACGCTTGCTATTTTCACAATTATTTTTACCATTATCAGAGTATTTTACAACAAAAGAGTGTGTGGTGCTATTTTATTTTTCGGTCAGAATTGGCATTTTTGATTAAAATCGAGCAACACCAAGCAGTTTTTTGCCCAAAATGATTTGTTTTAGAAAATAAACATGTTAGCTAAAATTTTAAACAGTAAAGTTATAAAAAATTTTATTTTGCACGGTATTTTTTTAACAAAAAGGAAAATACGCTTAGTGGTGCTATTTTATTTTTCGCAACTGTATATAAATATATTTAACGCTTATAAATAAACTTTTTTTTTAAACAAATTATGATTAAATTGACTTTTATCAATTATCTTGATTTGTTTTTAAACAGATGAAACTCAGATAATAATTGAAAAACATTTTTTTGTTTGCACTTGACTTACTTGCAACTTTACTATTACTTACTTTCAATTAGGGATTGTAATACTGGTTATCAGTTCACCGGTTTACCGGTAAATACCTAAATTTGGATCAAGTTTTTTACCGGTAAACTTTTTTAATTTACCGGTAACACCAATACAAGATATTATATTTTAACAATAAAAGTTTAATTTGTGAGTTCTATTTACATTTGTAATTTGTATCTAAAAGAATACATAGAAAGACATAGTAATACATAATTAAAAGATTCTTTCAAACATGTTTAGCTTTTCCTCTTAATTGCTTGCCAAAATTGGTAATACACTTCTGAGCAAGATCTTCAATAAGTTTTCTATTTCTTATAAATTTATGAACCTAAAAAATTTCATAAAATATTAATTTTATGAAATATTAATTTTTTGATAAACCTAAAATATTAATATTTTATGAAATCCAGAAAATAATGTTTAAAATAATAAATCATTTTTATTATTTCAACTCTTTGTATTTGAAAGGGTTCAGTTTTGAAATTAAAGCATTTCTCACTGGGCTTCCATAGCAAAAACTGTCTCTATACAAATTGAGTTTATTATATTTTATATTTACATTTATTATAATTAAGTTTTTCTAACATATTTCTTTAAAAATACAAACTAGTAATCGTAAAAGATGGAAAGAGTTACTTGTAAATATTAGTGGGATTGCTCCAACTAATGATCAAAGCTTATGTCCAAATAATTGTATGGTATCAGATAATGGCAGCCACAAAATTTTTAACTTAAGAGATTATATCATTAAGTATAATTTAGTAAAAAAATATTACTAATAATCTAATTATCTGTCATTAAAAAAATTGTAGAAAATTTCTGAGTTTTTACCTGAGTTGGAAGTTTAAAAACTTCCAACTCAGAATTTTCTACACTTTTTTTTTTAATGATAGATAAATATATTATCAATAATATTTTTTTCTAAATGATATAATCTTTTAAGTTAAAAACTTTATGTAGTAGATCAGCTCAGAATGAGTTTAAAAACTCATTCTGGCTGATTACTTTCAACTAGTTGGAAAGCGCATTACGCATCAATGCACAAGAACACCTGCTGTTCAAAATTCTAAGATCTCTTTTCAAGGATAAGATGTCAAAGTACATAACCTCAATTATTCTAAAGTTTCTATTTAAGACAACTCAAATTGTATGGGATTTTATAACTTGGTTTTTAAAAGTACTCAGTTACTACGGTTAAATTATTGCATTTCTAAATGAAAAGGAAGTTGAACTTGATAACTTAATGTTGAAAAATCTTTTGTATACTAAAGACCTCACCAGACTTGTTAAAGAAATCTGCTCTCTACACGGTTTAGACCATTTTTAGAGTTGGAATTGACTGAAGATATAGTTTACTGAAGCTTTAATAACTTAAAATTCTTTATATTATGGAAGTTAAAGTGGTCATAATTATTGTTTAATTGTGCTTTTAATTAATTTCCAGGTCATAATAAGTATTCTGGAGGTAAAAACGTTAGAGGAGCAAAGTAGAAATGAGAAATGATCATGAGTAAACAAAGCAATAATCCTGTCTTTGGCACGTAATGTCAAGAAAAATAACCTTAGAGACTTTGTTTCAAAAGTAAAATAGTAATTCGGCGTCATTACCCCTCATCTGGTAGAACAAACTTTAAAAATAAAAATGGGCGCTTACAACAACAAAAAATTTTATTACATGATTTGAAACTCTATTATTGTAATATCAAATAATCAACTCGGTATACAAGTGTCGAATCGAAAAATTATTAAATTACATATAAATATGTATCCAAGGCCGCATATAGGGGGGGGGGGGGAGCACAGATGAGCACCCGCTCCCGCCGCCTCTTCTTTTTTGCGCCTTTCAATTGTTGAAATAGAATATTTACTTCAATAATAAAAATCAGAGTTGGTTAATAAAATTAAAATTTTGGAATATTCATTTAATTTATTAGTTATTTTAGCAAATGCAACACGGGTGAGACAAATGGGTCACTGATTTCTTGAAAAAAATATTTATTTAATCGTTAAAATTAGATCATTCTCTCCATTTTGAATTATTGTAAGCAATTTGTATACCCATTTAGCGCCTTTAAAAAAAGTGCTCCCTCCTTCAAAATATTCTAGTTAATTTTCTAACTAATTTATGTAAGTTTACCTGAAAGAATGTTTACCTGAAAGAATGTTTTAAAAAGCAACTTGTTTATGATAAAAATGCATAATGACTTGTCCTATCATTTGGCCTGAGAAGAATGATATCAATGGTAAGAAAGACAAAATTGCATCTTGTAAAGCATCGTGAAATTTTACTGAAGCTATCGTCCAAAGGCTATAGCGAAGTGCCCGCACAAAATTGAGAAAACATTGTGAGTAGCTTGAAAGCGATATTTTATAAAAGTTTTATTGTATTCGGAGATAAATTTGCTTTAAAGCAATAAAAACTATATAAATTGGTTTATTGTTTCTCTTTAACATCAAACACGGTGGTGGAATTTAAGTAAGAATAATTAAATTTGAATAAATGAAATTATATAACAAATTTCATAGATCTTGCAATGATTAAGTTATTTAAGCTCAATTGCTTGACTAATAAATTGGTCATGCAATGTCATTTTGCCTATAATATGACGTCAAGTAATGGCTGAGTTTTTTTTTTCCGACAAATTAAACCCTGCTGTTGTCTTATTTTTACGTTCAAAAATATCATATATGATAGAATGTTTAAAATACATAACACCGTGTGTTTATAGTAGAGAGCAGTTGAATTTTTATTTTTAACTCTTTCTTTTTTACCTTACTATGTATGCAGTTGCAACTTAACTAATCGTTGTGCTGAACTTAATTGTTTATTCGTAGTACTTTTTAACTTTTTTCATTAAATACAACACGTTTATTATTATATGATTTGTTGTGAAAAATAATAAGATTTGTCTTCATTAGTAAAAGATAAAGCAGAATATGCTTTATATTCACTGAAGTATTTTTGTTTTGCCTCAAACTAGATTTAAATAACTGAACTTCTTTAACCACAGTTTATATTTAGCAATTAGTAGTTTATTTAGTTTATAACTTTTTTAGCTGTCCAGTGCGAACGCAAACCTGCAGCTTTAGTTATCACATCTTTTAAAGATGGAATGGGATTGAAGAACAAAACTGTTGGTCTGGACTATCTCACTAGTTCTGAAGACAGCGAAGAAGAAAATTTAACTTATACCCAACTAAATAAGACAACAAAAAATGAAATCTTTCAGTGTATAGAAGAAAAAGACGTAAATAACTACCTCCAAGCAGAAATTGAGAAAGATTCTAAAGTTTCTTTTAAAAGAACTAACTCTCCTAACAACAAAGTGAACGAAACAAAACAAAACAATAATATTGAAGAAATCGAAGTACTTAACCAAAGCACAAATAAAGTAGATAGATCAGATCGTTTTTCACCAAAAAAGTCTTCAAATAAAGTTGAAAATGTGCGATTATTAGACAGTTACAAAAATCTTGGCGCTAAAAATGAAGGTGAATTTCCGCCTATAATCTTTAAATCAGGGCAATATAAAAGTTTTTACGTTGAACCTCCTTCTATTCCTACAACAGATGTTGGGTATTTGTACGAGATGGCAACCAGATTACTCTTCGTAACAATTGACTGGGTTCAGCATTTAATAGCGTTTCGTAAGCTTAATAAAACCGATCAGTTAAATTTGCTAGTTGATAAATGGTATTCTCTTTTTATTCTTGGATTGGCCCAATGCTCATCAATGTTTCCTATTTCAACGTTGTTATTTTTAGCCAACAACAGTCATGATGGTATTAAACCAATGCTTAGTTGGCAAACATTTTCTAAACTAAAAGAAGTAATTTTAAATGGAAACTCAGCAATAAAGACATCAACAAAAATTTATGATAACATGAAGATAATTACTTTATTTGATTCAGGTACATACTATTTTGTTTATCAACGTCTTAAATATTTATGTTGGTAACGTTTTAAAAATATTAATGCTAAAAATCAGAAAAAAGTGTTAACCATTTTAATTTATATACATTTAGGTTATATATGTCAAATATTTTCTTGGATTTTGTCAGAATTATGGGTAAAATTTTTTGTACCCAAGATAAAAGTAGGCGCTAGGTCTTTACTTAATTAAATCATAAAAATCTAATTTAGTTATACTTGGTTAAATTTAGTTTTACTTGGTTAAATTTAGTTTTACTTGGTTAAATTTAGTTTTACTTGGTTAAATTAGACTATGGTTTTCTAAAAACTTGTCAAACTATTTCCAAAGTCAAAGATTACCCCCACATTTAGAATACAACATCAACTTAGTCTAAAAGACTTTATTATATTATTAATGTTGCATATGAACTTTGCAAATCTATATCACACAAAACCAAAAGAATTAAAAAAAGCTAATAATAGATCAAAAAAATTAAAAAAAGCTAATAATAGATCATAATAATTTATTTACAAATGCTATACAAAGTTGGCTTTGTATAGCATTTATCTACTTCTTGTTTTTCTTCAAGTTTATCTTAAACATAAGAAATAATAAAACTACGCTTACAGTACTTAAAATTTATAGTTTAAAAATAATTATGAACAATAACTGTAGGCTAAATAAAGCATGCTTTTAAAAGCTTGTCTAAACCACGCGTTTAATATTCATACAACAAGTATGTGTGTTTCATAAAACAATTCTTTTTCAGAAACTCTTTTAGCGTTCCATTAGTGTGTTTACATGAATCTGTTAGTATAAAAGATAATAAAAATAAATTTTTAACAAAATATTTTTATTGTAGTACTGTGATTTTTATGAAGATAATTTCGGTATTATTAAAATTTCTTTTGTCCAAAGATGTTTTTCTAACTTTAAATTTTAACATGTAAACTTAAATTTAGAGGCCATCACAAGGATTGCGGCAGCCTTCTTTTTTAGGGAGCGGTACATTTTATTGTACATCTTAAATATGGTCAATGCATCGTGTTCAATGCATCGCTAAAGATACATCAAAAATGCATTATTAAACAACGTATCGAAAGAATAAAAATAGGTCAAAAGTAGTTAGATTCAACTTAGAAACTATTGAGTATTTCTATTGTGCTATAATAATTACAAAAAATAATTTACAGAAAATTTCAATTACTTTTTGGGTGCTGAGAGATTTGTTCTTCAATTACCAAAAATATTTCCAGCTGTGGAAAACACTTGTTCAGAGCTGGAGAAAACAGTTGGAGATGCAATTATTCTCCTGGTGAAGCGGACAGGTTAAGAATACTTAAATGATTGGTTCTTTCAGTAATAACGAATACCCCCATTTAACACAGTTGGTTATTGTTAAATAGTTTTCTTACTTCACATTGATCTCCGTTAACAAACAGGTCTTTCCTTCAGGGTTACTACTTTTTCAAATGTATGAACCTTCAAACTTTGTAAGACCTTCTTAAGTATCCAGTTCCTGCATTGTTTTTGTGCCTGTGAATGTGTCATTGTGTCTTATTGTGAGTCATCAATGAGGGGTTGTCATGTGCTGGGTAAAAAGCTACATTACAGGGTGACTTTTCACATGTTGAACACAGCTTCTTTCAAGGATATCTTGATTATGTAGTATTTTTTTCTTAATGCTATATATTGTTGATCCTTTGTAGCATGGATCCAAAATGTTTACATATGCCTATTCTAAAACTTGAACCTCACTTTTGGGAAACCTGTCATTAATTTTTTACAAGTATCAATCAACAAATTCTTTCATCATAAGATTGGGTGAATCATGTATTATTGACTGTATTTCGTCTTCCAGATCAAAGATTTTCGGAATTACATGGACTATTGAGACCTCGTTTTCTGCACTTGCAGGGCTGGAGAGCTCTTCAAATTTTCTTAATAGTTTCTTAACTGTTCTCTTACTCAATAGTTTTTCAACTGTTCTCTTACTCAATAGTTTCTCAGCTGTTCTCTTACGCAATAGTTTCTCAACAGTTCTCCTACTCAATGGTTTCTCTACTGTTCTCTTACTCAATAGTTTCTCAGCTATTCTCTTGCTCAATAGTTTCTTAACTGCTCAATCTAATCTTAATCTGGTACTTTGTTTACTAACTTTTATGAAAAATATTTTTCTGCTACAAATTTGATGGCAGACGCATTAGTTGGTAATTGATGCAGTTCACTGTTCCGTCTTGTTGCGCAACTTTAAACTAGTTTTATAATTGTGACACCTAAAATTTTTGATTCTTTGGCAGTTTGAATGTTCTTTAAGCCCTGAGAAGCCTTCCAGCCTTTTTTAATCAAATTTCTTTACAAACACCATTGTATGTTATTGTTGTGCGGACATTTTGTTTTAAGCTTAGTTTTTCATTGAAGCAAACAATCTATTTGCTATTTCTTCCGATGAATATTTGCAAACAAAGTGTTCTAAAGTGATCAAAAAATGCTTCATTTGAAAATTCGAATTAATGTAGTGTGCAATCTGGCAATGTATGCAGCATTGGTGGTCTTGTTGATCTACAGATCAGAAGTGAATGATTTAACATCAAGATAAAGTTTGTCTTCATTAAACGTTTTTGATGTGGCGAAATTTTAAATAGAAGTTACTGATATATAATAAATAAAATAGAAGTTTGATACTTTTTTTACATATACTTATATATAAAAGCAATCTTTACATTCTACCCCACATGAGTCATAAAAAGCGTGTTTTTTTCTCTAATAAACATATTCAGGTATTGACAGGTGTGTACGTGATGGCGTGTAAATGCTTTACGTGAAACTACTTAATATAATCTTAAAGATTTTGAAGAGCATGAGCTTCCGTCGTAGAAAAGGTGATGGTCGAAAAAAAAGTTTTACTAATAAAATAGTGGCAAGTAAAGCAATAATGTTCCACAAGCGTATTCTAGGCTTTTCAGTTCATGATCTTTCTAAAAAACACAATATTTCTACATTTTTGGTACATTTACTTAAATAAGAACGTGACTTACACACACAAAGCACAAGCAATACCAAATCGGAATGATGCTCAAGATAGATAAACTAAAAAACGTTATCAAAAATTTCCTCATTAAGTTTCCAATAAGTTTAAAAGACGAATTTTAATAGATGAAAAATAAGTGAATGCTAAAACAACTACCACAGCTGTACTTTAGTTATGCAAGCCTTAAATTTATTGTCACAAAATAAATATAAGTGCCTCATAAAGTTTGTTAAAAAAATACCTGGTGTGGTCATCTGTACTTGTGGCCAATACACACAGTTATTTAAAACAAATGACACAATTAAAAAAAAAGTTTATTTCCATTAGATTAGGTTGATATTATTCCTTTGTTATATTTGCCTCATCTAGCCTCGTTTAATTATGCTAAAGACATAATTAAATGTGAAAATTATTACAACATTAAATTTGGCAAGAAAACTTAAACAATGAGTAAGGATCCATAAAGCAATTTGAGGCTAATATTAGGTGTAACTTGTCAATAAAACTTCAAACAAGCAAAATAATTTTTGGAAAACCAAAAAATTAAAAAGTAGAAGAAAATCATACCAAAGCACTAATGGCACATGTCAAAACAAAATTTAGAGGCTTTGCAAAATATGAAAATAAATACAAAAAAATTGTAAATTTATGTAATAAAAAAAGACAAAAAAGCATCCTACTAAGGATTTACTGAGGATTACCAACGTTTTCTTTGTTACTTTTTACTTGCATCTATCATACAAAAACATCGTTTTGTTTGCGGAATTTTTTGTTTCATAACATACTTTAAACACGTTTTTTTCGCTTTCCATTTAGATACTCCTGGGCTCAACGACAGAAACGCTGTATCATACACTCGATGTCAAATACAAGAAGAATTAGAATATATAATCAATGATCTCCAGCACAATGAAAAGATTGAAAATATTCGACAACAAATTATTTGCTTTTTAGAAAGCGTAAACAATGTTGAAAAAAACGAAATTACTGACACTTTTTTTGTACCTATATTACGTGAAACTACAATTGAGTTTGTCATTCAAAAATTGTTAGCGCAAAAATTACGTTAATTTTCTGCCGCAATTATGATATCAACAGATTCAAAGCAATAACATTAGCTTTTTGTATGCAGGGCTAACAATTTTTAGTAAGCATGTATTACTTATGTATAAATATTTTTTTTATTTAATGAAAGAACTTTTAAATTTATCACTAACGTCATTTAGCAAATAATGGGCTAATAGGTAGACAAAGTTTAAAAAAACTGCGCATAAAAACTTAAATTTTATTTTGAATATTATAGCAAATATATTTGGAATTTTAGAAAAAAAATTAGCTACAGAAAATATTTTTCTCTCAACAAAATACCATTTAATATGAAATTTTTGCAATAATTCTTTATGATAAAGTAAGAAAAAAGTATTTTAATACTACCTTATGATAAAGTAAGAAAAAAGTATTTTAATACCTTATGATAAAGTAATAAGTAGTTTTTCAAGAAACGTGTAAAATAAGTTTTCGTGGTATCGATTGAATGCTTTTGAAACCTAGCGGGTACAGACGTCCCTGGAACGTTGATACGATGTCTTATAGACGTCGCAAGTCCGTAGGACGTCTTTCAGACGTTCAACATCGCATTTTCTGTAATCTTAAAGTACTTATATCAATTGTATAAATACTCGTCAAAGGCTATCATAAAAATTTTTTTTAAATGATATCTCTAATACATAATATAAAAGTTTATTTATTCAGTAACCGATTGTCAAAATTTACAAAAAATATTTAAGACCAAAATAAAAATAATAGATTCGGCAAAAACGGGCAGCACTAGGCTCGAGTACAACAATAATTTTGAATTTTTATATTTAATTTTTCAGTTAGGTTTTCCAACAAATCTTTTTGTCAATAAATATCCGATAAAATTTAATTATTTCAGTTCTTTTATATTTATGTTATCAATATTTAATAATGGTAGCATAGTATATTATTTTTCTGCTGTTCAGAATGAAACAAGATGTATTTAGTTTTTTTTCTGTATTTAAAGATAATTTGTTTACTTTAAACCTGCCGTTTAGATTTTCAAGACCATCGTTTGCAGACTCATATACACTGTTAAAAATTTCCGTTAAAAAAACGGAAATGTATTCCATTATTTTAACGGAAAGTATCCGTATGCCCAACGGAAAGTATCCGTATGTATGGATGTATCCATCCATTATGTATGGAAATTTTCCGTATTTGTAGCTAATTTTTCAAATACGGAAATTTTCGTTGTATTTATAACTGAAAATACATGTTCAACTGCCGTTAGTGAAGATTTTTAAAAGCTATTTTTATGTACACATTTATCTCCAAAAAGAAGTTCTGCAGTTTCACCAGGCATTTTACTATAAACTGTTCTGTTCTTTTTGATTTTAAAATTACATGAGCTTTATTTAGTCCCTGGATTGTTTCGAGATTATGTTTAGTAGGATTCTTGACACTAGACTTTGCATTCTAAATTCATCTTTGAGTGATTTACAATGCATTCTAAATTCATCTTTGAGTGATTTTAAGTTTATATAAGATCACTCACATAACATGTAATATATAAAATTAATCATTTCAAAGCCAGGGGAAAAGTTCATATGTTAAAATATGTAGCTTAAAAATAGTAAATTTTAAAATTGCACTACTTAAGCACTCGTGCTTTTTTATGATAAGACCAAATAATTTCTGGTTGTTTTAAAAACTTTTTATAGCAATTTACATTTTATTATTATTTAATTACAATAACTTAATAGATAAAATATTTAGGTTATTAAACAAGGAAACATTAAAAAAATTAATGTAAAAATAAATTTATAAAGATTCCCATAGAAATTAACGTAAGAATTAACTGAAATAAACTTAATCTATTTAAATTATTGACCGATAAGAACCTTTTTCATTGCTTTATGTCTGTCTTCAGTTGAAATCTGTGACCATTGTTGTGGAAAAATAACATGCTGTTGATATTCTTGTATCAGAGTAAATGGTCCTGTGCCAGTAATAGCTCGCTGCAGATCCTGTAAAACAAAAAAAGATTTTACCAATGTATGTTATGAAGTTGTAAATAGCATTAACATATCACTTACTTTTTGTTGAACTTGTACTAGACTCCAAATTTTTGTAATTAGTTCCATTAGTGGTTTTGGTTTCCAGTTAACTGCACATTTCAGAATATGATTGGCTGATTCGGCATTATTGTTTGTCCAATTATCTTGGACTTTTCTCTCCAGACGAGGTCTTATCATATTTTCCTTAAGTATCGGGACAAGACGTTCATCTAAATACTTTAGAAATTTGTCTCCTTTTTTGTTTTTGCAGATGTTTTGGACAAACCTAATTCATACTTCAAATACTATCGAATCGTCTGACAACACTGCACCTTGACTTCCAAACAAACCGTTAATAACAACTTGACGCATTTCTTTTTCTAGTCCAACTTTGTCTGCCAGACATGACTCCACATTTTGTTTTATGTGTTGGATACACAAGACCTGATTGGATTCTAGAAAAGCAAACTTTATTGCTGACATCATAGCTTTTATCTTGATCAGTTCCGAAAATAAAATTTTTAGTTTTGCATGACACTTCCTTAAATTTATTTCGTAAATGTGTGAAGAAATGGGCGTATGTACCATCAAATGCATCACCATGCAGGAACGATGGCGAAATAAAGATTGGATTCAATTGAAGCTCTTTGCAGACTACAACCTGCATCTTAAATACTGTAACAGTGACATACACTTCTCCAAGATTAAAAGTTCGATCAACCCCAATTAGGTTGACTTAGATACGTTCTTTGTAAGAATAATTTATTTTGTTATTTAATCAAAATGTTGAAGTTAATCTCACTTGCAGGTAGACGCTTGGCAATATAGACAATATGATTGTATACTTTTAAAAATATAATAACAACTCTTAAAAATTCGTAATTTTCGCAAAGCCGAGGGATGAAATGACTCCCCTTTTACTCAACTTTTTTATTTCAAAGTGACTCAATATATTTTTCTTGACACAAAATAGTTTTTGAACGCAACTGCACTTTTAAAAATCTTGCAAATAATAATTTGTAGAGCTGGCATTATGTTAAACGCGAACTGTCTCGTATTGCCCCGCTGTGACTTTTCGCCCCGCATTACCCTATATTGATTTTGTATTTTGGTTGACTTAGATACGTTCTTTGTAAGAATAATTTATTTTGTTATTTAATCAAAATGTTGAAGTCAATCTCACTTGCAGGTAGACGCTTGGCAATATAGACAATATGGTTGTATACTTTTGTTTCTTCACTGGCACAAGTCCACAGAGACTGCAATTTCAGGATCCAATGACTTTTTAACTCCTCGTCCATAAACAACTACATTGTAAGGATGTGCAAAATCGCAAAAACTGCTATCAGCAGAAAAAACAGAGCGAATTGGCGTTGCAAGAGCAGCACTTAATGCATAAATATGCATTAGTTGACTATATCCGCCAATTGACACGGCAGAACGCAACAACACTTGATACGTTGGTGTTTCGATTCTGGTGTCCGTGATCATTTGTGCATATTTTTTGGATGATAAGTCATAGCAATCTAAAAATAAACATTTATACATTCTTATATGCAATTTATATCATGGAGCGTTCCATAATAGTCTACCTTGCTTTTGAAATAAATGCAAGTTACTTTTCCACGATTGTGGATTCTTACTATTATTTATTCGAAACCAATAAGAGGAATGACCAGGTAATACAATTTTTATTTTTATAAACCATATTTACTTAAATAATCCATATAAATAATATATCTTACTTCTTTGCTGTATCACCTCAATGGATGTAAGAACCCTGAGATACAAATGATGATCTTTAACACCATATAAAGCTAGTGACACAGTCCGGAAGAGGCAGTTGCCGTCACCAATTGTAGATCTTCGTGTGTATTTCTGCAGAATTTGAGGTTGCATTTTGTTGATTAGAGAAATGGATATTAAATCTTCCAAACCTGGAATGAGATCTGATGGTCGAGGTTGTGGAGTAACAATATATGTTTTCAGCAATAAACGCTCGATCAAACATTGACCTGAAATTGGCTTAGATTTTAATCTAAAATAAGTCAGTATTAAAAACAAAAAAAATGCCGGTTGTACATATATACATGCACTTTTTGTTTTATTGAATGAAAGTTTGAAACGATTGTACAATAACATTTTTAATAGATTAAAATCTTTAATAAATTTTTAAAAGCCCTGCTTTACTTTGCTGGTAGTTGTCTCCATGGGTACCCTGTATTTTATACAATCTTAATATATAGTAATAATTACTAAAAAATACCTTGTAAGACTTTTCTTCCAATCAAATTCATCTCCAACATGACAACAGAGCTGGCAAAAAAAACTCATTTTCGGGGTTTTCCATTGATTTAAAAGTTCGTCATTCATCTCAAGGCAGGTTTTGTGAACCCACTTTTTACATGTCCCACAACAAATTGTTCTAACCGCATAAAAATTCTAACCGCATATTTTGAAGAATTATTTTAAACAAGACGTCAACAAAAAGCATTGACGAAGTTCGTTGAATTCATAAAAATTCGGTAAATAATTATACTATTTGCTTTTTGTAACACTATTCTTTAAAATAACAGAAGACTAAAATAGTCTTTTCATCTAGTTCAACAAATACACATAAGTATTTTGGTATCTACTGTATAGTAGAAGTAGTAGGGCTTTTTATTATTACTATTTTTCCCCAATTGTTTAATACATTTCGATGAAGTTGGTTAAGTTAATTATGATTTGTTTTAGTTTTTTTTTTCAGAGCAATAAGGTTATCCATTTTATTCAGTTCCATATTTTGAAGTATTATTTTGTTATGTAAGTATGGGCCACGGTATATTAAAGAGAATCGCGAGAACTTTGTTTTTTTTTAAAGGCCAGGTGAAGTTGCCTGTTCCTCGTGTGATATATTTGTTTGCGTTGATATAAAAAAAGCTATCAGTAAAGTATTTCGGAACAAGTCCGAGTTTATATTTTAGCATGAATAAGATATTTTGGTAAATATTTATTTGATAGATATTTAATGCATTCAAATTGTTAAGTAAAGGGTCGGCATGAGTGAATTTATCTTTATTATAAATTAATCTTGATGCATGTTTCTGATGTATGTAGAGTGAATTTAATTTAGTTTTATGGGTACTTCCCCATGCAATATTAGCGTATGTTAGGTTACTTTGAATATAAGAAAAGAAGAGAATTTTTAAGTTGTCTTGGGAAAGCATAGGTATGGCTTTGTAGAGTATGCCGACGCTTTTTGATATTTTTGTGTTTATTGTATTAATATGGGCTTTCCAATTAATATTCTGGTCAATAATTATTCCAAGAAACTTAGTTATTTTAGTTCTTTTGATGTTTGTGTTATCAATTTTTAGTAAAGGTAGAGTGCCTGGTATAAAGTTTTTAAGACGGTTGGAGTGAAACAAAATATATTTTGTTTTTTCTGTATTCAAAGATAATTTATTTCCTTTAAACTAGATGTTGAGGTTTTCGAGGTCAGTGTTCATAGATTCGTATAGGTCGCTTATAGACAGCGATGAGTAAAATAAATTTGTATCACCAGCGAACATTTTTACATCAAGTTTTTTTAGGGCTTTTAGAAGATCGTTGATATATAATAGAAATAAAAGGGGACCCAGAATGGAACCTTGGGATTATATATATATATATATATATATATATATATATATATATATATATATATATATATATATATATATATATATATATATATATATATATATCAGGCGCGGATCTAAGGGGTGGCCATTGTGGCCATGGCCACATAGTTTAAAATTAGATATGTTTATTAGAAAGTTTATTTATTTTTTATCAAAGATCTTTTAGAACTTTTATAAATAATTATTGAAATATTTTTGAATATATGTTATTGAAAAAGAATATTAGCAATTTTATAAACAACGTCACGCTAAATTTAAATTTCTAAAACTTCGCGGTAAACATTGCTAAAATCTCTGCAAAAGAGAGTCAAACTCTCTGTGACGTATTTTATGGAATATCTTAACAGCTTATGGCCATAGAGATGAAATTTAACGGCAGCCAACTTTGCTTCGGATTTTTTTGCTAGAGGAAAATCCCTGAAAATTTCATTGTGTCTGCCGTAATTTAAGGAATTTGGCCATAGAGATTCCTGCCATGGCCACAACGGTTCCTAATACACGTTACCGACGTTTTAATTCTATCAATAAATGCTCTGAAATAAATAATATAATATAGATCTCTCAACCGTGAAAATAAAACTTGGCCACACAGTTGTTTTTGACGTGTCCGATTTAGAAAAATATTCTGTTAAATAGAAGCTAATAAATTAGGGTTTTCTATTCGCTACCGTGAAATCATCATTAGTATCGAAACTAAGATAACGTGACTTTTCTTGCTTATTTAATTACTTGATTATTTAAATATTATAAAATATGAATCTTTATTTAAATGAAGAATTAGTTGCTTGTGCAATAGAAACAAAACATGCTTTTTGCCTATGATAAGTCTAATGTCTTAAATTACAAAACTAGACTCATTTCGGAGTCTACTAAGACAACTAGAGCTTTCGGAATTAAATTTAATGTTTCCAAGAATACAGGATTCTTACCAATTTAACATAGGTGTGATGGATTTTGTACCCTTAACTAAAAAAACTCTTGGTTATACAGCATTAAGGTATTTTTTGTTTGTTTTAAGCTTTATAAAAGTTTTATTTAATTAAAATAAAATTACAAAATGGACCTACATCTATGTTGGATTTTAACTTTATTTATTGGTGTTTAACTAATTATTAACACATTTTACTACAGATTTATATTCTTGATAATGTGTATGAAATTGAATTATTAAACACACAAATAAACTATAAAAGTGATTTAGTTTTGTAATAAGAAATTATGGTAGATACTAAAATGTTATATTAGTAAAAAAAATTAAAAAAATAATAATAGTTAATCTATTTTTGTTTTGTTATTAATACTACACTTTAATATATTATACTTATTATTCAATTTGAATATATTTTACTATTTCTCTCAGGTCTACTAAAAATGTAAGTTGTTTTTATAGCTCAGTATCTTTGATTTTAAATGACAGTAAGCATACTTCAAAAATTCTAAGATTACTGACATCAATTGAATTATTTGAAAGCAAAAATTTTTACACATAGTGTGATTATTTTTTTCAACATAGGTTTAGAATTCTCAGCTTTCTAAATTTGCTTTTTATTGCTGTTTTGTTTAAATACACTGACAGTTTTTCAACAATTAACAATAATATGATTTCTGAATGTCATCTTTCATTTGCCTAATAGCATTATATAATGTTATAAAGCAACCTATTGAACCTATCTATGCTGATATTGGTTTCAAAAAATAATCGTAAATCATAGTTTTTTTAATACCCTTATAAAGCCTTGCATCCAAAAATTAAATTGTCCAATTAATATTTTGTTGTGCAATTTAGATAAAACAAAAAATAAAAGTGTTTTACGCTTTAAGCCAAATTATTTTGTGGCACTGGTTAAATATCTTCCCAAAAAATGACCAGCTGTTGTTATAAGTGATTCAAATTTACTCAGCATCAAAAAATATAAATTTTTAACTCTAGTTTTCCACCTACAGATAACAAAATACAAAAACCAATTCAGTCTAAATTATTCTTTCCTACTGTTTCTAAGAACACTTTAGATAAGTTTGATATTTGTTATAAAACAGTTAAAACTAAAATATTTATCTCAAAAGATGCCAACAACAGTGATAAAAACACTCTTGAATCTAATGTTCCACTAAAGGAAAACAATGTTTTTGACATTGTTTATTAAATATACATCAGTTAGCATCTTATTTAAACTATGATAATTCATCATATCATCTGTGTGGTAAAAAATCATCATATCATCTGTGTGGTGAAAAGTTAAAATCAGGAACAAATGATAATGAAATGTTATCTCTATTAAATAGTCTAAGTTCCAGATAAATCCTTCCAATTCCCTTTAACAAGTAAAAGTAGAAAAAGACATTTTTTGCTAAAATGATTAGTTGACTTTTCTTTGCTGACTTTAAAATTTTACTCTAAAATTGAAGATGGTGCATATTGTCTTCCATGTACACTTTTTGGTGCAAATGTACCAAACAAATATGCATTATGTAAATTGTTAAAAAATCATTCAATACCTGATGTAATGCTATAAAAGATTTAAACGATCATGAGAAAACTGTTGACAGATTACATATCAATCCATACATTGTTATTATATGCTTTTATCTAGAACTAAAATTAACACTTTTCCTATTGAAGTTTTTCAAGATATTTCTAGGAAGTAGCATATAGAAGAAAACAAAAAAAAAAAATTGAATCAATTGTTAAGACTATAATATTTTTAGGTCGAAGTGGTATACCTCTACAAGGTCATAGAGGCGATAAAAAATATCAAGGAGAAATTGGAGAAACTTCAAATATTACAGGGATGTGTAATTTTATTGAGCTTTTAAACTTCAGAGTTAATGCAAGTGATTTAATTCTAAAGGAATCTTCTCTCTGCTCCCAAAAATTCTACATACATTTCAAAGACCTTTCAAAACGAGTTAATTAAGTGTTGTGGAAATGCAATTAAAGAAATTTTATTAAATGATATTAAAAAAAGTAAGTACTTCTCCATTATTGCACACGAGGCTTCAGACTGTGCAACAATAGAACAACTTTCTATTGTCATACGTTATGTCGACTTGAACAGTTATATTAAGGAAGTTTTTTTTACGTTTTTTGAATGCAAAACAGGAACAAGTGGTTTAAACATAGCTACCAACATTCTTGAAATTTTAAAAGAATTTGATTTAGATATAAGAATATGCAGAGGCCAGTATTATGATGGAGCTGCTTCAATATCAGTTTAATACAAAGGTGTTTCATCTCTTATAAAAAATGTTAATTCTAGGGCATTATTTGTGTGCCTTGCATAAACTTAGTTGAGTTGTTGAGAAAAGTTGCTAAATCAAGTAAAAAGTTTGCTTTAAAGCAAGTTTAAGTCTTATTTTTTGAACTTTTCTCCTAAAAGATGTAATTGCTTAAATAAAAACTTTCTTCCTGGTCAAGCAAAACTTATTGACACATGTCAAACTCTGTGGATGCAAAAGCTTTGTGGACTTGGTTTTTTGATAATTATTCTACAGTTTTTTCTGCTTTTGAAGAAATAAATAACAATAATTTAAAAGAGTACAATAAAGAAACATCTTTAAAAGCATCTTCTTTTATGAAGTTATTGAAAATTTTTTTTTATAGTTTCTTTAGTTTTAACTTAAACAACTAATGGATTACTTTTATGGAATTTCTGTCACCCTTGAAAATAAATCTTTTGATATTTTCCAGCAACTGGATGAAATTCAAAATTTGACTAATCGTTTAAAAGAAATACGAAGAAATGCTGATGCTTACCATAACAAATGGTATAAAATTGCTCTTGCATTGGCTAAAACATTTGATATTGATGGAAAAAAACCTAGAACATGTGGTGTTTAAAAGCATATAGATAATTAAATATGTGATACTGTATCTGATAGTTTAAAGTTTCTATTACATTGCCTCTTCTTAATCATCTTCTTAATGAACCAGAAAATAGGTTTGATGTTGAGAGCTTAATTGTTTGTAACGGTCTTTGTGCTATTCCTGCCAGTTTAATAAAGTAAATTTTTAGAAATTGTCCATGGAAAGAATGGTTTCTGATATTTTTGAATTCTTGTAAATCTGATCTTCCTAATTTCTCATCAATTAATGCTGAATTAGAGTTATGGGTGGAAATTTTGGAATAAAAAGACAGAATTACTATTTCAAATACATTTAAGTTTAGGGATATGAGAGGCTTTCCAAACATTTTAGAGGCATTTCATATACTTGCTACAATACCAATCACAACTTGTTAGTGTGAAAGGTCAATATCTACTCTTAGGAGAATAAAAACTTACACGAGAGTAATATGTCAGAAAATAGATTGAATGGACCTACTTTAATGTCTACTTAATGTTATTGAAATATTTGCATCCAAAGGAGACAAAAAGGTTTTTATTCAAATAAAAATTTTGAATTTCTGAGTAAAAAATTTAAGTACTGTTTTAAAAGTATCTCTTAAATGTAAATAATTTCTCAATAGCAAATTATTTCTACTCATTGTTTTAAACATGTAAACTGTGAAAATCATTTTTTATTAGCAAATTATTACTATTCATTGTTTTATATAAACTGTGAAACTCATACTTCATTTGCTATTTCTTTTAATTCCTAATGTTGAAAGTGTTTTCATGTGATTTAGGTTGTTACTTTTTTGATTGTTGCTTTATTTGTTGTATTATATTTTGTCTTGTTTATTTATTTATTAAAATTTATTTAAAAAAAAAAGTAAAAAAATTTTTTTAAATGTTTTAAAAATATTTGTACATAACTGCCTATCAAAAAGAAAAAAAAATTCAGAAATAGTGGGCTAACCTTAGGCAACAAGACAGTTAACTGATGGAGTGCAAAGTCCTATGGCTTACCTTCTCGTTGGTGCACTTCGTTAAGTGATTTAGACAAGTACTATGTCTAATTTATGAACTAAATAGCCAAGGCAATATTTGAATAACTTTATCATTAAATGGATAACTAAAAACAATACAAAATAAACTTTACCAAGTTGACTCGATTGTTTAGAATAAATTTGCATTAGCAGAATATTGTCAAACAAACACGAAGTAAATAGATTTCAATTTCAAGTAAAAAGTGAAATATCTGGTTTACAAGTCGACTCCTTATATATAACATTTTTTTACCTATAATGCTTTTTAATATTTTATGTAATAATTAATAATTTTAAAAATGTATGCGTTTTTGAATTACACAATTGTTTAGAGAGTTTATTTCTAACGAGAAATATCAAAATTAAGTGTTTTTTTTTATTCAAACAGAAAGCTATTTCTACTGAATAAGATTAAAATATGATATAATTTTTGTAAGTCTATGTATATAATATCAATGATCTCTTATTAATTTTATTAATTGATTCCTTATATAAAAATTCGTCGGAGACGAATTCGTCGCTCATTTCGTCTACAACAAAACAACAAAGTTTTTAGCCTCAAGCGTGAAAACTATTATACTTATTGTAATAATGGCGCTCTCAGATTATTAAATCTAGAGTAGTTTAGTAAAGTAGGTTAGTCTCCCTACGTATTAAAGTTTAAAAAAATGATACATAATGAGTCCGTGGGATTACTTCATCGGTCCTTCCCACAGAAAAAAACAAAAGTAAAGAAATTTATCTTAAAATGGGAAGAGGGAATAGGGTGATGTCATCCTCTCTTCCTCCACTGGCCAATATCGAATTGTATTTGGCAACTTTAAATATAGTTGGCAAATTTTGACATTTTTAAGTCGGCAAATGTAAAAAAGTTTAAATTTTATACTCTTTTTTTGTCGTTTATCGTTTATGGCACTCCCCCCCCCACCCCCCTAATCACTCAATAAAAAAAAAAAAATTAGCTGTTCGCGAACCCGGACTTGGCCACACAGTTACAAAATCCTGGATCCGCGCCTGTATATATATATATATATATATATATATATATATATATATATATATATATATATATATATATATATATATATATATATATATATATATATTTATATATATATATATATATATATATATATATATATATATATATATATATATATATATATATATATATATATATATATATATATATATATATGTATAGGCTCCCTCATACGCCTCCGTTTTTTATTTTGACATCGCTTTAATAAAGTTTCTGGATTTCCGTGTTTTTTCAAACTACACTATATGCATAAAGGAAAGAGTGTTTAAAAGCTAGCAAAAAAGTGAACTGTCAACTTTTATTATATTTTTTCGTTTAAAGTGAAGGTTAAACTTGTTTATAGTTTTAAAATCTTTAAAAAATTGCGATTTTTTCACTGTTAACGAATCTTGCCAACATACGTAATTTTCATATAAAGAATTTAATATACCAATATAAATTTTCATAAATGATTTTGACATGCTCAAATAAATTATTTAAAGATCTTTTGTTTAATATATAATAACCGATACTTCAAAATCTCCTTCATGTTTAAAAAAGTTGCATACAGTTGCAACCGACACATAATTTATTATTTAAAGCGCCATTTTTTAATTATTGTTTCTGTTGCTTTTTATTTTTCTTTGCTTTAGATGGACTACAAGACTGCAAAAGATATTTGTGTTTTAATTAATTTAAATAAATGCCAATCAAAGCCTTTGTTAAATAGTGACATTTACAAAATTTTTTTTGAAAATAATTTTAAATGATCAAAAACTTGTCTGAAATTAAAAAAACGGAACATTGGACCTAAAAATGCATATGATTTTAAAATTCTCCAACAATTGCACTCGCATAAAAAGATAAAAATCTTTTAAAAAAACCCTACCCAGTCATGGGCTGCTATTGTTAATTTTTTGTAGCAACCATTTAAATATGAAAGAAAAAGAAATAGTTCCAATACAAATATTCACTTGAACATTGCAAGTGATTAAAATATTGCCTCCGACACAATGCAGAGAATAAAGTGTGATTCGTGCAAAATAAAAAATAATGCAATACGTAGTTTACAAGAAAAAAACAGAAAATTGCAGCAGAGAGTTCGTTTTTTGAAAAAATCAATGACCCGTAACAAACTTACAAACAAAAAATTTAAAAGACAATATTTTTCACTAAATTTGTGGAAATTGAATTATAAAGAAAAAAAAAAAAAATTCAGCAGAATAAGTTTCATTCTCTAGATTTCATAAATGAACTGAGAATTTCTAAAATTAGTAAAACAAAGTTGCAACAAAATGTTAAAAAGATAGAAAGGAAACACAAAATTGCTATCAAAGAATTACAGGAACAGATAAAAACAAAGAGCAAGAAAACAAACAACTTTTAGAACAAAATCATTTTTTAACTAGTATTGTTTTAGAAAAAAAAAAAAAAAGATAATAGACTACTTATAGAAACCAAAAAATTAAAAACATATGACCTATCCTAAGAAAATGTGTTTATGCTGCTATTATTAACAATGTGCCTGTGGAAAGTGTCTCATTTTTGTTAGAAAAAGTTTCTGAAGCGTTACATAACACAGAATTGCAAGAAACACTCCTCTCATCCACATTAAATAGAATGGCTTATGTTTTAGTCAGGTTTTTTAGCATTGATTCAGGCTGGTGAGGCACTTTTTCATTGTGAATGTGCAACAGTAGTGTTTGATGCAACCACCGTTTTAAACAAACATCTAAACGAGTTTCTTATCAGTACATATCCTCCGCAGAGATGTTATTCTTTATCAACCGCTAAACTTGCTGGAGTAACAGGATTTGACTGTGCCACTCATATTGTCAGCGTAATAAAAGAACTTGTCAATACGTTTGCAGAGTTAAAAAATATGCCAGCAGTAGAAGTTTTAGATTTATTTACTCAAAAAAACAAAAGTTGTCTGTCAGACAGAGCACCTGTTAATAGTTGTGTAAAAAATATGCTTCAGAAGGAGATGGACATTCGATTAATGCAACTGCTCTGCAATGTTCATCCAATGAAAACTATTCCCTTAAAAGTATTATTAGCTCTTAAAACAATAGATAATGAGTTGAAGATAAAACCGGCTAAAGGAACTGATGGGGTTGCAGTAACAGTCCTCAAAAATATCTGCAAGCTAAGGTAATCTTTTATATGTATATCTTTCATGATTTAAATTTTTTTTTAGTTTTATTTTCTCGTGAGCAATTGTTTCTTTATTATTTCCACGTTTTCAAAATTTGAAATTTTAATTTTTTTGCCCTTTTAAAATTAGGTATAGCTTTAAAGGCGATCCTGCAGCATTCAAAATCTTAAAATTAACAATGTTGCTCCAGGGCTATTTTTTAGAAATGTTGGTAGTAGATTTTATGTTTTGTTCCATATGGCATATGGTTCCATATTTGGAATTGTTGTTACATACAAAAGACTTATAAAAACGTTTTTTGAAAAGTAAGTTTTTTTTTTTAAATGAATATTAAGTTTAATAGAATTCCATGTATTAACATTTTTTCGTTATTCTAGCAACACTAAAAATAAAATTTGTCAGCTCTTACTTCAAGATATGAGTAATGATATAACGCTTGTGCAACTGCAAGGGTTGGGCCTGATAGAAAAAATAATAACTGGACCATGGATGAGTCTGGTTTATAAAAATGCAACAGGAAAGAGTAATTTTGAGTTTGTAAGTTTTTAAGGTTTTTTAGTAAATAAAGTAATTTAAAAAATGTACAAACATTATTTTTTATTAGGGTGACAATTTCCAGAAAGCAATAAGGAAATTAGCTTACTTCAAAAGTAATCCAGAATCAATTCTTTATACAGATGAGGATATTTTTAGTCAAGTATTAAGTATTAAAGGAGATAAAGTACACCAATTCCTTCGTGTAATAAAAATTAAAATATTTTAGTAAAGATTTTATCAGCTTTGATAAGTTACACAGAGACAGTTCTCAAAAGACAGATGGCAAGGTATTTGACTGGCAATCTCTCAAATCCATCTAAAGAAATGGTAAAAAGCACACTATCTGCTCCAACTCATACAATGGAGGCTGAAAGGATCTTGGGGATGCTTAATTTTTTTTTTTTTTTTTGCATTGTGCTCCTAATGCTACGTTTGCTTTTCTAGATTCTAAAAGCTAGAGTAAACAAAACATTAATATGGCTTGATGAGATAACATTGCCAGAACAACAAGACTTTATTCAATTTGCAGAGGCAAATTCAAGTCAAGCCTCTAAAAATTTTAATAATTTTTTGTATGAAGAAATAGGAAAAAGATGCGCCAATATTAAAAGAGCAATAGCTGAAAATGACAAAACCACGCATTCTCTTTTTTTTAATAGTGATGAAAAACAAAAACAACTTGGAAGAGTAATTTTGAAAAATGGAAACTTAATAGGGCAGCTCTTAAGCCAAAAATGGGAGCTAGATGATGGCAATATAGATTTATTTTTTTGGTAGAATTGTTGATCAAAAAGTAGCAACAAAAAAATATATATTACATACACAATAGAATATTGAAAAGTCAATGAAAATGAAGATGAAGATATTGACATAAGCCAGGAAAGAGTTATAGCAGATCTAATACTTAAAAACCTGGAGTTCATTTAAAAATTGCTATAACATATTAGGCATTATTATCTTTTATTTTGTTTATGTTGATTATTTTGTATACATTTTTATTTATTCTTTTTAATTTTTAAAATTTTTTATATTAACCAAGAGCAGAGACAGGGTTATTTTACATTTCAGATACTGTAATTGGCATTGTGAAAACTCTAAGTATAAGTATGTTCAATCATATGTCAAATAAGAATGATTTGCTAAAAAATTGTGGTAATTAGAACTAAGGAACTAACGTATCTAAAAAAGATAAAACTCCCCTGACTCAAATGTTAATTTAATGAGTTAATAAGTTTTTAAGTTCATTGTCATAAACTAAATTTAAACTCACATTTTTTTATGCTTAAATGTTATGACCATGTGAAATAACTTAAAAAAATAACTTTAAAAATATCAAAAATTATCAGGTCTGTTGATGGATTTAAATGAAGTATAAAATAATAAGTTAAAGTATTTTAATAATTTAGTCCATTCACATTTTTATGTGGGGGTACAAACTTCAGAGGTATTTTTGTTCCCAGGCTCCAATCACTTCAATTTTTAAAATAAATTTTTTTCACATTCTCATTAGATTTAAGCATGAACAAACTTAACTTAAGATTATTTATGGTATTTTTTTATAAAATGACTTGAATTGAATTGGACCCACTTTTAAAATTGGGCTTTAACACCCCCCCCCCTCCTTTTTTTATTTTTTTTTAAATTTATTTAATATAAGTGGGATATAATAAACAGTTTTTCTCATATTTGTGACGGTAAATTATTAATATTTGCTATGTTTTAAAGTCTAATTTTTGAAGTCATTTTCTTGTGTATCTTTGTTAAGATACACATGAAGCTTTCTAAGTTTTACTATAGCCTGCGGAGATATTAGCGTGGTCTAGCTATTAAAAAGCTCGCAGCCGCAGTTAAATACAGCTAAAATGTAAATGTGCGTATATAGTAGTATGTTTACGTGTGTATTAATATATTTATATGTATATATATATATATATATTATATATATATATATATATATATATATATATATATATATATATATATATATATATATTTATATATATGTATATATATATATATATATATATATATATATATATATATATATATATATATATATATATATATGTATATATGTATATATATATATATATATATATATATATATATATATATATATATATATATATATATATATATATATATATATATGTATATATATATATTAATACACACGTAAACATACTACTATATACGCACATATACATTTTAGCTGTGTTTAACTGAAGCTGCGAGCTTTTTAATAGCTAGACCACGCTAATATCCTTGCAGGCTATAGTAAAACTTAGAAAGCTCCATTATAAATTTATAATTAGAATGACATGGCTGCAATATAAAAATTATCATCATCTTTATTTATAGTTATAAAGATATGGTTATGATATAAAAGTTATCATTATCTTTAGTTACCTCCTTGAGTTAATAATAATAATGAAGAAGCTTGGCACGAGAAAAACTGATTAGACGACCAACATGCTTTTGCTGACAATAAAGTGGTAACAACTTAGATTTATTGGTATTACCCTAGGAAGTATTTGCATAATTTAAATTACAATGGATAAAAAAGAAATACAGTTGTGTTAAAGTGTTACCGTTAATTGCTTATTTATTGTTAGTCTGATCTATGGTTTTTGACCAACTAGGGCCAACGACAATTAGTCAAATGTAAATCCAATGCAGTTACGCCAAATAACTCAAAATGTGGTAAAGTCAAAAACAAGTTATTCCAATGTTGTTGCACTCACTACACTCTAAAAAAAAATCCGTTATATACAACGAATTGTATCTGTCGCTATTGCACTAACGGGAAATCCGTTAAGTTAACGAATTAAAATTTTAACGAATTGAACTCCGTTAGGAATACTCCGTTAAATTTACGGATTTATTTCGTTAGTGCAACGAATAATCCGTTAAAATTAAGGAGTTATTACACTAGGCAGCAAATTTTCCGCGGTTGTTATTCCTATGAAATAAATGTGTTAATAAGTTATTTTAGTGATTATTTCGTTAAAATCACTAAAATCTAAAATTAGAGAGGCCAGAATTGTGACTTCATAACCAAATAATCCTTACATTTGTTAATGTTTGCATTTTTATTTAATTGCATTATTTTATTTCGATATTCTACATTAAAACATTTTAACCAAAAATTGAAAACTAATCAAATATTTATAATATTTAATCCAATATACTTTAAATTACAATAAAAATAGTTAAAAAAAAAAAATTTTTAATACACTATACTCAAGCTAGTACATTTATATAAAACACACACATATATATAATAGATGTTTAAAATAAAGCAATGCCAAGATATTAGTTTTTGGTCGCTAGTTTTGGTTTGGTTGGTTTAAATAGGTTTTGGTTTTGATTACTGTTGTTACTCGTACACAGGTTCGCACTTTAAATCGGACACCATGCTGTCAACTCCTTAAAGATTAATATAAAATAAAATAAGGAAAATATGGAAACTTAATAACATATTTAGTATAAAACCAAAATAAAATGTTACTGATAACACTATAGAAAATGTTTTTAGTAATTCATTATATATAAATTTCTATTCTAAATTTTGTTATTTTAATTATCTCTGATATCGTTTTCTAAAGATAAAGTTAAATGGAACAAGTAAATTATATCTTTATTAAATTGTAAATTAAAAAAAAAGCATAAGATTACCTTGACATTATCTGATAACTGAACGACTCTATACATTTCACATACATCAATACCTATCAGGAGCAAAAATAAGGTCTCTAACCTTTTAAAAACTATGATAAATCAAAACAAGATTAAATATGCAAACCAAAAAAACGCAAGCAACTATATAAAAAAAATAATTTTACAACTTATTTAAACTTACAATGTCATACCACTAGTCACATAGCTAATTGCTATGTAAAATAGCTAATTCTAAAATAATAGTGAATATAGAATATAGTAGAATAATAGTTAAAAAAGTGTGATATAAACTTAGTCTTAACTAAGCTTAATAAATATGCATGCCAAAAGAAATGCAAGTTAAAATACAATTTTTTTAAATTTACTAATTCAAACTTACAGTGGGATATCACAAGCCACGTGTCTAAAATAGCAAATTCTAAAATAATATAAACACGCTAGATATAAACTTATTATTATTATTATTATTATTATTATTATTAATAGTTGAAACTCAACTAAATAAACGCCAATAGAAATGCAAGTTACAATATAAATTTTACAACCAATTTAAACTTACAGTATGACAGCTTATACCAAGTGTCTAAAATAGCAAATTCTGAAATAATATAAACAAGCCATTCACAAACTTAGTTGTAATCTAATCATATAAACATGAACGTCAAAAGAAATGCAAGTTAAAATATTTTTTTTTTTTAATTTACTAATTCAAACTTATAGTGGGATACCACATGCCACGTGTCTAAAACAGTAAATTCTAAAATAATACAAACACATCAAATATAAACTTAGATTAAACTCAACTAAATAAATATGCAAGTTACAATATAAATTCTACAACCAATTTAAACCTACAATGTGACACTAAATGCCGTGCCTCTAAAGCAGCAAATTCTAAGATAGTATAAATAACTCATATAAAACCTTAGATGTAACTCAATTAAATAAACATGAATGTTAAAAGAAATAGAAGTTCCAATATAAATTTTTTAATTTTACAACTAGTTTTAACTTACAGTGGGATAGCAAATGCCATGTGTCTAAAGCAAAAAATTCTAAAATACAGGGTTATTCATTTTTATATGCGCGTCTATTCATTTTTATATGCGCCTTTATTCATTCTTATATGCGCATTTATTCATTTTTATATGCGCCTTTATTCATTTTTATATGCGCATTTATTCATTTTTATATGCGCATTTATTCATTTTTATATGCGCCTTTATTCATTTTTATATGCACATTTATTCATTTTTATATGCGCTTTTATTCATTCTCATATGCGTTTTACAAAAGCAATTTTTAAATAGCAATTTGAACAAAAAAAAAATTATTTATGCAATTTGTTTTGAAAAAGCAGTTTATTTTTTCAATACAAATTTTTCTTATTTCCAGGTAAACGAGGTTAAAAATACTTAAAACGAAGACTTTTTAAATTCGACGATGGTTTATTTAATTTTGTATTAGTTCTTTGTAATTTTATTATTAAATTTCTTGATTGATTAAGTTATTATTTATCTAATTATTCATTTATTTCGACTTAAATTTACTTATTTATAATTATTATTAATATCAAATTATACATCCCTATGTTTGTATATGCGTCAACCACCCATAAATCTCTAATATAATTTAATATAAACGATAAATACGCTTTTAAATTTTTATATAGACATACTTAAAATATAAATTAGGTTGTTTTCATTGTTATTTATTTAAGAAATGGTTGCCGAGCCAACGCTTGATTTATATAACTACGCATATGGTTGTAAAATGGAACTTTATTAAACTCTGTAGTATCCATAATATTTTTAAGTTTCCTGATTACCTCATCCGTATTTCGAGGCCTTTCTCCCTGTTTGTAAGTATGTTTTAAAGAAGAAAAAAATTCTTCTATTGGATTAAGCTGTGGCGTGTAAGCTGGCAGATACTTAATAGCTATACCATGAGCGGCTAGTGTTTGCCTAACAGAAAAACTCCAGTGGAATTTACAATTCAATGTCCATAACAAGCACCGGCACTTCCACATTTGCATTCCTAATCGCTGGTGCCATCATTGTAGTTATGAAAGTACAAAATGAATCTGCATTCCAGCCTCCAGTTTTTGTTTCATAAGCAAGCACTCCCATTGTTGAAACAGCACAAATTAAACTAACATTCTTGCCACGATTTGCAGGCGACTGTAAAACTACTGGCGCACCTCTTAGCGAATAACCATATGTGCTGTTAGTGTGCACATTAAATCCAGTTTCATCCAAATAAATAAGTTTTTCATCTGAAATTCCGTTAATTTCGCTTGCAAATGCATAGCGTGCATTAATAATATGTGTTGAATTTCGTTCTTCTGGCACATGCACAACACGTTTTCTTGATAAATCCGAGCGTTTGTGTTTTCTTGAAATAGTAGGCTGAGACATGTTGAAGCCTGCTGCAGAAAGATTTTCTTTTATTGTTTCTTGCGTGCAAAGATTGTTTTCTTGTACGCATAATTCGATAATATTTTTTATTTGAGCGTTTATAGGTCTTTCACCTCGTTTTTTATCAGAAGACAACTTGAATGCAGTCATGTCGTCGAATTCTCCTCTGTTTAACTTAACGACAAGATTTTGAACTGTGCGCTTCGATAAATTAAGAGAAGTGGAAATGCTTAAAAATGAATAAAGACGCATATAAAAATGAATAAATGCGCATATAAGAATGAATAAAGTCGCATATAAAAATGAATAAATGCGCATATAAGAATGAATAAAGGCGCATATAAAAATGAATAGACGCGCATATAAGAATGAATAACCCTGTAACTTAATCAATCAAAAAATTTATTAATAAAATTACAAAGAACTAATACTAAATTAAATAATCTAAGTAATTTTAACCTCTTTTACCTGGAAATAAGAAAAATTTGTATTGAAAAAATAAACTGTTTTTTCAAAACAAATTGCTTAAATAATTTTTTTTTTGTTCAAATTGCTATTTAAAAATTGCTTTTGTAAAACGCATATGAGAATGAATAAAGGCGCATATAAAAAAGAATAAAGGCGCATATAAAAATGAATAAAGGCGCATATAGAAATGAATAAAGGCGCATATAAAAATGAATAAATGCGCATATAAAAATGAATAAATGCGCATATAAAAATGAATAAAGGCGCATATAAAAATGAATAAATGCGCATATACGAATGAATAAAGGCGCATATAAAAATGAATAGACGCGCATAAAAAAATGAATAACCCTGTAATATAAACACACCAGTATAAACTAAGTTTATGTTATAGGATGCCACATGTTTAATTTGGAAATTAATAAAAATTGCAATTTATAAAAGCAGCGTTTTTTTTCAAGCAGCGTGTTGAAGCGAACAGACGCGTTTTTTCTACAGCGTGTTAAATTTTAAATTAAACATGGAAACCTCTTTTAAAAATATAGAAAAATTAATTATCAAGAAGTTGGAGGAACAAAAGATATGTATATTACAAGAAACAGAAAAGTTGTTGAAAGAACAAGAAAAAAGCTTCGCGTCGATAATGAGTGCAAACTTGAAAATATTAACGGAAAGAATAGAGAAAATTGAAATATATGTAACAAATAATAAATCCAACATTATGAATATCGAAAAAGATCTGAACGATGTCAAAACAACATTAAACTTCCAAGAAACAAACCTTATAGATAAAATAAAACAAATTAGAAAGTGTTATGACAACGAAGTAAATATGTTGACCAAAAAAACAATCGATCTCGAAAACAGATCTCGACGAAACAATCTGCGAATAGATGGAGTAAAAGAAAAAGCAGGTGAAACCTGGACTGAATGCGAGGATACAGTTAAAGATATTTTTAAAAACCAACTAAAAATAAATAGCGAAGTTGTTGTAGAAAGAGCACATAGAGTAGGCAAAACAAAAGATAGTAAAATACCTAGAACTATAGTTCTGAAACTTTTAAATTATCAAGACAAGAACAAGATTCTTAACGCTGTTAAAAACTTGAAAGGTACTGGTGTATTCATCAACGAAGATTTCGCAAAGGAAACTATCGAGAGTCGCAAAAAGTTGTGGGAAGAAGTCAAACGTCTACGCGGTGAAGGAAAGTACGCCATTATCAAGTATGATAAAATTTTTTGTAGAGAATTTAAAAATCCCATCCCTAACTTTAAGTCCTAAAAAGAAGCCTTTCTAAAAGTAAATGCTCAAATAAAATTATATTAAAAAAAAAAAAAGCATGGCTGGAATCAGTGACTTTGAATCCATGCGTTTTAACTTTAATGAAATAAATGATGTAAATATAGACCCCGATATAAACTATTCCTACGAGGCGCTTACGGATTGCTCATATTACTTTCCAAGCGATTTAGAAGGGTTTCTTTTTAAAAATGTTTATGACAAATGTTTAAATAAAATTATGATACTACACGTAAACATTCGAAGTCTTAATAACAATTTTGAAAAACTTTTAAACTTGTTAGAGGAAACAAAAAATCGTTTTAATATAGTTTGTTTAACTGAAACCTGGATTTCAAATAACATAGATAATACTTCGAACTTTTATATTCCTCATTTTAAATTAATTTCGTTTAAAAGACAAGTAAATAAACGCGGCGGAGGAGTCATTATATATGTGAATGAAAATATTGTTTATTACGTTAGGAATGATTTAAGTGCTTCTGATAGCGATAAAGAAATTTTGACTATTGAAATTATGAACAATCAATCTAAAAACATATTATTAAGCTGTTGTTATCGCCCACCTGACGGCGTGAGCGAGAACTTGAGCATTTTTTTTGAACAAAGTATTTTCAAAAAAGGTATTAAAGAAAACAAAAAGAACTTTATTATTGGAGACCTAAATATGAATTGTTTTCTTTATAATGAAGATAACAAAATTAAAAACTTTTACGACTCCTTTTTTGAGGCGGGAGCAATTCCTTTAATAAACAGGCCAACTAGAGTAACAAAAAACTCGACGTCTTTGATTGATAATATTATTACAACAGATATATTCAACAATAATATTCAAACAGGTATCCTAAAATCTGATATAACTGACCATTTTCCAATATTCTTGACAATTAATTCTGAAATTAAAAATAAAATAAACAAAATTAAAATCCGCATTTTTAACCATACAAATATAAAGTTGTTTAAAAACCAACTATCGTTACTGCACTGGAAGCATATTAACTTCAATGACAATGCAGACAAAATTTATGATAACTTTTATGAAACCTTTTACTCCGTTTATGACGCAAACTTTCCTATTATTGAAAAGACAATAACTCCAAAATATAAAAATAACCCCTGGATAACAAAAGGATTTAAAAAATCATCCAAGATTAAACAGAAGCTGTATATAAAATATCTTAAAACAAAATCATTAGATAATGAGAAAATATATAAAAATTACAAATATCTCTTTGAAAAAGTTCGTAAAAATTAAAAAAAAAATTATTACACAAGACTTCTAGATAAATTCAAAAATAACACAAAACGCAATTGGCAAATAATGAACGAAATTACTGGCAGACAAAAAAAAATGCTCAGGTTCTCTTCCCCAGATGGTTATAGTGGATAACAAACGCATATGCGAACCAAAAGCTATAGCTCATGAGTTTAACAAATTCTTCACTGACATTGGTCCTAAACTAGCAAATAAAATTCCTTATACCAAAGCAACATTTAACGATTTTCTAGTACAGATGGATAATTGCATTAGTTCCAACGAATTATATTCTGAGCTAACTTTTTATGAATTCGAAAAAGCATTCAAATCCCTTAAAAAAAGCAAAGCAAACGGAGCAGATGACATAAACGGTAATATAGTTATAGAATGTTTTGAACAATTAAAAGATATACTTTTTAAGGTTTATGGAGCATCTATTCACCAAGGAGTTTTTCCGGATCAATTAAAAATTGCTAAAATTACCCCAATTTTAAAAGAGGGAGATCAAACAAATATCAGTAACTATCGTCCTATCTCCGTCCTCTGCACATTCTCAAAAATACTAGAACGCATTATGTATAATAGATTATACAATTATTTCCTTTCTAATAATTTGTTATACGCCAACCAGTTTGGTTTTAAAAAAAATAATTCGACGGAACATGCAATTATCCAACTTGTACGTGAAATTTCAAATTCTTTTGAAAAATCTAAATTTACATTAGGTGTTTTTATCGACCTATCGAAGGCGTTCGATACTGTAGATCATAAAATTTTGATACAAAAACTGAAATACTATGGAATAAATTACAAAGTTATAAAATGGTTCCGAAGTTATTTATCTAACCGTAAACAATTTGTTTTTAGTAATAGTTGTTATCCAAATGAGTTCCTAAATGTTTCATGTGACGTTCCCCAAGGCTCCATTTTGGGACCACTGTTGTTCTTGATTTATATAAACGACCTAAATAAAGCCTCAAATTTAATGAGTATAATGTTTGCTGATGACACCAACTTATTTCTTTCCGATAATGATATTTACAAACTCTTTTCTAGTATGAACGATGAACTTAAAAACATATCAAAATGGTTTATATGCAATAAGCTAACTCTTAACAGTAACAAAACAAAATGGATTCTCTTCCATCCAATCGCAAAAAAACCTTATTTACCCCAAAATTTACCAGAAATCTTTATTGATAATACTGTGATAAAAAGACACTATGTCACAAGGTTTTTGGGTGTTTTTCTTGATGAAAACATCACATGGAAAGCGCATATTGACTATATTAGCACAAAAATTTCTAAAAGCATTGGAATTTTATATAAATCGAGAACATATCTATGTAAAAAAGATTTAACCCAACTATACTACACATTTATTCATACCTATTTAAATTATGCAAATATTGCTTGGGGAAGCACAGAAAAAAGCAAATTAAAATGTCTTTACCGCCGTCAGAAGCATGCGATCCGTTTAATTAATTTTGCGGATCGATACACTCATTCCAAACCTTTTTTTATTGAAATGAAAATTCTTAATATTTACGAACTTAATGTGTTTAATGTTTTATGCTTTATGTATTTGTGGAAAAAAAACTTATCCCTACCTATCTTTAAAGTTCTCTTTTGTGAAAAACCAATAAATAAATATACTCTTAGAAATAATAAATTTTTGCATAAACCTTTTTGTCGAACAAAGTTTAACCAGTATGGTATTGCTTATCGTGCGCCATATCTTTGGAATGAAGTTGTTTTGCCAAACTTTAATATATTTTACACTTTTCCAATTTTTAAACATAAACTCAAAAATTTTATTTTATTTTCCGATGACATAATAAGGTTCTTCTAATTGTAATTATGTACCTTTATTTAGAACTTTTTAATTGTAAAATACGTTTTATGTTAATTGTAAAATACGTTATATGTAACGACTCTTTTTGTTTTACTTTTCTTTTTGTTTTACTTTTTATATGTAACGACTCTTTTTGTTTTACTTTTTATCTTTTTGTTTTACTATTTACTTTTACTGTTTATTTTATAAATAGATTATATACATTGTAAATAATTATGCTAAATGCTTGTAAAAGGTTCTGATGATAAGATCAGTACGATCTTCTTTCAGAAACCTTGTTTGTATTTGTTAAAGTATTGTATTACGACAAATGTAAACTTAAAATGTAAAAAAAAAAAAAAAAAAAAAAAAAAAAAAAAAAAAAAAATATTTACTAGCCATGTAAACTTAGCTGTAACTAACCTAAATAAATGTACCTATCAAAGATGTTAACATTTTTAATTTTACAACTGATTTAAACTAATATGGTATGTTACTACATGTCATGTGTCTAAAATATAAAGTTAAAAAAGACTATAAATAATCCATTTAGTCTATATTATAGAAATAATTGTTCAACTAACCCTGTAAATGTAACCATGTAAATGTGAGAAAAACGCATTCAAAACTTTATCATTTTCAAAATAAAAAGCTATAATAAACTGAAAATTTTTTTTTGACCGATTAGAATATTTAATCCGTTGAATTAAAGAAATTTCAAATAATCCGTAAATAGTTAATTTTACTCCGTTAATTTTCTGGTTTTTGGTAACGAATTAATCCGTTAATTTAACGAAAAAGCGCAATCCGTTACTTTTTTTAACGGACTGTTTTTAGAGTGTAGCGTTATTGTTTCAACAATATTTCAATACTTTGTTCTAACAATATTTCAATATTCAGTTTCATGTTCACATTTAAGCAGAATTTTTTTTTTTTTAAATAGTTGACTTAATAACTGAAAATTATTTTTTAATTTCATTATCTGAAATAATTTGAGAAGAACTAAAAATACGTACTTTATAGGCATGAAATAGTATAATAATATAATGCAATGTTAAAAATTTCCGTTAGAGAAACGGAAATTTATACCGTTACTTCAACGGAAAGTATCCGTAAGTCCATGTATGAATGTATCCATAGTCATAAAAAATATATAGTCTGGAAGCAAACAATAGCGCTTTGTTTATGTTTTTGTTCCAGAAATTATTTGTTCTCATTCTTCCGAAGGTGCACAGAAAACAAAAACATCTCAAAGCGAAAGTATTGATCTCCTTTTTTTCTTGTTATTTTTACATTAAATTTAAACAACTGTAATTTATTTTAGTGAATTGATTACAATTTTCTTTATTATTATTTGTTCTTGCAAGCTTGGCATTCTTAAAAAAAAAAGATTTATTTAAAATTATGCAAAATTACATTGTCCCATTTCAATAAGACGTTGTCTAATATTACTAAAAAAGTTCAAAAGTCTATGATATAAATTTTCTTCAGCCTAAAAAATGACTTTAAAATAACTATGAAAATTAAAGACAAAAAAATATATATACATACATAAATATATCCATATATAAATATATCCATATATAAATATATATATATATATATATATATATATATATATATATATATATATATATATATATATATATATATATATATATATATATATATATATATATATGTATATATATACATATATATATATATATATATATATATATATATATATATATACATATATATATATATATATATATATATATATATATATATATATATATATATATATATATATATATATATATATATATATATATATATATAGGTACGCGCACTGAAATTTTTAAATTAATCATATAGTAGAATGTTATATATCATTAGAAAGGCCTTTAATACATTATTTTAAAGGTGAAAAAATTATTAAAAACGAACAATTCTAAAAAAACTTATAACGTTTTTAGTACCAAATTTAAGATATATGGAATTGTTGAAGAAACTGTGGTCAAAATAATTATTTTTTTCACTTAAATTGTTATAACTTTGTCAATTTTTATCCAAATACCTATATCTTGGTATCAAAAGATAGGTGCACTAATGGGCTACAAGTTCATATAGGTGCCTGGACGTAGGGTGTATCTTGGGAGCCAGAGGGGGTAATGAAACACCATCTAACCCTTAAGAAAATACAAGTTTTTGTCAAAAATAAGCACTTTTTTAATGTAATTGTTAGATTTTATACATAAAATATTGCCATAACTTGATTCCAGAACACTGCAAAATAAGGTGATCTTAGAGTTGGCCGTAGATGTGGTTATGATGTTATAACACCCAAATACAATAATCATACATTCTATTAAATAATTTAATCTTTATTACAGTAATTAAATATTTTGTTAAAAAGTAAAAATATATTTTTTTACTATACAACGTACATTAGTGATGTACACACTAACTTTAGGGGAGGGCCTATGTCGCACCGCCCATCCCCCCCCTTCCGCCCCGACGCATAACCAAAAATAAAAATAATTAAATCTTTATTACAATAAGTAAATGTTAACAAGTAAAAATAATATTTTATTACTATTCTACATATATTATTGATGCACACATTGACTTTTAATGAAGCCAGAGCCGTCTATCTTTTTTTTTTTGCAAGCCACAAAACTTTCTATACCTATTTGCAAGCCACAAAACTTGCGGTACAAGATAACAAAAAAGTTATATAATCAAAAAAAAAAAAACATCTTGAAATTGTCAACAGTCAATAAAAATAACAGTTATCAAATCAGTTCTGCTTTACGTACAACAACCGGTTTAATCTTAAATCCTAATCTTTTTTAATAAATACTATCATTGGTATAACTTATACCAAAGATTAAGGTTTTTAAACTTATACTATAAGTTTAAAAACCTTAATCTTTGTTTACATATCATGATGATATGTAAACAAAGATTAATGTTTTAAAACTTATCATTATTGTTTTGTTTTTTAAAAAAGATATCATTATCATGAAAAACAAATTAACTTTTTGAAGTCTTCTTTGTTATGACTTTTGCCATTTTTTATTTATTAAAATAATCGAATATTAAAAATTAAATAATACAATGTAGTAAGAATTTTTTTGTTTACCATTCGCCACCCCCCTATCCTCCCCGTATTTCTCTTACCGATAAAACAAAAACAAAAAAACCGAATTTAGGTACCAAAAGTCGTACACTTGTTATACTATCTGCTCCCTAATATTTTTGGCTGAAATTTGGCATGTACAAAGAAAATGCATGCAAAAAAGTGCCTGAATAACAAAAAAAGCGGAAACTTTATTCTTTCGATAAGAACTTAATAAGAGAACATCAACGAAATTTTCATGAAAGTTTTTAGCAAAACTAACCGTACAATGGTTTAGTGGTTATAAATAAAAGTACTATAAAAATCAAGCCTAACCTTTTTTTTTTCCAAATATACTTTTTGTTTATATATGTTTCTAAAAAAAAACACCACTAAAAACGTTTGTCTAACCCTACTTCAAAAAAGCAGTATATTTAAAAAAGCACCTCGTTACATATCTGCTCCCTAATATTTTTCGTTGAAATTTGACACATAAATAGAAAATACATGAATAAAGGTGGTTGAACAATCAAAAAAGCGGAAACTTCATGCCTTCGACTACAAATTTATGTGAAAACATCTACCAAATATTCAGGAGCAAAATAATCCGTTAAAAAGTTTAGTAACCATACATAAAAGTTTAAAAAAAATAAAGATCAGCTTCTCTTCTTTCCAAAAAGTATCTATGTGTATATATGTTTCTAAAAAGAAACTCCACAAAACTACGTCTACCCCACGCTGCCTAAAAAAAAGTGAAAAAAATGAGTCACAAGATTTTATCACAAAAATCGGTTCCGTAAATGACGATATGCGCGTACTTTATATATATATATATATATATATATATATATATATATATGTATATATATATATATATATATATATATATATATATATATATATATATATATATATATATATATATATATATATATATATATATATATATATATATATATATATATATATATATATATATATATATATATATATATATATATATATATATGTATTGATTATGTACAGAAGTGCTAAGTGCTAAACTAAAAATGCAAATGTGCAAATGTGGCAAGGACACTTTGAGCATTTGTGCATACAATTTTTTTTTCTTTTTTGTACTTGACACGTAATGTCAATTAGTAGACTCATAACAATTTATCATACACTGACCATATTCAGACAGAATAATCTTTGAATAATACAACAGTTTTTGTGTACTTAGCTCAATTTGACCAAATGTTGTACTTAACACTTCTGTGCATAATGCCATCGATATATATCTATCTAGTTGTGTCAATGAATTTAAATCATCGATATATATCTATCTAGTTGTGTCAATAAATTTAAAAAATGTTTGAATGATTTTTGACCCTTGATAATCTAGAAATAGAAAAATATTTATGTGTTTACACAAGAATTTCCAATAAAATATATCAATTAGGTTTCTAATTTTGTTAGACTTGACTATATAGAAAAGCAATTAAAGAGATAAATTTTCTAGATACAATGTTAAACTACAAAAACATTAAGTCATATCTAAATTAAACTCGTCTACAGCTTGTGGTCCAGACAACATTCCTGTCACAGTCTTGCAGAATTGTTCTCCAGTACTTTCTTCAATTCTCTCTAAACTATTTAACAAGTGTTTGACTGAGTCTTGTTTTCCTGCTTGTTGGAAAATGGCATCTGTGGTTCCAATATTCAAAAACTCTGGAAAAAATTCTGACCCCTCCAATTATCGTCCGATCAATCTTCTTTCTGTTATTAGCAAGGTCTTTGAGTCTTTGATCAACAAATTCCTCACATCTCATCTTGAGTCAAATAAACTCCTGTCAGACAATCAATACGGATTTCGATCCTCTCGTTCTACGGCTGACTTGCTAACTGCTGTAACTGAAAGATTTTATCGTGCATTAGATGGAGGCGGTGAGGCTAGGGCTATTGCTCTCGACATATCTAAAGCTTTTGACAAAGTTTGGCATGCTGGTCTCCTCCATAAGCTTGCTTCATATGGTGTTTCTGGGAAATTTTTTGAGATTATCAAATCATTTCTTTCTAACCGGTTTATTAAAGTCATCCTTGAGGGCCAACAGTCTTCTTTATTTCCAGTAACTTCTGGGGTTCCCCAAAGTTCCATCCTGGGCCCTGTTTTGTTTCTTATCTACATAAACGATCTTCCTGACAACCTTTCATTTAAAGTAGCTCTTTTTGCTGATGACTCAACTTTATACTCCTGTCTTGACAAAAAGTCTTCTCTTTTCGATCGCCTAGAACAAGCAGCTGATCTTGAATCTGATCTCACTTCAGTAATAGATTGGGGTTCACAATGGCTTTTGAATTTCAACTCTAAAATATCCAATTGCTTACTGCAAACAACTACCGTAATATGGTCAACATTCCTATATTAATAAATGGCAATCCTCATACTGAGTCCTCCTCTTTACGTCTTCTTGGATTATCGCTTACTACTGACCTTTCATGGAAACCATATACAATCGATTGCTAAATTAGCTTCTGCTAAGGTTGCTTCTCTTTATCGTGCTCGCCATTTCCTTACTTTTGATTCCATTCTCTACCTCTACAAATCTCTTATTCGTCCCTGTACGGAATACTGTTGTCATATTTGGGCTGGTTCTTCTAACGATTCACTTTCTCTTCTTGACAAGGTCCAAAAACGCATTGTAAATGTTGTTGGACCTGGACTATCTGCTAAGCTTGAACCTCTTTCCCATCGTCGTAAAGTTGCATCTCTTTGTCTTTTCTACTATCATGGTCACTGCTGAAAGGAGTTATCATCTCTAGTTCCATCAACTAAAATTCAATCTCGTTTTACTCGTCATTCAGCTAAGTCTCATTCGTTTACTGTATCTGTCCCTGCATGCTCTAAAAACTTTTATTCATCTAGTTTTTTTCCCCGCACTTCAATCCTTTGGAACTCTCTCGCATCTTCATGTTTTCCTGACTCATACAACCTTCAACTTTTCAAGTATTCTGTCAACCGTTTCCTTGCTCTATAACTCTGTTCTTTTTTTTCCTAGTAACTCCCAACTTAATAGTGGTTGCTTGCAGCCTTGTTGGGAGTGAATACAAATATAAAAAAAAAAAAAAACCAAAATATGTGTAATATTATTTATAAATGCTAAATAATTTATATATATATATATATATAATATATATATATATATATATATATATATATATATATATATATATATATATATATATATATATATATATATATATATATATATATATATATATATATATATATATATATATATATATATATATATATATATATATATATATATATATATATATATATATATATATATATATATATATATATATATATATATATATATATATATATATATATATATATATATATATATATATATATATATATATATATATATATATATATATATATATATATATATATATATTATATACTAATAAACATGTTGCATTGGCTGAAAATTAGAAAAAGAATATATTTCATGGTTCTTCTAATAATACACAAATCTATTATTCTGGAAGCATTAAAGTCATATATATATATATATATATATATATATATATATATATATATATATATATATATATATATATATATATATATATATATATATCCTTATAGTGTAGTCGAAAGAGTCGTTTAATGTAAAAAAAGTCTCTTACGACTACAATTTTAATTACCTCGTCTCTTAAGCTGTATTTGATTGTCGTCGAAATGTCAAAGCAATTAAATTAATTAATGCGGAAGTACATTAAATTTTATTGTTTTTTAAAATTTTTTTAAAAAACCGCAATAATAACGACTAGAAAGTTTTTTTTAATTTGTAGTGTTTTTGTTTTTGTTTTATTAAAAAAAATTTTTAAAACATTTTTAAATGTTGCTACATCGACTATCTTATAGCCTGACTCGCAACGGAGTGCTGCTACATCGACTGACAAATAGCCTGACTCGCAACGGAGTGCTGCTACATCGACTGACAAATAGCCTGACTCGCAAGGGAGTGCTGCTACATCGACTGACAAATAGCCTGACTCGCAAGAGAGTGCTGCTACATCGACTGACAAATAGCTTGACTCGCAAGGGAGTGCTGCTATATCGAGTGAGGGATTGGTTTCTGCAGGCAGTCTATCATTTAAAAAAAAAAAATTTATTTGAAGTTTTTTAACATTTTCTGGTCATGCTTATTAACGCGCTTTTTAAAACAACAGTTTATGGGAGAGTCAAAACAGAATGTTGTTATACAAATATCTAGTAATGCTAAAAAAATATTTATTTATAAGCACTTAAAAGTTTATGGAAAAAATGAAATAAGGCTCGGAATATATGCTTATCCTTCTTAATTTTACAGATTTTAATTTATAATTTATGTCATGATTATGTAATTTATTTTGTGTTTAGGTACTATAATCGAGAGAATGTGAGAAAAACGCAAAAAGAAAGAAAGATAACAGTTATTTGCTCTAAAAGCATATATATAATATTTGTATATATTATATTTTTAAATTTTTATTTAACTTTTTTTATGCAATATTTAGTCCAACAATTTATGTCATTAATAATTGATGAATATATTTATTTCATTAATTTTTTCTTGTAAATTTTTTTTTTTATCGTTCAAGGAATACCTTTTTAGAATGAGTTTTTTGTAAAGTAAATTTTGCGCTTTCTACGGAAATTTCCGGCACCAGATTTTCCAGAAATTTTTTGTTATTTTATAGAAAAATTAGTCACTTGTTAACGGAATAGACCTTTTCATAAATATCTGCGACGGAGAAAGGAGATTCTTCAAAGCGAGGCAGTGTTTGTAACAATCAAAACAAACTTTGAGTTTATATTGTTCAAATCACTTTAATATTGTTTTTATAGCAGTAACATAAATAATAATTAAACTATGGAAATACACTCATTCCAAAAGTCGTCAAAACCTACGGGTTGTACAAAAATAAACCATGCAAAGCTTTGATAAAGAACGTTTTTTTGCATACAGTGATGTTACATATACATTATGTAACATCACTGTATATATTATGTATACATAATGCATATATATATTATATACTTTATATATATATATATATATATATATATATATATATATATATATATATATATATATATATATATATTTATATATATATATGTGTGTGTGTATATATATATATATATATTATATATATATATATATATACACACACACATATATATATATATAAATATATATATATATATATATATATATATATATATATATATATATATATATATATATATATATATATATATATATATATATATATATATATATATATATATATATATATATATATATATATATATATATATATATATATATATATATATATATATATATATATATATATATATATATATATATATATATATATGTATGTATATATATATTTTAGAAACTGATTGAAAACTATTTTAAAAAAATTACATAACTGACTATTTAGAAAAGGAAATAATTTAGAAATAGAGAGCTAACCTAAGTCTACAATACTAATACTTTACTCTTTTAAGGCTACAATACTAATACTTACTCTATATATATATATATATATATATATATATATATATATATATATATATATATATATATATATATATATATATATATATATATATATATATATATATATATATATATACACAGTAATTATAAGTATTGTAGCCTTAAAAGAGTAAAGTATTAGTATTGTAGACTTGGGTTAGCCCTCTATTTTTAGATTCTTTCCTTATCTAAATACGCAGTTATGTAATTTTTTTAAAATAGTTTTTAAAATTTAATTTTTAATTACTATATTTTCTATTTAATGATGCTATGTGAAAGTCAAGAAAGTACAAGCTAAACTGCACTTTTAGAAATGATTTAAAAGTTTAACATCTGCCAGATGTTTATCTTTTGAATCATAAACTAAGTGATGCAATGATGAATAAAGATTTTTATGAATCAAGCAACAAAATTTGAAGGTATTATTTTATTACTTACTTAGCATTGGTCTCAATTACTCATCTTAAATAAAACTAAAAAAAATGTTGCTTTTGCTATTCTGTTCATTAATTAGACATTTACTACTTGTCTAACTTATTTAACAAAGTGTACCAACAAGAAGGTAAGCCGTAGGACTTTGCACTCCATTTGTAAATTGTCATGTTGTTGCCTAAGATTAGCTCTCCATTTCTGGATTCTTTTCTTTTTCTTAATTGGCAGTTATGTAATTTTTTTTAATAGATTTTTTGTTTTAATTTTTACTAAATAAAAAATCAACTTAAATATAAAATAAAATACATAAATATGGTCAATAAATGAAAAAAGTAAATATTTAAGTAATATTAGGTAAAAACCAATTCTAAGCTCTTCCACTAAATCAGAAAAAGTATTTAAAACTTTCAACATCAGGAGTTATTTCTTGATTAATAAATTTTTTTTTTTTTCAATTAAATTTTTTATTTATTGCATTTTTTTGTATTTTTGTCTTTTTCTCTTTGTTTTTTAAATTCTTCACAAAATAGCTCCAAAGACACAGGTATAATGCAACATCTTTATGTTTCTTCTCTTGACTTTACATATCTTTTACACTTTTAGAACTCTTTTACTTGCTAAAATAGCTAATTTGCTAAAATTTATACAATGATCTGACAAATCATATTTTTTCATATATATATTTAGTATATATACTATTTTCACCATGTACCAACTATAATATTTGGCCTTTATAATAATTGAATTTTATGAATATATTATTATTATTATTACTATAGTATTCTCTCCACAAAGAATAGTAAGTTTTTCTCTGCCCTTAACCAAATGATGGTAAAACAATATTAACACTAAATGGTCTATAGTATTCTGCTATTGTAAAGCCACAGTCACTCGTTACAGTTTTACCTTGATTAACGTAATAAACATAAATCCTTTTCTGGGTGCATTTCCTACTAAAACTTTAACTATTGTATTTTTATTATCTAATTACATAATTTTGTGCATAAATAATCAAGATAGTTTATTAACTTTGTAATCTACACAATCAACGATACATTTTACAGTAGGGAGCTTTTCCTGCATTCATTACGAAATTTTCTTCCTAACTCACTCTATACAAGGCCATATGCAGATGTCTTATACATAAAATTTATCCATGTATTTACAGTGTTTAAAACTGTTCCATCTGAAATATTGTATAAAAATAAATAAAAACAAAGATCACAGTTCACGTGTAAATAAGTCAATGTTAAAATAAATGCATCAAGCGGCTTTAATACTCTTGTTCGTCCGGTAGATGAACTGTTTTTGTTTATTGATTGTTATAAAAAATTGTTTTTTCCATTTTTTTTCCAGGATTTAAAAATGCTTAAACAGCTTGGTTATTGATGGAAATCCAGTATAAACTATACTGGATAAATGAATCTACTAATTTACCTTCAGCAACATTTACTTTAAAGTCTACTTCCTCTAGTGGCACTGACAATAATGTCGATAAAGAGATATCTACTTCATTTTGTAGCGATGCAAATTGTGCTGATGCAAACGAATCGTCATCGACATTTTCAAACAAACATTGCCTGAAACTTTGGGGTTTTCTGGATTTATCTGACACTGAAAATTTATTTCATGAGTGCAATATTGTCCTAAAAAATTTTATAAGTTTTATTTGTGTACCAAATGGGGTTTTATGGACCATTTCTTGTAAGAAATGCTTTTGACATAATCAACTAGATTTGTTGTCTTTAAATTATCTTTATTTTCTTGTCTTTTTATTAAGTTACACCAAATATTTCTTTCTACAGTTAGAAATGTGAAAAATATAATATTTGTTGGAACTCTAATTCCATTTACATTATCTATCATAGCTATTTGAAAAACATTTAGAAAAAGCACATTGCAACCCATACAATATCGCCATTTTTAAACATCGTCGATTTGTTTTGATTGTTACAAACACTGCCTCGTTTTCACGGAATGCTTTATGAAAAGGTCTATTATACGGAAATATCTGTTATTACGATGATAGATATTTTACGTAATTTATACGGAAATTTTCTTCAACACTTGATTTTTCTGTAAAATTACGGAAACTTTCCGGAAATTTCCGTAAAAAAACACGAAATTTTTTTAACAGTGTTAGAGACTTTTAAATAAAACAAATTTAGCTACAATTCTTGGGTTAAAAAAATAAAAATTTAATTGAATCTAGAGTCAAAACAGAATGTTCTTATACAAATATCTAGTAATGCTAAAAAAAAAATTATTTATAAGCACTTAAAAGTTTACCATCTTATATATATAGTAAAAAAAAAATGTCATTGATCCATAACACAATCATTAATACATTATTGTATACAACTAACAAGTAAAACTTATAGGGGAAGTGGGGGCATAACCGCCCCCGTAACGTTTGAATAAGTGTTATATGAAAATAAAAACGAAATGTGTTTTTTTAGCAGTTTATTTCAATAGAAGCATCATTAAGCTTTAAATCGATGCATTTAAGAAAAAAATTGAACGGGTTTTGAAAATGTTATTACACAAAAATTACACTTAGTGAAAAAAACGATTTTGCCCCCATTGTGAGGCACAACCGCACTCTCACAAAAATCGTTGGGGGTTCACTGTTCTAGGTACATTTTCTTTACAATTGTCATAGCTCAGATTATTTGCTGATTTTGTTGCACGTTTGTATACTGTGTAGGCATTCTTTGTACTTACAATCTCAGTTTTCTTATTCGATATACTCTTATCTTTAACATCTTTTCTAACAAAAAACAGAACTTTTCTAATAAAAAACAAACTTTTCTAACAAAGTTTTTTTAACAAAACTTTTTTAACAAATAACAAAACTTTTCTAACAACTTTTTTTCAAAACAAAACTTTTCTAACATCTTTTCTAACAAAAAACAAAACTTTTTTAACAAAACTTTTCTTTCAAAACTTTTTGGACAAAACTTTTCTAACAAAAAAACTTTTCTAACATCTTTTTCTCAAAGCAAAACTTTTCTAACATCTTAAACAACTTTTCTATCATCTCAAAGCAAAACTATTCAAGTTTATACATGAACGCATTCAAATGTGATGATTGTAATTGTTGTTATTTGTAATTACATAACTTTGATAAATAATAAAAGTATGCGGTTGTGCCTCCTGTGCGTCTATGCGGTTCTGCCCCAGTGGACAGTTTTTAGAAAGAATTCAGTTTCATAGCTTGCTTATTAGATTATGTTGATATCAAAAATGGTTTTTACTTGATGAAATAACGCTGATAACACATATCTTTAACACTAAAATCAAATATTGCTTTATCCTTAAAAAAAAAGGTCTTTAAAAATATGATGTAAATATAATATTTTTATCAAAATATACATTATTATGCCCAACTTCTCAGAAACATAGCAGGCACTCTTTTTGACATAAGAAAAATGAAGAAAACTGTTTTACTAATGTGTGGTAGTTTTTTTGCCAGATTAGATAATATTTTTCAAAGAGAAATGTTAAAAAACGGTTGTGCCTCCATATGCCGTTATGCCCCCACTTCCCCTATATATTAAATAAGAAGAAAAATCAAAGTAATATAAACCCATAATTTAATAAGGAAATTAATTAAATGAAAATCTAGAACTTACAAAATTTATATACAAGAAAATTTAATCACCAAATAACCTTAATTTAAAAATTTATAATAAAACAATAAACGAAATAAAATAAAAATTAAAACCTTACTTTAAAGATAAATGGAATCATAACATACAAGACTATTTTTTTCTTTTTTCCACAAAACCTTACTTTACTATATCGATACCAAACGTTTTCCGTATAAAAATTTTCAAATAGGTTTAAACCATCCAAATCCCAAATAAATTGCATAGCCTACATCAAATTTGTAGGAGATTTTAGATTTTTACATCAATTTTGGATAATAAATTATCTTTTTTTTTTTTTTTGGTTTACATTTGTTAATCGTTGTACAGCTTTAAATAACCTATAATAAAAATAATAATATAAACTTACAATGACATAAAACATAACAAACATAAACAACGTATCTGAAAGAAGATCGCAAGGATCTTGTCGTCAGAACCTTAAAAAAGCATTTAACAAAGATATGATTAAAAAAAAATTAATAAACTTTTACAAAATTGCAAGGCAAACAATCTGTGTCTGAAGAAAGATCAAGAGGATCTTATCATCAGATTTTTATACAAGAGTATAAAAATCTAATGAGAAATGATAACCAACATATAAATTAAAAAGTAAAAAGTATAAGAACAATCAATAAATTAAGTAGGAATAAACTTCTATAAACATAAAACTTCTATAAACAAAAAAAAATAGACCAAAATATATTTTTAACTTTTATTACTAATAATAACTCAATATATTATCTAATGAAAGAATGAGGTTTTTCAGATTTTTTAAAAAAGGCAAAAAGTAATAGGTACTTCAAAATTAAAATTCGCTAAAACTATTTTATTCCAAAGGTGTGGCGCTCGATAGGTAATACAAAATTGATTAAAGTTTGTTTGACAGAAAGGTTCATTTAAAAAGTTATTATTTCTCAAAATATATTTACTGATTTAAAAGAGAAAAGATCTTTGAATACGGCTAGGGATAAGTTATTTATTCACATAGACACAAAACATAAAATATTAAATACATTTAACTCGTAAATATTAAGAATTCTCATTTCAATAAAATAATGCTTTGAATGAGAGAAGCGATTTGCAAAATTGATTATACGGATTGCACGTTTCTGACGGAGATAAAGACGTTGCAACTTACTTTTTTCTGTACTTCCCAATAAAGCAAACAAAGCAATATAAAAAATAAACAAAGCAATATTGGCATAATTTAAATAACTATGTATAAATGAATAATAAAGTTGGGTTAAGACTTTCTTATCGAGATTTGTGATTTATATAGTATGCCCGTGTTTTTAGAAATTTTTGTGCTTATATAATCAATATGGTGATTTCAAGTAATGTTTTCATCAAAATAAACATGTAAAAATTTTGTAACAAAATTTCTTTTTATTTCCTTTTGATCGATAAAGGTTTGAGGTAATTTTGATGGGAGATATCGCTTTTTTGTAATCGAATGAAATAAAACCCATTTCGTTTTATTAGTATTCAAGGTTAACTTATTACACTTAGATATATGTCTGACCAATGTATATAACCAATTAGATATATGTCTGAGTTCTTTGTTCACTGTTTTAAAAAGTTCATCAATATCATAGTTAGAAAGGAATAAATTTGTATCATCTGCATACATAATATTTGTTAATTTTGAAGCTTTATTTAAGTCATTTATATAAATTAAAAAAAGGAGAGGTCCAAGAATTAAACCTTGTGGGACTCCACAGGTTATTTTAAGAAAAGTTTACGATTGTAAGGCTTAGGGTAAAAGACTAAAGTTTTACAGCTAGTAATTAGTAAAGTAACTGACCCTTCCAATTAACAGTAGTTAAACTATATAACTGTATTCAATATACAACTATTCACTATATACATAGCGAGGAACAATTACAAAGAATTATTCAACCAATCAAGTGTAGTCTTTGTTGTAGTACATTTATTTAAATAAAAGCAATAGGCAAACAAAAATAAGCAAAATGTAAAAAAATGTTATAATAATAACAAAAGCAAGGTTAATTGATAATACATTGTTAATAATAAAAATTAAGATTAATGATATAGTAACAATAAAGTTAATAAGAATACAAAAAATCGAAATGATATCATTAATTTAAAGAAATAAAACTGTCATGATTATTAACAGAAGCCATAATAGCTATATTAATAATAGAAATAATAGTAGTAACAGCAATAAAAAGAACAATAATAACTGTAATAATAGTAATACTAAAAATAGAGAAATCATAAAAGTTGTATAGTTATAATATAAATAAAGTTATTATAGTAATTACAATAGAAGCAGTAGAATAATATTGTAATATTCTTCTACTGCATCACATTCACTGCTATTATTCAAAGATAAATGGGAGAGTAGAAAGTTGAAGTTAAATTTATTTTAGAGCAGTCATATTTATTTCATCAATTTATGAATTTACCTATTAGTTTTTTTTGTAATAAATTTTTGATTTTTTCAATTATTTTTATTTTCTAATAATTAAATACACACTACAAAAAATTTATGGCAATTTTATGGAAAAATGTTTCAGGTAATAAAATTATAATAATTATAACTTTATAATTATGCAAGACTACTGTTTTCAGATTTATAATTAATTAATAATCATTAGTGGATAATGTGATATTAACAGGACAAGTAATGAGACTTTATTAAAAAATTTTATGATCTAATAACTGGCAATATATTGTAAACTAATGTTATTATTATACAAAAAAATATAAATAGCAAAAACTATAAAAAAAGCAATACATTAATTTTTTCATTACCATAAAACATGAGAGGAAATGCTTTAAAAAAAATTTATCTACAAAATATATCATAATATATTTTTAATAACATTTATGATTGTTGGGCAAAGCTTCATCTTAAATATCTACTCATATATATTACACAAATTTGTTTCAAATTAAATAGTTTATACATACATACATACATACACATACATATACATACATATATGTGTGTGTGTGTGTTTGTGTATAAAAACCATTGGATTTTTAATATAGTTGATGACAAAGGTATCAATATTCCCTTGAAATATTGTAAAAGTAAATATATTTTTAACAAATATGAATAAAAAGAGGTTTTATTTCAAAATTCTATACAATTAAATTCTATTGAAGATGCCAACATTTAAAACATGTATGTATGTATGTTTGTATGTATTTATGTATATGTATGTATGTATTAATATATATGTATTTGGTATTAAATGTTTTTAAGTCTTTGAAACATTTATCTGTATTCTTAGATAAAGAAAACTGAATTTTCTTCATTTGATTAACAATTAAATTTTAGTTGCTTTTTCTTCTTAGTGTTCTTTCTTTAAATTTTCTATCCCATCTCGATTAAAAATTATTTTTTATTGACAGCATTTTCTTTATTCTTCTCTTGAATGTTATAAATTTTTGGGACAAAGTTATAAATAAACTTCAGAGCTCTAAAATTGTTCATATCTTTGATACTCAACCAGTTTAATTTGTAGATCATTTAGGTTTGCCTCAAAAGATTTTAGTTACCAATTCTTATAAAAGCAGTGATTGACTTGTATAACGTTTTGTTTAACCACCTTGTTGAATTTTTATTTCCTTATTTGAATTAATCAGTCTTGTTTGAGCCCGAGTCTATTCGCACGACCGTCGTGCATATAACGAAAATAAGCTTATTCGCACGACCGTCGTGCAAATAACGAAAATAAGCTTATTCGCACGACCGTTGTGCAAATAACAAAAATAAGCTTATTCGCACGACCGTCGTGCAAATAACGAAAATAAACTTATTTGCACGACCGTCGTGCAAATAACGAAAATAAGCTTATTCACACAACCATGTAAAACAATAAAAACGGCTTTTAGCACGACTATTATATGCATGTATATGTATATTACATGTATACATTTACAAATTAATTGAAATCAAAAGAACAACAACAACAATTCACGGTATAAAATTTGTTTAAAATGCACATCCTATTTGTTTAAAATGCACATCTGACGGAAAAAAGCAGGCAAGGATCCTTATTTTCTTACAAAATTTGCAATTATAGCTACGCCAGCCAAGTCCACCATTAAAATTTTTTAGCGATGGTGGTAGTCTAATGTGGCAGTTAATAGAGAATTCCAGTTTTTTTACTACAGCATTTGTAAAAAAGTTATGTCTTTTATCATGTTTCAAAAAAATTTCGGCTTCTTATTCAAATTATTCGGCTTGTTCTAAGACTTTACTTAGATCCTCAATAAACTGGTCCGATTTATGACGTTACAAAATTGATTCAATCAATTCTATTAATTGTTTTGTACTAATTGTATAAGTTCACTACGCTGTTTAAGGTCACTACGCACACGGCGAGTTTGAAGGGTAATCGTGTTAAGGGTGAAAGTGAAGGGTAGTTTGAACTTAGACTTGTTAAACGTTTGTCGTATATTAGGTGATTAGTGTCTTAACCCAATTTTGCGGTTCGATACTGAATTCTTTTAATTGTATTTATATATTCTCTGCAATGATAAGTCTAGACAAGTATAGTCACTAATATGTTAAGGCGTGATATATATAGTATATATTACGCCGTAAACTCCAAATAGAAAGTTCAAAATAGATTATATTTTCTGTTGTACATTTTGACTTAATATTAAATTTTTAATTTTTAATATTAAAGTTAATATTAAATTTTAACTTCTATACACTTATATTTGATCTATTTTTATATAATCGCAATTACTGTGTATACACTGGAACTAATTACTGTGTATACTGTGCAACTAATTACTGTGTATACTGTGCAACTAATTACTGTGTATACTGTGCAACTAATTACTGTGTATACTGTGCAACTAATTACTGTGTATATTGTGCAACTAATTGTTTTTTAACTCTAAGTTTGTAATACTTTTTTTTTTACATGGGTCAAGGCAATAGGTACCGCTTGCTGGTTCTATATTCTATAAACCTATAACACTTAGAGAAAGAGTTATTCAAATAAAGTAGTAATGGTTAAAAGGTACTCAGACATCCAGTTTTGGCATTCCTAATACAAATCAACTTTTGGCTAGAGTAGTTTTTAAACTTCTAAAATAAAATATCTCTTTATAAACTCATTCAGATTTCAAGAAATGTATAATACGCGCAGCTGCAGAGAAAACACAAGAAAAATGTGTAATAATTATATTCTGGTTAGGAAAACTTTTTTTAAATATCATTTTCATCATCGCCTTGGATATGACTATCTTCACCAACTTGAAACAGAAAAGAAACTTGGTTAAACTTATATAATACCGTTTATACTGATTAGCTTTGATATCTCGACATACTAAAACATAAAAATTTAGTTTGCACACCCATTTCAAATTCTTTTAAAATGAATGTAAGAAAAGGAAATAAAAAATAATTTTTTATTTACTTTACCTATTGATGCCTTATATATTTTACATCTATCGACTATTGTTCCTTTACGTTTATTTACCATAAGATGCTTAAACCCTAAGCACCTTAGGGTAAAAAAACGTAAAGGAACAATAATATTGGTATTGTAAAACATATAAGGTATCGATAGGTAAAGTAAAAAAAATAATTTATTCTTATTTCATACAGGGAGTTTTGGAGGGAAATAAAAGGAAGTGGGAATTTTATCCCAGATCTAATTAACGGGGTGTGGACAGGCGTAATAAAAGGGTTGATGGGAAAAGTTTTTTTTTTTTATCGGTTATTAATATATATTTTTTTAAACTTTTTTAAAGTTTTGAGATGTAACGTTTTTATTGTTAACAAGTATATCAATAAACGGGGGTAGGGGGTCTTAATACGCTTAGGATAGGTGGCAAAATTTTCAAAAATTAATAAATACTCGCTCCTTAAATAAAACACCTTAGTTAGCTGCATGAATTACAATTCCAATGTAAAGAGTTGTCAGAATTATCAAATATATTCTTTGGAATGGAAAGGCATGAAACGTGAAACCACTCCTTACAATTGTCGCATTTAACCATTTTTTCTTCTTTATTATCAGGAAGACGACATATGCAATATAATGGTACATTAATTGGTTTAGGTAGTTTTTTCTTTTTTCGTTCATTAGTCTCTATAGGGAATGGCGTTAAGTAATTGTCACTGAAGCATTTTAACAAATGATCTCGCATAAGTTCTTGCTTATAGCATTTTATGCTTGGATCATAATTGTAACATAAATCTGTTGCCGCTGCAATTGCAAAAAGACCACAATCAAGCCCACCAGATTGTTTTTGGAAATCTTTGAACTGTAATTTCAAAAAAGGTTCTTTAACCATCATGGTTGATCCTACTTGCATCTTTCCACTAACACTTAAGTCATAATATAAGGAATCAAAAACATCAACTGAGTTAAGATGGGTACTTAAAAAATTTGAAATGGTAAGCCAATGCAATGCACCATTATGTAAAATTTGAACAAACTTTCCAGATTGCACTCTAAAATGAAGTTTTGACCCAAGAATAGGGTCTTGTAATCCTTTTACATCTGGAAACTGCATGGATAAAAGCTTTTGTGCTTTGTTTATGTGCAAATCAGATAACATCTCGAATGAGTCCTTAATGGAGAGTAGTTGAAGATCTATGACAGAGTGTTGCTTTTTTAATAACTGTTCCTTATGAGCAGTTTTGCCTAAAATTCGCTGACACGATTGATGGTAAGGATCATTATACAAACCCCGCTTCCTTTTGAGTCTTGCTTTTTTAATTTTGACATTTCCTACAACTGGAGGGACTTTAGGTAAGCATACATTTGCTAAATTATTAAAAATGTTTGTTGCTTGGCCGGTGCAGCATTCAGATTTAGTTGTAGGAAGATCTTTGAAGTTTACGCTGTCATTTAGAGAAGATTGATTTGGAGATAAAACGCTTCCTTGATTTTGAAGTTGTTCATTTAAATTTAGACTAGATGGTAAAGCAGAGAACAAAGATTCATAAAAGTTTGGAGAACTGGACATCTCTGGCAAATCAGACATTTCAGGCAACTCTGACGTTTCTAGAAAATCTGACATTTCAGGCAAATCTGAGATTTCAGGCAAAGCAGACACTTTGGGCAAATTAGAGATTTCAGGCAATGCTTGCGCTTCCATATCAGAAATTATAACTTTTTTCCCAGCTAACCACAATTTATAAATTAAATTTAAGGAATCAATTTTTTCTTCAAACTCGTTCATTCCGAGAGTGGATAAATAATACGAAATTGGTTTACATAGATTCATGACAGTTTTAAATTTCTGATCTTTAGAAAATAGCACTTTTAGAGCCTTTTTTTCGGTTTTATTAGTTGAAAAATGAAAAACATTGTTAGCCTGATTATGCAAACTTCTGGTCTTACGAGAAAGCCAACTTTTTTTTTGATAGCTTAAATGCCATCGCTCTCCTGCATCATCTGCTTTAAAAATAGCATCACCATTTACTATTTTCACTGCAATTGTATGTCGACAAGGAAGTTTCATAGTAACCTGCAAAGGACACGAACATACTTTATTTAACACTAACAAATCTGTGCGAGACTTTTTTAATTCTGCAATTACAATTCCAGCAGCATATGGAGTTAGAACTTTTACAATATCATCTGTAACTACATCTTCATCAGTACCTAATCTATATGGCTCTTTAAAAGATTGATTAAACTCAATATGAGCCATTTGTTCAAATTTACAAGTATGTAACAAAAGGATACCTTTTACTGTCTCTGCTAAAGACATTTTCCTAGACAATATGTTTTTAATTTTTTGGTTATGGGACTCGAACCTGTTATTTGTTGTATTACCAAGATTAACATACTTGATAGTTTCATAGTATGCCCAATACTTAACTTGGTGTGGCAAGCCCCAATTTTTGTTGTAGTATGCCATTACAACTTCTGGTGCAACTGTAGCAAGATGACCCAAATTTATATCAAACAATTTCTTTGATTTTGCATACACAAGCGATTTAAATATTTTTTTTAGATTATCTTTTTCTATACTAGCTAAACCTTGTTTATTTAAAAATCTATAAAATGCTTGCAAAACATGAAACTTACACAGTTGGATTTCTGCTGTAGGCATAACCTTGGAAACTGCACCTATTTCTTTCAGGTCCTTGTCAAGAATGACAACCTTTACTTGGTTAAGATTCAGTTAAAGTTCAATTTCTGTAAACACATCATGCAGAGTGTTTTTAGTTTCTTGTGCAATGAAAGCATAACCAACAGCCTGACCTGTTCCATTTCCATCCTCAACTAACAGAGTGAATAAAGGCATTCTTAATTTGTTTGTGCAATATGTGCAGTCAATCATTAGCACTTCAGGAAACATATCAAACACCTGCTGCATATCTCCACTTATTAGTAAAAGAAACTGCAGAACACCGTCTGAATCAACTTGAACAGATATAACTGCATCAGGATCTTTTTCACCTGAAATTAAAAATCAAACTTTAACTAAAACTTTTAGATAGTATGTAAATAAAATAAATTGATTAATAAAGTGTATTATTTAAACTAAAGTTGAACTATAACCCATTTAACTCAAAGTACAATAAACCTCTGAATAAATCTCTGAATACATTTAGGTTAAAATTATCAGGCGTTTGCTGCCTCTATATATATACTCTAAATCATAAATCCTGTAAAATACAAAAATTGAAAAAGAAAAGTTAGAGCAGAAGGCTTACAGAAGGACATTAGTTCATCGATCAATAAAGCCTCATTTGATTTTTCACAATTGCGTTCTAGTTCAATTTTTTTATTTATGTTGAATAAATCTTTCGATGTTACTATTTTTCTTTCTTTATTTTTTAAATATTCTTTTAAAAAACAGACTTTAACACCAAGTTTAAACATTGTGCCAATATCATCTTTAACTATTTCACTTAACCGGCGTTGTTCAGGGTAATGCATAAAAGCAGTTCTATGAAGGCATAAAAATAAATACTAATAAAATAAAATTTAAAAATAAAAATTACAATAAAAAATACAAATTAACTCAAAAAAGTAAAAAAAGTACAATTTTTTTTCAAAATAAACTAATAATAAAATATAGTTGTACTAACCTGCTGACTTCATGGTTATGGTTAGCCTGAAGTTGCTGTACTACTAGTTTTGTTTTATCTTTATTAATACTAATATAAAGTTTGGCACTACATCCAATTTTGAAAGAGCTAAAAAAAATGTAGTGAAAATCTTCACTTTCTGAAAATTATTGAGTTCTATCAGTGGGTAGTGAACATTATAATGTAAACTACCCACAGAGAAGTGCATGTTGTAGTTGATATGAGATCTTATTCAAGCTCGAATGCCAGCTTCCACAAGCCAGCCAAAACAAGCAAAAAATAATTAAAATGAAATTTAGCATATACAAATAAAATATTAGATTTCTTTTCTTATAGAAAAACTTTTAGATAAAAAGAAATTAGATAAAAAAAAATATTTAAAACCTTTGATTTGGGCGAATTCCTTTCCCTTTTGTTCTCTTAACTCCTCCATGCTTGCATAAATATGTTACATTTCTAAATTTAAACTTCTCATCAAAATGTTTTGAATTCTGACTCAAACCCTTATTAGCCAATGTAACAGTTTTGCTGTTACATTTAGTCCACAAAATGTTTGTAAATGCCGACCAAGAAGCCAATTTGTTTTCAAACTCAGCAAAGTTATCAAACTCATCTCCTTGTTTAATTTCAATATTCATGACTAATTTCATAAGATAAAACTAAAAATATAATTTAGGTTTATTATGCAATCATATTTAAAGCAAAAATAAATTAAATAAATCAGTTTATTCCAAACAAACTTCCTGATTGAATTCTACCTTTTTGAATAGCACATGCGTATTTTATTTATAGTTTATATATAACCGTGGTCGTGCGAATAAGCTTTATTTCGTTATTTGCACGACGGTCGTGCGAATAAGCTTATTTTCGTTATTTGCACGACGGTCGTGCGAATAAGCTTATTTTCGTTATTTGCACGACGGTCGTGCGAATAACTTTATTTTTGTTATTTGCACGACGGTCGTGCGAATAGACACTTCGCTTGTTTGATGCTTTTTTATACGCCGTGGATAGAGTACCGAAAGTCGGTACTATAAGAAAATTTTCTTATAGTACCGGAAGCGCGTCTATTGGTTGCAAAAGTCACGTGTAAAAACAAATTCCGATTTTCAAAGATTTGAATTGGAAAATATAATTTTATATTGTAAAATGTCAACTGGTTTTACCATAGTCATAATATCAGATAGTCCGGCCAGTTGGGCCGTTTTCGCAAGATTCTATTGTTTTTAAACAATAAAATTTAAAACTTTGAATTTATGTTGAAAATCGTTTAATTATCGTGCTCAGACTACCAATAAGTACACAAAAATCTAAAAAATGGCGAACTCAACAGATAAACAGTGCTTCGATTACTTTATATTAGATCTAGAATCAGATATATTTTTTTGTAAACTCAAGTTTATCAATGATTTCAGTTCTTTTCTCGTTAAAATTGGAAGTAAAAACGTTTTAACCAAATTTACTTTCACCAGTGTAAGATTAAATGTAAGTCGGAGCATAAATTCAAACGCTTCATAACAAAGCAGCATTCAAAGAGTTTCTCTTTAATACAGCAAATAAATGCATAAACCGATGTTAAGCAAACGTGTTCTACAAATAAGTTCATGAATTTTGTTCAAAAAAACAATCTTATTGTTACAAACAATCATTGTTGCAACGTGTTCTGCAAAGAGATTCATCAGTTTTGTTTTAAAAAACATTCTTATTGTTATAAACGATCTTTGCTGCCTTTCATATATCAGGGATGAGCTTTCAAAGTACATATTTTTAAAAGATAATACAAAGCTATCATTCAAGTTAATAAAAAGAAGTTATAAAAATTACTTATAGTGCAGTTGAAGATTTTTTATCCAAAATTTATAGTTTTTATTTTGATTTGACCGAGATGTTTAAAGAAGTGACTATTAATTTTCTAGACCATCTTTTACCACTTTGTTTTTGTGTTCGCTCATCCTATTCAAAAGAGCTATAAACTTGCATAAAAAAGGAGCTATAAACTTGCATAAAATCAATTCTATATTAAATAGAACAAATTTGTTTGGAAAAAAAAAAATCTAAAAAGGGTTTTTAAACTCCATTAAATAAATATTAGACATTCAATAGAGGTTATTTTGATAACCAAAAAATTTGTTAAAAACATTCTAGCATTTGAACTGTATTGCAGTATGATTAAAAAATGCAATAATAAAGTGAAAATCAAATAAAGTTGTGTAATTTTTTACTTTAAATAATAATATCATATAATGTAATGAATAAAGCAATTGGTTTAACTACTTAAGCAGTTTAATAATTTTCTCAGGATTTTATTTATAAAATTTTGAAATAATATTAAGACTTTTTTGCAACACTTATCCTTTACTCAAATTCAACCTAATAGGTCACTTTTTAGCCTCTATGGATATTTTTAAAGATTGGCAATGCAGCTTTTGATATCCCAATTACCAATAACCTCAAGTTTTTCTTAAAGTCCTCTTTATATGCACAGTGTATGATATAACCGCAACAATAAATACATTTCTTTATTTAAAATAGCATTCGAAACTCTTTTCACAAATAATAATGACAAATGTATATGTATTTACATTTGTCATATATATATACATATCTATATATATATCTATATATCTATATATATATATATATATATATATATATATATATATATATATATATATATATATATATATATATATATATATATATATATATATATATATATATATACACATATATATATATGTTATATATATATATATATATATATATATATATATATATATATATACATATATATATATATAATATATATATATAATATATATATATATAATATATATATATATATATATATATATACATATTTATAAATATATATGTATATATATAAGCCTATATATATTTATATGTATTTATATATACATACATATATATACATATGTATATAAATATATATATATATATATATATATATATATATATATATATATATATATATATATATATATATATATATATATATATATATATAAGCTTTGCATAAACCATCAAATCTTGTGATATTCTTGTATTGAAGATAAAAATTTTTTATCTTTTAATTTATACCAAATAATGTTTTTATAAGATTTTAGCTATTAAAATAGCCACAAAATAGCTTTGATACTTTTTAAAAATGAAATAAGGTTAGGCACAACTGTAATAAACATTGATCTTTTTTAATGTAAATATTTAAATATTGACTTTCATCTGCTTCAGAAGAAAAAGTTGGTTTCTTTAAGTTGAGCTTTAGTAGTATGAGAAACTACTATATTCTGCCTAAAGAAGGATTTGCCAATGAAAAGCTCTTAACTGGTTGATTTATTGAAGGTAGTAAATCTGTCGATCAAAAAAAAGTTATCTGATATCATATTTTATCTTTAGTTTTAATATATTATAACTAAAGATTTATTTTTATTTATAATTTGTAAAACTTTTCTTCTTGATTGCTTGTTATAAACATCATCATCGGAAGAAAATATTTCCAATAGAAAAACATTTATACTTCTTCGAAAAGTTCCAGAACCAAATATGTAACAATTAAGACAAGGCATTTGCAAAAATCAAGGATAAATCAATAATCTTCTTGTAAGTATTCGCATTTGTTTACAAAAAGTGTGCACTCATTGGTAGACTGGGTTCTAAAAAAAAGCTAACAATAAGATAAACAATAGCGCTCTTAAACTGGCCGGACTATGTATATTATGACTATGGTTTTACTTGCAAAGATGTTTTCTTGTCTTTTGAAGATCTAAAAGCAAATATTAAAAAATATGAAGATGCTAATTTTGTGCAATTATGGATGAGAGACGCCAAGACAATTAATGCTGCTAGAAAAAGCATTCCAAAGAGAGCTAGTATTATGGCTCCACAAGTTAAATACTCTTTTATAAAGTACTGCTGCATTCATGGTGGACAAAAATTTAAATATAAAGGTTTTGGAAAACGTCAAACTTCGTTAGTACTTTATTTTACTTTTTTAAAAGATTGTATTATTATTCTCAGACAGTAACTGTTATAACTGTTTGTTCTATTTCAATCAATGAATAATTTATATTTCTGAATAAAGATCTTGCCTTCAAGTTACAAATAGTTATAAACTTATATGAATTAAACCCCTTATAATGCTAATAATATATAATAAGGATAATAATAATGGTAATGTAAGCAATATATCCAAAAACATAGCTTTTAAAATTCTAATAAACAACAATGATAACAATAACAACAACAGTAATAAAAATAATATTATAAACAAAACTAATTCTAGTGTTAGTGTATAATTCAAGTAAGACAGTAAAAATGAAAATCTGAAAGTTACAGAAAAGCAGTAATAAAAATAATATTAATCACTATAAGTGGTTAGACTTCCCCAGGTTTAAACATTTTCTTTCTTTTTTATGGTTTCTTTTTTTCTTTATGTTTTTTTTTACTTTAAATTAAAATGTTTGTTTTAAGTCTTTCTTAGATTGAGTATGGATTATTATAGATGACTTAAGAAACTAAGGCGTGTAAGATATTGCTACAAAAGTTGCGATTTCTATCTCCTCCACTGGTAAAAGTTTCATTTTTTCCCAAATAGAAAGAACTTAGTTCCCGTAACCTTAGCTAGTGTTCATATCTTTAGAAAAGTTTTCAGGGTAATGGCATTTCCTATGTATTCTTTAGCTTCTTGTGCAATCTGATGCATGTAAGAATTGTTTTTCAAAATGTTAAAAATAAATTAATCTTAATAATTAATAAGAATATTAAGAGTTAAACCTGAAAAATAGAAAAATAGTGTTCAAATAAATCCAAAATAAATATAATGTTAGATATTATAACAGTTTAGTGAGATACTCAAGGAATTATAAAGTATACTTAAATAAAAACAATTGTAAAACATTAAAACAATATACACAAAGTTATAGATTTAATAATATTTTATTATAAATAATATAATTTGTACTGTAACAGTTCAAAAATAAACAAAAAAGAAAAAAAAAACTTGTTTATGTAGGTTATTAATAAAAGCACACTGCAGATATATTGAACTTTTAGTAACTCAAAGTGTTTTAACATTCCTGTTGAACTCTCACTCACACTTTCTCATAAAAATCACTATGTTGATAACTCAAACCCCTTGATAACTTGAAAATTCCCAAAGTCAAACCTTTTTTTTTTGTCCCTGTGGCTGATAATATCCCAATAAGTTGAACTTTAGAAGAAAAATATTAACAAAATCTTATTAAAAATAAATATTCTTTTATTACATTAAACTTTTTTGATTTCCTTAATATCAATCAAAAAAGATATTACTTCAAAACTGAGACATAAGGAGATTTTATATTTTATGATCTATTTTGTTTTCATTTATATTTTTTTATTTCTACTTTTTTTTATTTTTTATTCACATATTATTTTTATTTTATCTATGAATGCATCCAAGTTTGCTTGCTAAGTAGTGCATAGTTAATTTTAGATTGCTTTTGATTAACTGCTATAAATGCTTCATATCTATTGCTCTTTCCAATCTGGTCAATGTTGCAATTCTAAGTTGCTGTTATAAAAGCATTGAAACTTTTTGCTGTTGTATTACTGAAACTTTTAAAGCAAACAGTTTGTTAACATGTCAATTTTTACAATTTAGAAAAGTTGCAATGAAGATTTCATTTACCATTTCAGATTGAATTAAAAAAAAACTTTTGTTAACTTGAATTATTTTTACTTATCTGTAAAAGTTTGAATTGTGAAATATCCTGATAACTAGAACATTTGCAAACTTGAACTAATTTCTTGGCTTTCCTGAAGGTTTGAGTTATTTGCAGTTTACTGGATTTATTTTATAATAAATAATTTATTTTATTTAGAAATACAAATATAATTTGTTACATAGAACTTTTTATTAGTAATACAAATACTTTTTTTTTGCTTATTTAATTTATGAAATAAGCATCTAGTTAATACATTTTTTTTGTAGGACATATAAAAAAGATTGCCCTTTCTACCTACACTTTAAGGCATCGGATGATGGACAAGCATTAATCTTGCAAGAATTTAACAATACACATGATCACGAAGTATCTGAAGTAAACTATTATTATTTATACTTAAAATATGTTTTATAAATAGCATTATTTTACAATTTTTTATATAGACAGGAAAAAGTAATGAAATCCATAACACTTTTTTTTTTTTTTTTTTTGGGATTTCATTATTTTATATTATGATAAAATTATAATTGTCAAATCGGGTTATTAATATAATTTGATAGTTATATAGTAAAATTATAATTGTCAAAGTGGGCTATTAATATAATTTGATAATTATATATATATATATATATATATATATATATATATATATATATATATATATATATATATATATATATATATATATATATATATATATATATATATATATATATATATATATATATATATATATATATATATATATATATGTATATATATATATATATATATATATATATATATATATATATATATATATATATATATATATATATATATATATATATATATATATATATATATATATATATATATATACTTCAAAATGTATTTGATTTGCTGCTATGAAGAGCTCTAAATTGTTTTCAAATAAATTCTTTTTAATTCATAATCAAATTAAAAAATCTTATTAAAAAATCAAATTAAAAATTTGTTATTGGGAGTTTTTATGAACTTTTTGATTTGAATTGATTTGTGGGTGTGATTGAATTATAGATTCTGGCTATACAAGCTTATATATTCTTCGGTTTTTTGTAACTAAGTATGATGTTTTTGAATTTTTGCTAATTTATAAGTAAATTCTGTGAGTTCCCGATATCTTGACCCCTGGATAATTTGAACTTTCAGTAACTTGTATTACTTTTGAGTTCCCCTCGAACCCTCACTAGCAATCAAAAAAACTGTAAATAGCTTGTTAGAATATATTTTTAAAGTTTAAATAGCCTTTACAAATTGCAAAATATGTCATAAACTGTTTTTGTGCATAAATCAAATCAAATATATTCTGAAATTAGTTGATAACATTTCAAGAATATTTACAATAGTACAAGTACTAATATAAAGTAAATTCCTAACAAATACAATATTAACATAAACATAGCTAAAAATATTTAACAAATACAACACATCAATTTAAACAACTATGAAGATAATAGTAGTAATAATAATATGATGTTTAATATAGTATAAATAATACTAATAATTGAAGTAAAAATAAATATCAAATCAAAATAGTGAAGCTAAAATATTTATCAATAATAAGTCTAATGGTAGTTAAGTAGTTAAATATGTCTTCAGATAATATTACTATCACCTAAAAACATAATAATAACAAAATAATAATGATAGCGAGTGTTAGTAAATAAAAGGAGAATAATATTAGTTAGAAAAAAAAAAAAAAAAAACAAGTACCCAGAAGTATTAAATCAAAATTTAAGCAGCATTGATTTTATATTAAAATAAGCAGAAGTATGCAAAGTTATAGATGTAATAGATAACAAGCTGCAAAGGATAGTTAACTTAAGGAAAATACTTATCTAACAAAATATTATATAAAAATTAAAAAGGCGTTTATTCAAAACTAAGACAGAATGACAGACAATTTTATAATTTATAATGTATTATTTTTCCTTTGAGATAAAAACTTTTGGTAACTTAAATTTTTTTACCTATTGACAAAGGTTTGTGTTAAAGAATGTCTCCATAATTCAAACATTCACTAACTCAAACTATTTTTCTTGGTTCCTTGGAGGTTTGAGATATCAAGAATTCACTGTATCATTAATTTTTTATGAAATATTATCTCCTGCAAATACCAACTTCTACGCATCACAACCTATTTTAATGTATTATAAAAAATAATTAATGTTTTTTCATAATATATTTTCTATAAACACTTACCTAATCAAAGAAGACTACCTGATTATGCTATTGCTAAAGCAGAAACCTTGTTAGGTTTGAAAGCTAACAAAAAATTACTTCAACGAGAATTGTTAAATGAGACTGGGAAAATGATAACGCTCCGAGATTTATCAAATATTGCTGCTTCTGCACACAAAAGTGACACCCGAAATGATTTAACAGCCTTTATTACAACTTTAAAGGAAAAATATAGTAAGAAAGTTATCAAGTTATTTTGTCTTCTGTAAAGTAAAGTATTAATTTAACTTTTTATAATTCAATTTCGATTACTCTTTTTTTTTTTAAATGTTAAAAATAAATATTTCTTAAATATAAGTTCATAATTTATTTATTGTAATTACTTTTTAATGAATTTTGAAAAAATTCAGTGCCCTTAAAAAGATAGTGCCCATAAAAATAGTGCCCTTAAAAAGATAGTGCCCATAAAAAGACAAAATAATTATATTGCTGATAACTATTGTTAATCAAAACTAAAAAAAATTTGGATATTCCAAAATGTGAACCATCCATATAACCTTTAGAAAAAAGTTAGGTTATAGTGCAGAAGTTCAAAAGTTGTTCTTATGTTGTCTCAGAAGATAATTTTTTATATATAGGGTCCTTATTAGGAAAGCTGCGAATAGGGTCCTTATCAGAAAAGTAATTACTTTTTAATAGTTCGATACAAACAGTTTTGACTGCTTAAAAAGTGCTTTGAAAACGGTAGTATTTTTGTCTTTTTAAGGGCACTGTTTATTTTAAACTTTTTTTTTTTTTTTTCAAAAATAAAAACTTCAAAATAACAAGCAAAACTCTGTTTTTAACACTGCTATTCTATCAGCCTAACGTAATTTATTGAGAATCTTTAATACTGTCTTTTTCATCGTCAGACTTTCTAAATAACTTCTAAAATACGGCAGTTATTTTTTTTGTTGTAAATTTAGGTAAAATTGTACCAATTTCATAACAATTTGACACATAGGGCATTGTTTAAGTTTTCAGCTTTGCAAATGCTTCTGTCTGAAACGCATTTTTCTTTGCATCTATACAACAACTTTGTTTCTTCTCTCCTTCTCTTCTTCTCAACTTTTTTCTTTCTTTGTATTCTTTCTCCTGTGGTTTTTTCTCCTTTAAGTTGTTAATAGACTCTACAAGCTTTAGCACATCTGATCTTCCATGGAGCCATAGACTTGGGTTACTCTTGTAGTTGCTTTTTGCATATTATTACTTTTTGCTGACTTAAGTTTAATGGTTTTTTCAACTAAGCTCCTAAACATTGTTTGTAGTGACAAACATTTTTCTTTCCAGTTTGAAGCTTTTTTTTTTCAATATATTTGGCTATTTTTTTGTTTTATAGGTATAACGAAACTTATTTTGCCATTTACAACTGATGAAATATCAGTAACATTAAATAAAGCATCTGATAAACACACTGTTGTATGTTGTTAAGGTTTTTTTTTCATATTTTATTATTTAAAACTTGCTCTAATACCATTGTACCTTTTTGGAATTTATCTATTTGCATAAATGCAATGTTGAGGCTTTCACTATTAATAATGATCTTTATTCCAGCTTTTCGTATTGACTCTGATGTGGCTCACTTCTCCCACATACTTGCAAAAGATAACATAAAAGCCTCTATTAATTGTTTGATTTTGACTAAACAAATTTTCTTTTGTATTTTCATTATTTTTATGAAGCCTTTTGTTGATTTGATCAAGAAGTTGCGTTACCCAGTAGTGTCTGGAGGTGATATATACAAATGTATTTTTTTCTCTCTAGGAAATTGAAGTATGGTATAATGAAAACAAGAACTGTGACAATCTCTCAGTAAAACAGGGCAAAGTATGTCTTTTGCAATAACATGCTTATCAAATAATTTATAAAATGTAAGTATGGATTTGTGATCTTGTGATCCATTCTCTGTCATCGAAATCAATAAGTTTGAAATACTTCGAACAGTATCTTGTGGAGCCATTTGACTAGTATTTCCTTAAGTACCAAATATTCCATGGCAGGTGCATTTTTCATCTAAGTAATAGATTAAGCAGTGAAAATTTGTCTGAAATTTCAAAATATAAATTACATTTCTTGTCTTAAAATATATCTATTTTTAAATTTTTCATTTTTTTACTTTTGTTATTGACATATTTGTTATTGCCTAAATTAGAGCAGGCCATTTCACAGGTACAATCAGTATTATTATACAGTATTATATAAACAATTTACACGATAGAGCACTGTATTTATTTTTGATGTTCTTTTTTCTGTAAATTTGTTTTAAACTGACATGGACACAGAAACTTACAGTTTCTATATTGAATAATACAATAGAAAATTTTAACCTTTTCTTCAAACAAGTTTTCCAAAGCAATAAACTTTCTTCTTCCTTTTATCTTTTTGTTAGCATGATCTTGAATTTTTTACACATCCATAATAAGGTTTTTTAGTTTTTTTCTGTTCATACCTTAGTTATTTCAATTTTTACATCGCACATACTCAACCTTAATATCTTCTTCTTCAGTGGTTAGTATCGTTACGTGTTTTATTTCATTTCCTGTAAAACTAGGTTATCTAATTGCTTATCAATCACAATTTTGTTTTATATTAACGTAAACTGACCTGCAGAATTTCCTTGTTTTCCATTAGTTTCGCACCATTACACAGCCTTGTTTAACTGTTTGTTTCTTTTATCTCGGATAAATTGCTTTTACAGTTGCTTCAGATTTATTCCTTGACTTTTTAAATACAGAGTTTGCATTTGCAGCTACACTTAAGCTATATTGTTGTTTCATTTTTTTTTTTTTTTTTTTGTAATTAAAACATTTTAAACTATTACAACAGTACAAATAAAGTAATGTAAAAACACAAAACAGCAATTTTATTATTTTTAAGTCTTTTTTTGAAGTTGCAAAACAAGAAGTAGGTGTTAAAAGAAATTGAACTGTTATATGAGTTACTACTATCTTTCAAAATAAACTTTAAGATATAAAGGAAAGAAAAAAATACAATATTAATAAAATAGTTTTAGAAAAAGAGTTTCTTAATGCTCATTACAAAAAGCGTTATTTGGGTTATTTCATGACTTTTCTAATTATTTCAAAAAATCATTAAATAATTCCAGATTTCTTTCTATTATAAGATACCTATACTAGGCAGATAATACTATGCAAAATATCTCCCCAATTGAGTTAATCTTTAAGGAGACATCAACAATAATAAGATTGTCTTTTTAAGGGCACCTTGCCTAAAATAGACAAATTTCAAATACAAATAAAAATATTAAAAATTTAATTACTGTTTTCAACCGCTAGGAAGGAATTATATGGCTTTAAACAAAATTAAAAAAAATGAATTAAAAAAAAATAGGCTTTCCCAAACATTTTAAGCCATTTTAAATTTGTTGTCTTTTTTAAGGGCAATATATCTGTAAAATTAAAAAAAAGTTATTTTTTTTAAGTTTACCTGTCTGACACTTTTCCGAGTCTCAAACAGGTAGTACAGTGAAGAAAAGGATGTTTGTTTTAGGTAGTGTTCTAGGTAATATTTTGAAGAATATTGGTGAGAATGAGAAGTCGATAATATGTTGAGACTTAAATTGGTATGTTGGTGTGGCTTCAGATGGTTTTGAGGCATGGTGGAAAAGGATTTAGCATCAGAAATGCTGAAGGAGAGATGTTGTTGGAATTTTCTGATACTACGGGATTGACAGTCTGTAATATATGGTTTACGAAAAAGGATTAACAAAAAATAATTTATGAGTCTAATGGTTTGGAGACACAAGTGGAATAAATCTTAATCAGAAAGCAACATGGAAAATAGGCAAGCAACATAAGAATAATACCAAGTGAGGCTTGTATTCCAGAGCACAAATAAATTATTTGTGACATGTTGGTGGAAAATTTGAAGAAAAGAGATCTTTGTGATTGAAGAATTTGGAAATTTAAAGAAGATGAAATGTGTAAACATTTTGAAAAGAAAATTAAAGCAAGAAAGCAAATCAGATCAAAAAGAAATGTGGAAAGTATGTGGAAAAACATGAAGAAATGCCTTGTTGATGTATCTGATGAAGTATGTGGAAAAAGTGGTGGAATGAAAAAGTGGCTAAAGTTAGATAAGAAAAGAGGATATTTCATAACATCCGGAAAAAGTCTGGAAATGAAGATGATAGGCTACTGTATTCTGTGGCAGAGCGCAAGTCAAAAAAAGCCATATACAAAGCTAAATTAGATGAGGAAAAATAATTAAGTAAGATGCTAATATGTTAATTTGCTAGACCAGGTTATGATGATTTTAGAAAAAATTATTGAAAGCAAAATAATGAGCAGTGTATTAATCAATAACATTCAGTTGGTTTGAGGCCAGGAAAAGGAATGACAGATGTCGTTTTTATTGTAAGGCCAGTTTAAAAAAGATTTTTGGAAAGGAAAAAAGATCTGTGGATGGCATTTATTGACCTAGCTTTTGACAGAGTTCTAATTGAGGTGGTGTGGTGGGTTTTAAGGTGTTTAGGTATTGAAGAATGGCTAGTAACTTTCTAGTGTTATGATGTATGGCAGTGAAACATGGGCAATAAAGGTTGATGATGTTCAGCGTTTAGAAAAGACAGATGATTATGATTAGATGGATGTGTAGTGTGATTCTAAAATAAAATTCAGTATGATGATTAGATGGATGTGTAGTGTGATTCTAAAAGACCAGAAAAGCAGTGATGATCTAAAAAAAAGAAAATTATTAAAATATTTCTCATTCCTCTATGTATTCATACATATATATTTAATTTATTTGTATAATTATAATTTATTTTCTTATCAGTATATAATATAAAATGTATTTTAGATGCTAATGTTGAAGTTTTGACAGATGCAGACAATAATTTGCAAGGGCTTTTTTTTCAAGATTTTTTTATGCATGGTGCCTACAACGCATATCCTGAGTTTTTATGCATGGATGCGACATATAAATTGTTAGAAATTCGACTGCCTGTTTATATTCTGCTATGCGAAGATGGAGCTGGTTGGTTTCAATTATTTATTAATCAAAGTTTTGATGTATATAATTAGTTAATAACCGTGAACATCATATTTAGTTATGCCTAATTTACATTCACTTTTTTGTATAGGTGAAAGTGAAATAGCTGCTGTAGGTTTGCTCACGCATGAAGATGCTGCGTCTCTTAGGTATAGTTTCTTTGCTGTGACTGGCTTTGATGTATATGCATAATAACAGGTAAAACAAATATTAAAGTAATCATACTGACATTTTATATTCTTAAATGGCATTTGAAAAATGTATATGTTACATTTATAAACTGCCACAATAACGACTAGTCAGAATAATATTTTGAAGTTGTTAAAAGACCACCTTATCTGAAGTTGTTAAAAGATCATCTTATCTTATTATGTTTTTTTTCCACTTTGAGCACTGTATATATATATATATATATATATATATATATATATATATATATATATATATATATATATATATATATATATATATATATATATATATATATATATATATATCTGTGTGTGTATGTATTTCTCTCTTTATGATTTTTTTATTATTTGTTTTAAAGTTGGTTTGTTGAAAGATTTAAGAGTTTCAATATTGCTTGGCCAAAGACAAATGTCTTCATGACAGACAAAGACTTAACAGAAAGAGAGATTTTACGTAGTGCTTTTCCTGGGGTTTCTCTATTACTCTGCTTATTTCACACCATGAGGTAATTTTTAATTACCCAGAAGTGACTAGCACTAGATTAATGGATAATGAATCCTTCTGATTTTTAACATGATTGTTAATTTTTATCTGTAAATATGGATTATATAAAATCTTATAAACTTTCTTTTTTAATTGTTTTGTTAAGCCAACATCACACTTTTGTTTACAGAACTTTCAATCGTGAGATTACAACTTCCAAACTTAAGATAACAAGCGGTGAACGGACTTCATCTTTAGAACTTATTCAGAAATTGGCTTACGCTACATCAGAAGAAGTTTATGATGAACTATATAGATTATTTATTTCATCTTCTCCAACTACTGTTGTAGATTATTTTAACAAGAACTGGCATGATATTCGTGTTGATTGGGTTCTTGGTTTAAATTTTGCTAGTGGAAATTTCATGAACAGCACCAACAACCGCCTTGAAAATTTCAATGGCAAATTAAAAGAAGTGATTGACTGCAACAGTTCCTTAGAAAATTTCCTGGATAAATTTTATGTTGTTCTAGCATCAATGCGTAACGAGAGAGATCATAAGACTATTTTTCAAATGCAAAAAGTTCTAGTTGACATGTTTGATCCCAACTCAGCTGAGGCAGCATATAAGAAAGTTCTGACATTGTATGCAGCTCAACATGTTTTAAAGCAAATGAGCTTGCGTGGAGACATTAATTTGTTACAAAGAGAAAATGAATACTTTATGGTAAACACCACTGAAGGTCTGCATACAGTGACTTGGAATTTTTGTTCATGTATGTTTAGAAAGTCAATGCACTTACCTTGTAGACATATTTTTGCTGCTCGCCAATTCCTTAGAATAAATTTATTTGATATTGACTTATGTGCTGAACGCTGGACATTAAAGTACTATCGGCAGCATCAACGAGCTTTTAATAGTCCTATAATGGCTGATGAGTTGAGATCTGTAGAGTTTCATGTAGCTCCAAAAAAAAAACTCCTTTCTCAGCATGAGAAGTTTAAACTAACTCTACAGGAAACATCATTTCTTGCTACCCTTGTTTCTGAATCCACTGGACAGACTTTTGAACAACGTCTCAGTCTTTTACAAGCTCTAAAAAAAGGTTGGACTGATGGAAAGGTCATGTTAGTTAATGAACTTATTGATGTGGACATTTGTTCATCAAAAACAGAAAGTACATTACCTAGTGCATTTACTATAGTTACAGAATCTCCAATAAATTCATTGGGATGTGTATCTGGAGTTAATGGTGTAAACACTTCAGTAGCACCGTTAGTAGTCAGTAATAAAAATGTTTTAAGCACTAAAAAAAATGTTTCACAATTAACTACAGAGTATGCAATTGATAACGACAGCATTTTATTAGAGGAAGCTATTATTTCTGAAAAAACTTAACATGAAGAGTTAACATCTGTGAAGAATTATGCAGGTGCAAGTTTAAATTATTTCTCCTATTAAATATATCTTTATTAAAATACAAATAAATCAACAAATTTAATATTTTCACACTTTAAAAACCATAAATTTCTTGTAGAGTCTCACCTGAACAGGATTCGGGTGCCGAAACATGTTTCTCGATGTGGACGACCTAAAGGTTCTACTCTGACCACTATTGGTTTGCCAAAAAAGCGACAACCTAATTTGTATGAAAAAAGAGTACCTTTTTTTGAAATTACATCCATCAAAAAGACATGCTAGTATGTATAAAAGATGCAGATGTTTTTTTTTATTAGTATTTCTATAATATAATGTACTTGTTAATTAATCATTTTTAACTAACCAAATATTAAAACTTTGTATTTAGTGATGCTGGGTTGGTTTTTAAAACCAGATGATGTCCATAAAGCTCTTTCTGGAATTCTCATTGAAAGTAATTGTATTGAAAAAAGAGTCAATCATATCTCATCTGCTATTCTTGATGAAAGTGCTGGAGGAGCTCTTTTGTCGCTACAAGGGTATTTTACCCCAGATGGATGGAAAGTACTCCATGAACTAATTGATACCAAATCTCGTCAAAAAGTTTGGCCTTGTGCTGTGTGCCAAAAAAGCACTTGCTTGGGTAATGACATTGGGGACTCAGTAGGATGTGATTCATGCCTTTTGTGGTTTCACAAAAAATGTGTTGGTCAGAAAGAAGGAAATCTTCTAAAATCAAAATACTGGTTTTGTCATTCTTGTTAGAATATTTTTTTATTAATGAAATATAGTTATACTTGACTATATTATATTTGGTATCAAGTGCTTAACTCGTATGTTATAAACATCATCAGATGTTTTATTTTACTATTATATTTTAAGTCTAATGGATTTTTTACACCTTGATAGTTACAAATTGTGTATTGAGAGCCCTCAGGTTGTATGTTAATTTACAGGTTTTTCAGGTCAACTGCTTCCTTCATTTATTCCTTAATCTTAAACTCAACTAAATTTTTGTAATCTAAATATAAATAGACCGCTTAAGATTTAACACCAGCGCGAAAACAAAATACAGAAAAAGTAAAGCTAGTATAACTAGAATTATTGGAATCACTAGAATTTTTAGAGCTTTAGATAGTTTAGAGTTTTTTAACAACAAAAAATTTTCACTGAAATTTTTGAGCTTTATATAGTTTAGAGTTTTTTAACAACAATTTTCACTGAAATTTTTAGACCTTTATAAAGTTTAGAGTTTTTTAACAACAAACAATTTTCACTGAAATTTTTAGAGCTTTGTATAGTTAAGAGTTTTTTAATAACAAACAATTTTCACTGATTTTTTTAGAGCTTTATATAGTTTTGATTTTTTAAGAACAAATAATTCTCATTAAAATTTTTAGAGTTTTAAATAGTTTAGAGTTTTTAACAATAAATGATTTTCACTCAAATTTTTAAAGCTTCAGAATTTTAACAACAAATAATTATCACTAAAATTTTTAGGCCTTTATATAGTTTAGAGTTTTTTAAAACAAATAATTTTCACTCTTAGAGCTTTATATAGTTTAGAGTTTTTAACAACAAATAATTGTCACTATAATTTTTAGGCCTTTATATAGTTTAGAGTTTTTTAAACCAAATAATTTTCACTCTTAGAGCTTAATATAGTCTAGAGTTTTTAACAAGAAATAATTTTCACTGAAATTTTTAGACCTTTATATAGTTTAGAGTTTTTTAACAACAAACAATTTCACTGACATTTTTAGAGCTTTGTATAGTTTAGAGTTTTTTAGTAACAAACAATTTTCACTGAAATTTTTAGAGCTTTTTATAGTTTAGAGTTTTTAAGAACAAATAATTCTCATTAAAATTTTTAGAGTTTTAAATAGTTTAGAGTTTTTAACAACAAATAATTTTCACTGAAATTTTTAAAGATAGTTTTTAACAAAGTAGCTTCAGATAGTTTTTAACAACAAATAATTTTAACTAAAATTTTTAGGCCTTTATATAGTTTAGAGTTTTTAGCAACAAATAATTTTCACTCTTAGAGCTTTATATAGTTTAGAGTTTTTAACAACAAATAATTTTCACTGAAATTTTTAGAGCTTCAGATAGTTTTTAACGACAAATAATTTGCACAGAATTTTTTAGAGTTTCGGTAGTTTAATTTTTTTAACAACAAATAGATTTTACTGAAATTTTTAGAGGTTTAGATAATTTAGAGTTTTTAACAAAAATAATTTACACTGAAATTTTTAGAGCTTTAGATAAAAACAAATAATTTAACTGGAGCTATAAAATTTTTAAATAGTTCAGAGTTTTTTCTTTTCTTTTTTAGCCGAAAATAATTTTAACTAGAATTTTTAGAGCTTCAGATTTTTTAGATTTTAGATTTAGATTTAGAGTTTCATGTTTTATTTTCCAAAGTTCATGAGTAAGTAAAACAAGTGAAACTTTCAAAGTAAAATAGTTGTCATTTTATTCTTAAATGTTATTTAAAGATAGGTAAATAATTTATTTTATGGTTAACAACTTCCATAAAAAAAATTTATATATAATTTTAGAATTTTTTGAACTTAACATTTTTTTAATCCGAAGTTTAAATTTGTTATAGTATTATTATTTTGTTACAAGTAAAAACAAGTATATTTTATTATATTCTTTTTTTCCTTTTTCTCTAGTTCTTCTGATTCCAGTTTGAGTTGGCTTTCTGTTGAAACATGGTTTAATTTAGTAAATTTTCATTACTTGAAATTTACTAAGTTAATCATAAGCTAACAGTTACAGAAAATTTGAACTAAACAATATTAAGGTAAGAAGTTTACTGGTAATATTACAAAGTATATTCTTACTGGTAATTTTGTTAATTCTCTTTAGTATAATGAGAATGTTTTTTTTTATGACACCACTCAAAATAAAATTTGCCTATTTTTACACAATTATTTGAATGTAGCCAGTGTCATCTCCAGGCTGATTTTGATACCAGTATCTGGCATTTAAATGTTTCATCTAAACTCCAGTTTGTATTAGTTAATAATAAATATATTTATAAACTAAAATCATTACAAACAGTGACTGTTCTTGAATGTTTTCAGAAGCATTCATCGTATTTTATTGTTTCAAGAAGTTATTTTGGAACCAGTGATCCCAAATAACTTCTGGATAACATCACTGGTAATAGACACAAGTAAGAGGTCTTCCATAAAATACACACACCTAAAATTTAGATCCTCCTTCCCTAATTAGTATGCATCTCACTGAGTCTGTAATTTGCTCAATGCTTGAACTAATATTTAGCCCTGTGGTAACCTGTTCTAATAGTCATCAAAATGAAGTATGAAATGATTCATAATTGAAATGCACTCAAAATCTCCTACATAATTAAACTACTTTTTATTTATATATTTAAACTAAAGTGTTTTGGAACAGTTCTATATAAGTACCCAATGTATATGTACATTATACATTTATGTACTATATACATTATTGTGTTGTTAATGAACATAATACCTAATAAAATTCTACAATTATTTATTGAAAATTTTAGTGGTTACTACAACATATAAGTATACATCAACCTCCCATATTTTTTAACAGCCTGTTACTTTATTATTATAGCATGTTACTTTATTTTTAGTTGTTCCATCAATTTTTTACTAATTTTAAAATAATTATAAATTAAAAGCAGCATTGGGGCAGTAGAGTAGCAATAGACACACAGTATCTATTAAAAATGATAACAATTAGAATTGCTGCTTTACAATTAGGTCCTGTTCTCAGGTAGTATTTTAATTTAAGGTTCCAATTTAAACAATTATGGTAAACTGGAATCAAAACTCACTTTGATCCAGCCAGGTATCGAACCCAGGTGGGTAACCTCGAAGCCCCAATGACATACTGCTAGACTAGCAATAATATCTTTTATAAGCTAAAATTCTCTTGGTTTTTTGTTCATAAACTAGAAAGGCATCAAACCTATCCAACTTATTTAACGAAATGCACCACGAGAAGGTAAACTATAGGACTTTGCATTCCATAATATAATTTAAAAATTTTTCCAGATTTATAACTTTTGATAGCTATAATTATTATGTATATTTTTTATTGCATTCTATCTATTTATTATTTTTAATAACATTTTTAGCATTTGATTTAATTATTAACATTTGATTTAAGAGAGTCACTAATTTATATAAATACATAAAAACCAATTATGTGGAATATATTATGTAAGAATTTGTTACTTTTTCAAATTAAATATTAAAAAATTATAATTTTACGTAAATCTTGAAATTTTTTAATCTTTCAAACTCTGTACCCCCAGGTTCGCAATAGCGTCATAACCATAACCATGTAATGGGAAAACATTGAACCTACACTGTTGGCTAATGATTAATAAAGTAAATTTCAATTCATAAAAATTTACTAAATTGAAACCATATTTCAACAGTAGTCAAATTAAACATAAAAAATGAAGTAGAGCAGAAACTCATGAATGAACTAAAAAAGAAAAAAATAATTTAATAAAGAAACAATTTCCAAATTGCACAAAACAAATAATTCTTTTAAGAAAAATATAAAAAAATCAATACTAGTTTTTGTAGAACATAAAAAATAGCAAACATAGAACTTAAAAACATATATACATAACAAAATATTGATATGCGTAAATTTGGAAAAAAATTAAACATTAATATAACAGTAAAATATCTTTAAATCAGGCTAAAATAATAACGATATGTTGGACTAATAACTATACTAATTAAAGTAAGAAAAACACTTTTATTCTATGTTCCTATAGAAAGAAAAAAAAGTCCTACAACCTAAATATCAAAAGCTCTAAAAGTTCTCAACTACAGTAAAATATTTCCGATGCTTTTATATTTCACCCACGTTAATAATCCATTTTATATTGTACATATCACTTTAACAAAGCGTTTATTCAATTTTTTCCTCTACAAAGATGATTATTAGGCTATCACTAAGATATGAAAATATCATAATTAAGTATATGAATATATTTTTTTAATGAAATTTTGTTTATTTGAGGCTGAAAATAATAAAAAAATATGCTTTTTTAACCTTATTTGGGTTTTTAAAATATTTGTAAGCCAGCATTTCCTGAATGCCAAAAACATCTGCTTTTGATTGGGTTTTAATTAATTTTGGCAAATTGAGAAAGACCTTGTTTTTCTACAAAACAACTTGTTTGTTTTGGATTGTCAAAATAAATTTTGTTTCTGTTATTGAATTAAAGTTCTAAAGTTTACATAAAAATTTAAATGGTTACCATATACCAAAAATTGGACCAAGTGTGGTGGTTTAATTTTTGATATTGTAGATAGATTTTGAAAACTTTTGCTCAATTATATTTTGTATGAGATAGCTATTAATATATATAACCAATCGATTATATATATTGATCAATCAAATATTTGAATATAACATTACTATAGTTCACCAGACCCTTCAAGTCTTACTCTAATTAATGTCATGATGATTAAAATCACCGATAATTACAACTTACATTTTGGGATTTTTTGGAAAAGATTACAAACAATTTATATTTAACTCAACAGAAACATCTTTTGTTGAGGTGGTAGGTGGTTTGTAGGTACATCCTCCAATTAATGTTTGATGACTTCTTATTACAGATTGAACACAGATTTTGATAATTAATCACATATTTCTTCATTGTTTACAATTTTAAATTTTTAATTTCAAATTCCTATGCTTGAGCTATAACAAATTATTAAACTAGAATCAGTTATCCTAAATTATCCTTGTACTGAAATTTGTTAACTGAAATGTCATTTAGTTTTTATCTAAAATCGGAATTTGTTTTTACACGTGATTTTTGAAACCAATAGACGCGCTTCCGGTACTATAAGAAAATTTTCTTATAGTACCGACTTTCGGTACTCTATCCACGGCGATAAATAAATGAGGAGAATTAACTTATGTTTTTAAATTTAACTTTCATTTTTGATAATATATAAGAGAGCATTTATAATATTTATATGTTATATCTACTAAATAATATATACCTTTGATTTGGACGCTTTCCTTTTAATCTACTTTTAAATTTTTTCCCTCCATGATAGCATGCATAATGCATACTATAAAATAACAAATCGTCATTTAACGTTCGTTTAATGCCTTTTTTCCTTGCAGATGCAATAGATCTACTCTCTCGTTTGTATAGAGAAACGTTAAATTCAATTTCATAGTTCTTAATCGCTTCTTCTAATTCTTTTAAAGAGTTAAAACTATCACCAACATTCAAAGTCATTGTTAACGCAAATCTTTGATAAAATCGAAACAATTATGCTCCTCCGCGTCCGAAAGTTTGGACGTATCTTTAACTTATTTTGTTAGGAATACGTCTAGACGTACCCGTAGCCACTGCGAAGAAATTTACTGTTCCACGCAGCTTTTATTTGCCTCGTGCACTTTAAGCGATAATGTTTTCATTTAAAGCTACGGTAACCAAATTTTAATCCCTACTTAATGCGATACTGCCCAAGGTTAAAAAATATACTGACAACGGATACTGCCAATGGTGTACGGAAAAATAATTGGCTTCGACGCCGGCTCTAGCCCAATAAGCAACATTGGAAGAAGATGTAAACTTCCTAGTTAAATACTCTTCCGCGGTGCTTTGAAATAAGACCGGACTTCTGGGAGCAACTAAATAACTATACAAAAAAACTCAAATAGAAAATTAGAGAAAGGTGGTGAGACCCTACGAGCATTTGTTTTTAAAAGTTACGTTCTAAATGTATTTTAAATGTTTTTAAACGTCTTTTAAACATTCTTACGTAAAATACGTTTAAAAAACGTTTAAAAGACATTTAGAACGTAACTTTTAAAAACAAATGTCCGTTGGGGACTTGCTAATTATATTGTAGTATTATTATGTCCTTAAAAATCTTTTTTGGCAATTTCATTTTGGTAATAATTTGAATTATTTTTGAACTCTAAATATAAAAAAGTTAAAATAATACATGAAACGGTGGTAGCAAACTAGCTCTGGCGAGACAAACACGTTTTGTTAACGAGTACATATTGAATTTCTAAAAATTGGAGTTCATAAATTACTACGGCTTGAAAACAGCCCTATGTTGATAATCTATCTTTTAAGTACAAATGCTCAAAACAACCACTCTACAATTATTTTTTTGTTCCCAAATTATATTGGTATAAGTCATAAATAGACAATTCACAGTAATAATTTATTCTGCTTTGTCTTTATCTAATAATACTTGAGTTATTAAACCGTGATGATTTTTGGGGTTGAACAAAATAAAGCACATTTATGTAAATATTTTTTCAAGTAAATCACTGATGTATTCACTTAGGTTAACAAACATTGTTAGTTTGTTGTAGCATGTTAATGCCGAACTCATAATTGGAATTATGCACTTGATCAAATTAAGTACGTTTACACAAATGAGAAGAAAATAAAAGAACAATATTTGTGATATTTTTGGTTTTGCTGTTAGGATGAAATTAAAGTGGTTTTTGACAATTGCAACAATAACTTTCCTATGTGAGTCAAAGATATTTGTTAAATTTCAACACAAAACAACAACAAGTTTTTATTTCTGTTGTTTTGTAAGTTGTTAGTTTTTGATAAAGTTTAAACTAATGCTGGGACTAAAGATATTTATAAGATTTTAAATCTATGCTTTTTTTTACTCACTAAGCAGAATCTTATTAAAATAATCTAAATTATTAAAGTAACGTTAAAGAAAACTAGCCTTGATAAGTTTTCATTCCTGATATTAAAAGTTTAGAGAACCAAGATACAAGTCGTCTCTTGAGCTCGTAAAAATAGTTGAAAATAAATCAGAAAAAAGTAAAGAAACAGTTAAAAATTTGTAATAGCGAATTAACTCACGTTGGCGCATCAACAGAGCTAGAGTTTTTATCAGACAAAAGTAATAGCCGTAAAGAATTAGACATTTTATTTGAATTAGCGCAACCGGACCCAAGTAATCAAAAATAATAGTCAGTAAAGAATTTTTTTTAATTTACTACGTTTAAAAAGCACAACGTACTCTCGCCTGCCAAATAAACGAGGGTGGGGGAGGGGAGGGGGGGAAAGGGGTTTTAATAAATGGGAGGGTGGGAAATATTTCTAAAATCTAATAAATTAGGGGGGGGGGGGAAGTCTTAATAAACCGGAGGGTCAGAATTTTAAGAAAGCTTAAAACACAAAAACACTAGAAGAAAATTATTAAACTCAGAAGAACTTTTTTTGAAACTGTACTTTCTATGTACAAGTTTTGAATTTTTCTCTGTTCGGATCCGTTTTCTTCATATTAAGGCGCGCAATATTATATTGCTTTTTTATAATCCCAGTGGCCACCGGACCAAAAAAAGACGTCTTTTGAACGTTCAAAAGACGTCCAAAACGTGTATAAGATGTTTAGAAGACGTCTCTTTTACGCCCGTGCTCACTGGGATGATGACAAAAAATATTTATCCTTCTCTTTATGAACAAACTTTCTTGTAGTGGCGTAGCAAGGAACTTTGCGACCGGGGCTAAAAATAAATTTTGCGCCCATTTATTCCCATTAGGGAGTTTTTCTTGTATATTTTAGATCCACTGCCAATAAGTCTTATGTTTAGCAGATATGTATAATATTTTTTAAACCATGTGTTAGCGTTGGAACTGCTAAAGATTTATATAATTGGATAATTAAAGATGGATGTGCGAATCGGATACCAGAAAGAATCAGAGTTTGCACTGTTGTTTGGAAATGTGATACCCTATTGTAAATATTTGATCTATTTAGTGAGGCAAAATTGAATTTTTCTGTAACCCACATGAAACACAGATGATTAAATTTTTCTTTTGGTATTATTTGATGGTCGTCAAGTTTTCTTGCAATTAGTTACTTTTCGTTTTCTAAAGAGCAAAAGTTCCGCTCTGACAGCATTGAGTTCTATGCTGATTAATTTATTGTAAACATTACACGTTTTTACAAGCCTTTCAAGAGCAGATAGAGTAGAGCTAAGCAGAATGAGGTCGTCAGCATAATCAATAACATCTGTGAAGTTTCCATGTATAGAAGTACCAACAAAGCTATCATTTTTTATAGTTTCATATAATTTTTGGGTGTATATGTTTTATAAGTGGGGCGACAAAATTGATCCTTGCCTTACACTTTGCTTAAGAGCAAATGAAACTGAATTGGAGCCTAGGTAAGAGACAGTTACACTACAGTTGTGATATAAATAAGATACAATGTTAACTATTTGGCAAGGTAGGTTTTTATCAAAGTAAAGTTTATCAAAGAGAAGATTCCAGTAGCAATTGTCAAAAGCTTTTTCAGCATCTAGCGAACATAAGTAAGTAGGCGATGTGTTGTTGGAAATGCGGAAATACAGAAATACAAACTTTTTTATGCAGAAATTTAAAATGAAATAATAAAAATAAAATAAGAAAATAGAAGTAAGAAAATATGAAATTAAAATAAAAAACTAAATGAATAAAATATGACTTAAACGCAAATAATATATGAATATATTTATATTTACATTAAAAAAAGTATATTTTTGTAAAAAAACGCATAATATAATTTATATTTCCGCGAATAGGTGTCACGTGGGGGGGGGGGGTGCCATTGTCCTAAAAAAAAAAAAAAAAAGGGCCTCGTTTTCGAAAACTTGCCGACTGCCATGACGACATTTGCCGACTAACTGTCTATACTACCGACTACCCTATATCGAAAGGGTCGACATTTGCCGACTAAAAATCATTGATGGGGGCGGGGGTATTACACCCCACATCCCCTTCGCGCCGGCCTTGTTTACAGTGGAAGTAAAATCTGTCAACTACTTGAACTTACAATTGAAGTAAGATCTAACAATTTTTATTCTATATTAAATAATTATTTATTATAGAATAAAAATTGTAATATCTTTAATAATTGTGTATTAAAGATATTACTTAAACAGCAATTATGTTTTATATACATAAATTTAAAAAATATTATGTTTATATGTAAATGAACATAATATTTTTAAATTTATGAAATTAATTTTTTTTTTCTGTTAAAAAAAGTAAAACCATATATTACATTGTTTTATTTTTTTAACAGAAAAAGTAAAGATAGTTTGATAATTTTGTGCCCTATTAAATCTTTGCACCCGAGGCAATTTCCCCACCTCGAATCGCTATTGCTTTCTTGACATCTTAAAAAGCTTTATTTCAAAATTGAAAACAAATAAAATTAACACTGACTAATAGTTTTCGCTGTTGCTCGCGCTTAAGGTACCGTCGCTTTAATTTTTTTCTTAAAGTCAAGGTAGTGATTTCTGATTGGTTGTTTTTTTTTCTTTTATTTAAAGAATGCATGCTCAAACTAAAACCCTAAATTAGTGGATGTATGTACACTCACTGCGCCTATCCCTAAATCAGTGGATGTATGTACACTCACTGCGCCTTGCCCTATATCAGTCGATGTTTGTAAATAATAAACATAAATGTAACTTTCAATATACTAAAATAATAATAACTTTCAATAAAAAAAATTGATCTAAAAACATTTAAAAACATTTTTCAGATTCTTAGACTCGATCCCGAAATTCAGTGAGTGATAAACAATTGAGATACCACAATGCTAAACGCACATCTCATAGATGCAATTCTTTTTAAATGTGTACAAAAACTTTCAAATCAACCAATTATATTCGCAGCCGTGGCTTAAAACAAACCAATCAAACTATACTACCGTGACTTAAAAAATTAGATAAAAAATTAGACCAACGCGCAGTGAATCGACTCATACAATCTAGCTGGATAAAAATGTTTTGTTCACGAATTCGATTTTTCTAGTCATGAAAGGTTAAAATAAATAATATTTTGTTGTTTTATTGAATAATTAACTTGAGTTTAATAAATTATACGTTTTTATTTGCGGAGGATAAGAGACCCTACCCTTAACTACTACCCTCCCCCCTATTTCCCCTCATTGCAGCAACCTCTGTTATAATAAAAATAGAATAATAAATATATTTGTAAAGCAAGAATACATAATATTATACAATAAATTTTATAATTAGTTATCAGAAAACTTGTCGTTTATATCCTCTAAACACCTATCTATTGAATCTTCAGATGACTCATCATTTGATTCATCGAACAAGTTACAATTTGCAATTCTTGGAGCCGGAACAATCAAATTCAAAACCTCTACTGGCAATTTTTTGCTTTTTATTGCAGGCAGCTCTCTAAGTGAATTGATAACAGGGTCGGATGTTATTAAGAGCATATTCAACAAATCCATATTTGGAGAAATGCGTGAATTTTTCCTGGTATGATGTTCTCAAAATCTCCTACAATCTTTATTTCGTGCTTCTTGAGATTCTTCTGAAAGTTGTCCAATCGGAAGAATACACGACCTAATAACTTCCGTGCTATGCATTAAAATTTTGTGGACTGTAACCGGCTTGTAATTCCACGAATATAAATGTAAATATAAAGTCCTTGTTTCGAAACAAATTTTTTCAAATTTGACACAATTAATGTCATGACCAGAAGATAGCGTTCTTAATAAAACACTAAATTTTTTAATTAATTCGACGTTTAATCCTGTAATCTCTCCGCTCTTTTCTGGATTTAAAAAAAACCTGCGAGCTGTGTTGCCATCATTTGTATTGCCATAATGTGGTTTCGGTCTATCTACAATTAGTCCCATTTGTTTTTTAAACTTTTGTCTAATCTCTTCCGAACGTTCTCTCATACGACATTTATCCCCATTGCTTCTAACTTGCCACTTTTTAATGTCTAAACGGTAACTAATGTGTAGCAAGCATTCAAATGTACGTATCCATGCATGCAAAGTAGACAAACCAAAATTGTAATTTTCTTTTTTATCAACCATTCCTTTTAATTCGCTATTCATTTTTTTTGGAGTAGCACCACAAATATAACATTTTTGTGTAGAGCGCGTATCGGTTAAAGCATTACAAACTTTTCCGTCTGTCATTGTAAGTAACAGATTGTGCTTCATAGTGAATTTAAATTTGCCAACAGTACACAGTGTTGGAAGAAGTTCAGATATTTCTTTCAAAACTTTGTCTGTTTCTATTACAGTAAATTCCTGTGTTTCTTTTGAAAATATAAATTTAATTGGTCGGCAATAAAGTGTTGACAATGGCCGAGGATTTTGCCAAATAATAGTATTAGAGTCATCACTCAATCTCAACGGGACAAACGCAAACACAAACAGAAATTTATCATTATCATCGGAGTTCTCAAATCTTTGTTTATAGGTACTGTGGCCAGAACTTCCGTCACATCCCCATTTGCTTATTAATGTAAGCGACAAATTAGAGGATGCATTTTCGGAAAATCGACTTATTGTTTCAATTAAGCGTTCAGTTGTTTTATTCAATATGGCTTGAAGTTTAATTTCAGCTCGTGTTTCTGAGATAGAAATAAATTCTTCAGGAGGGTAACACAACCTTTTGGATTTACATAAATTATAGTGAGACGGAAATACTTCATGCCCTGCTTTTAACAAAACACTTCATGCCCCACTTTCTTGTTTGTTTATAAGAGTGACTAGTACACTTTGAATCTACATAATAGGCAAGTGCCTCATCGTTACTTAACTGCCTGGTACCACAAATAACATCAGTAGATTTTCTTTGCTCTAAGGTATTTGTACTTTTTCTAATAGAAGTAACGTAGCTACTTTGACCCGACAAACGATGTGATATTTCAGCAGCCGTTGTTAATTCATTGGCACTCCACGATTGTAATAAGTCTTCAACTCTACGTCTTTTACTTTTTAAAGATAAGTCTTCAAAGCTTTTCTTTAGCCGACCTTGAGGCCGATTTCCTTCAGATGTTATGGAAGCACAGGACCGATGCAAACTTATTTTAAATTCTAATTTATTGCCCTCTAACCAACTTTTATTTTTCTTTAAAAATATATCAATTTTTCTATTGGCTGCATTCCACTTTTGCGCAAATTTAGCGGATATGCTTGCAACTTTTAACTGTATTTTTTTTTTCGAATCACTAGTAACATCTTCTGTAATATAGTCTTTCAATATAAAATCAAACAAAAGAGAATTTCGTTCTTCCGTTGTATGTTTTTTCCATACTTCAAATAACTCCAGTTTTTTAATAGAATACACTCGGTTTGAAAAAAGTTAAATAAAAATGAAATGGGCAAATAAGGGCAACCAAATCTTTTATATTTAGACAACTTATTGTTGTGGTTATAATATATAAAAAAATCAGCTTGGATATACTTGGATAAAACTAGTTACACGCTTTTAAAATTAAAAAACGAAAAAGAAATTGCAATTTTTATATTGTTTTTTTAAATCTATAGAATTATCATTTTTGCCAATTATTTTAAATAAGTTTTCAATAAAATACAAAAGTTCATACCTTCTAAAGTAAAATTCATGACAGCAGAGTTAATTATTATTCACAATAAATTAGTTATATGTTATTGTTACACAGCAAAATTGCAGCTATTTTCTTTAAGAAAAATATGTTTATCTTTAAGTAACACTTGAGCGCTAATAATTTAACACTTAAAATCGCGTGCTTTGAATTTTTCCCTAGGGAGTATTCAGTAATATCATGGGAATATCTATTAATTGATTCCTTGAATTGACTTTTGTCCAGCTAGATTGTATGAGTCGATTCACTGTGCAGCGGGACCGTTGCGCTAGACACAACAAGAAATGCTTTAGAAAGTTATTTCACACTTTATAACAAAAGAAATATCATTTATAAAAGGAACTCTTCTAAACAAATACACTTCTCCTTTCTTAAGATAAAAAGAATTTATTTTTTTGGTTCCACCTATTTTCATCTATGATGAAGATTCTTACTTTTGAGTAAAGAAAAAATTTATTTCTCAAAGTAAAAAAAATAACGAAACCATTTTTTATTGCTTCAAAATTAATTAACGGAGGGGGGGGGGGTCCTATTAAGATTTGGGGGGTCGGGAAAAAATAAAAAATTAATAAGCGTCCCCCCCTCCCCTTCATTTATTCGGTAGGCAATAACAATAAACTAACTCTAAATAATGTATACGATTTTTTTTAAACTTCCATCGTTTATTTTCAATGGTTTGATTGCATATGACATATTAAAACAGTATCATGTATAATTTTTGTTTAAAAAATGGAATGTGATTGGTTAACTTTAAACTATAATAACTACGCGGTATTTAATTTAAAGTTACGTTACTAATAAGACTGCTCCTTGAAAATTTTTTACTTCATTCTCATATGCTTTTACATAAGAATAAAATCGTCGTCGTTTGTTTATCGGCAACCAATTTCGGCCCGATAAACAAAATAAATTAAAAAATGTTCCATCGGCAAACGACATCGGCTTGATGTCTGCAAACACACTATAAAATGATTTTCTCTTTGAATACTTACTTTTGAATAGTTAGTATGCGCGGGCCTAAAGGCGAGTTTCCACTCATCCGTTTTTCAACGGGAACAGGATAGGAAGGAAAAAAATAATCACGTGAGCATGCGTAATAAAAGTTTTTATTTGTCCGAAAGAAAACTGCGCATGCTCACGTGATTATTTTTCCGTTCCCTTTGCCTTTCCCGTAAAAAAACGGATGAGTGGAAACTCACCTTAATAATTAAAAATACTAAGCACGCGTACTGACGTAATTCACACTTTAAATTTTAAGATTTTTTAAACTAAAGTTTGTAATTTTTTTACGAAGTATTATAGATTTCAGCTCTCGAATTTTCAAAAATCCTAACTTAACAATTAATTTTTTACTAGAAAGACAATACAAACTACAAAAGCAAGCTATTTAAAATGTATTTATAAATCAAAAAAAAAAAAAAAGGATAACACTGTTACAAGAAAATTAGTTTTATAAAAGCTAAAAGGTGCACACAAAAAATTGAGCTCATAAACCTTTGCACCAGCTTTGAATTTGCTAATTTCAATTGCGTGTTCTGAAAAATTGTTCTTTAAAACGAAAGAAAACGGTGTTCGATAACAAATTTCATAAAAGTAAAGAACTCTAACACAATGCTCATGTTTTGAAAGATATGCAAAAAACGCTAATATTATTTATCTTTTTTTATAAAAAAAGATAAATAATATTAGCGTTTTTTGCATATCTTTCAAAACCATTAAAAAACCGTTAAATTTAACGGTTTTTTAATGGTTTTGTTTAACAACCTTTTTTTTATTGTTTTTGCTCTTTTGTTAAGGCGTCTTTTTTATCTTAATCTTGTCATAAAAAAATGCGTCTTTGTTAATCGACAATGCACATCTAATAGATTTTTTTTTCTCGGCGTCAGAAAGACTTTTTTGTCATACTTATTAGTATACTATAGTATCCTATACATTATAGTATTCCTGCTTTTCATATATGAAAAGCTGTTTTCATTAAATTAAAATAATAATAGCTCTTCATACAAAGTATGACAAAAAGCTCTTTCCGATGCCGAGAAAAAACCATTTTCTACCTCTTTCATATGTTTAAACATAGGAAAATAATTTATAAATAAAACAGCAGTATTGTTCAACAGGATATTTTTTCATCTTTCTCATTCTCCTCTGTTTCTTAAGCGAGCTCTGTTTCTTGGTGTTGTTGAATACAATTAACTATTTCATGTCGAAACCTCCTTTCAAACAAGCTGGCTACGACTTTTAAAAAATGAGTGAACATTAAAAACATCCTCTTGTTTTAATGTAATACAAAAAAGCAAATGAAATTTGATTAACTGAGTGAAACACACACACACACACAGATATATATATATATATATATATATATATATATATATATATATATATATATATATATATATATATATACACATATATATATATATATATATATATATGTATATTTATATATGTATGTATATATATACATACATATATATATATATATATATATATATATATATATATATATATATATATATATATATATATATATATATATATATATATATCCACTGCGAGTCAGGCTATTTGTCAGTTGATGTATGTACTGAAGCCCCCAGCAGCAGGCTATTTCAGTATAACGTCAGATTGCTTACAACAGTATGCAATACTATTTGTATATATATATATATATATATATATATATATATATATATATATATATATATATATATATATATATATATATATATATATATATATCAAATTTAAAAAGAAATCAAATCAATAAGTTTCCTCAAGGTTTGGTTTCAGATAGTATTGAAGTTAAAAAGCTGTCATGTTTATATTTAAATGCTACCTCTCTCGATAACAAGTTAAATGAATTTAAAGTTGTGATCGAACAATACAAACCAAATGTAGTTGCTGTGACTGAGACTTGGTTCAATAACAATTCATGGGTGACTTCAATTTTCCATCTATTAGCTGGGCAAATGGCTGTGTAGATGTAATTTCAAATGAGAATGGAATTGAACACAAATTTTCAGATATTTTAAATTAAAATTTCTTTTACCAGCATATCAACATACCAACTTTCCAGCTGTCAGACGATCAACTTATAAATACCTTAGATTTAGTTTTCACAACTCAGTCAGCAAGTGTTAGTTTAATAGACTCAAAGTTCGTTCTGGTAAATATAAAAAGAGGTCATTAAATAATATGTTTTGATTTTATCTTAGCTGGTAAAGCAGTCAGTGACTATAAAAGCAAGCAATAATTTATGTTTGCCAAATCTAAGTTTGACAAAATATCTAATCTAATTTCAAATGTTGACTGTATAACATGCTTTAGCGATAAAAATGTTCAGGAAATGTTTGATAAACTTATTTATTACACAGAAGTGGCATGCAATCATTTCACTCCTACTAAAATGACAATCAACTCTCTAAAAATCAGACCAGCCTGGGTAAATGCCAGTTTAAAATTTCTTATCAGAAGCAAGCAAAATTTGAGATACAAAAATTGTGTAAATGGAAAGACCCTGTTCTAAAATTTGAATACAAATTGATTTGCAAAAAAGTAGAGCATGAGATCAAAAAAGTTGACAAAACTTTGAATATGATCTGGTAAAAAGAGCTGCCAAGAATCCAAAGCTCCTGTACAGCTACATAAACAATCAACGAGCAGTCAGAGATTCAATCAAAGCATTAAAAGGAACGGATGGTGAAACCACTCAAAATCCAAAATATGTTGCGGATATTTTAAACAAAAACTTTCAAGCAGCATTTGTGAGAGAAGACGATGGTCCGTTGCCTTACTTTCAGATAAGAACAAATGAAACGTTTATTATGACAACAGAAGATTTTAAATATGAAGATGTCTTTTTAAGATTAAAAAACTTGAAAGAAAACAAATCAAGTGGTGTTGATAACTTACATTCAGCTATTTTAAAAAACTGTGCATCAGCATTTGCTATTCCACTTACATATATTTTTAAAGAATCGTTTGAAACTAGCAAGTTGCCAGAGAAATTCAGATCAGTAAATATTACTCCTCTGTACAAAAAAGGTGAAAAAACTTAAGCAGTAAACTACCGACCAATATCACTCACCTCAATTGCTTGTAAAATAATGGAAGGTATAATGAGATGTAAACTTGAAATTTTTCTGAATGAGTATAAACTCATAGTCAAGCAGCAGCACGGTTTTGTTAAAAGTAAATAATGCACAACAAATCTACTTGATACACTAGATTTTATTTCCACCAGTTTAGAAAATGGTAAACCTGTTGATGTTATTTTTTTGGATTTTGCCAGGGCATTTGACACAGTGCCCCATAAAAGGCTGTTACTAAAACTAGCAGCTTATGGAATATCTGGTCTAACAATTAAATGGATTGAAGCCTTTCTGAAAAATAGAAAACAAAGAATTGTGCTAGGCGAAAACGTATCTTCTTGGGCAGAAATTATCAGCGGTGTGCCACAGGGGTCCGTAATTGGATCACTTTTGTTCGTACAATTTTCCTGAAACCTTAAAAAACATATCTATGCTGTACGCTGATGACGCTAAATTAATGAATGAAATGATTTCCTACAAATCAACAGTGTATTTGCAAGCAGATCTTGATAGAGCTTTTAAGTGGACTCAAGAGTGGCTTGTAAAGTTCAATATTTCATGCACTATGGGATTAATAACAGAAAAGCACCACTTTATATCAATAAACAAAAATTAAATCTAACAGAATCTGAAAGAGATCTAGGAGTAATTTTCTCAAACAACCTAAAATGGAAAAATCAAGTGATATGTGTAGGCAAAGCTAATCAAATGTTGGGTATGATTAGAAAATGCTTTGTTCGTTTAGATATTAGACTATTGAGATCACTTTATGTAATCACTTTTATCAGGCCACTATTAGAATTTGCAGTACCCGTTTGGTCACCAAATCAAAAGGGTGAAATTGACTTACTGGAAAGAGTTAAACATAGTGCAACTTGACTAATACCATCACTCAAGAAAATCAACTATGAGAATCGTCTAAAAGCTCTTGACTTAACTACATTAACAAATAGAAGAAAGAGAGGAGACATGATTCAACTTTATATATATATATTTATATATATATATAAAGTGACCAATCGTCCTCCTTTTGGAAGAACAGTCCCCTTTTTTTTGGTTCTGCCCTACCATGATCATTGTCTTCCTTTTTGTCCTCCTTTTTGTCCTCCTTTTTAATATTTTAAAATTAGTTTTATTATTTAAAAACTAATTGCAACTTTAATATGAGTGATTTCTGACTAGTTAAGGCCATTTCTTACTTAATTCTTGGCTCACATTGGGATATCGCGATTTCTATTAGTGAGATTTCACTGTTTAGGCTGGGTGAATAATTTAAAAGCAAATGCATTTACTTGGTAATTGGTCAACTTTACACAAATAAAAATTTTTTATAAACTTTTTACTCACGTAAAGCTAAGCAATTATTGGAGTAAATTGATTTCACGTGAATAAAAATTTGAGCAAATTTTCTTGAATTTTTATTCATGTTAGCTGAACAAGTTGCTCCAAAAACGCTAAGTAAATGCAATTACTTTTTTTTTTCACCTGGTCTTTCATCTAATTCCATAGTCGAGCGTTAATAATATAACTTATACAAAGTGTTTTGTTTTTTTAATATTTGCAAATATTTTGCTCAAGTAATTAGAGTCTATGTTTTATTTTTGAATTCTTAATTCTACTTATACATAGTATGTTTACATTAATATTATTTTATTTCATTTAAGTAATGAAAAAGTCAAACAAGAAAAAATGTCATTTTAATATTCAATTGAAAAACGAATTTGATTTCCTCATATCAAAAAGTGAAATTATTGTATTTTGTAATATTTGCAAAGGAGAATTTTGTATTGCAGTTGGAGGAAAAAGTGCTATAACAAAACACTTAAACACCAACAGACATAAGAAGTCATTAGATACTTCAGTTTCCACTAGTAAAGTAACAATTTTTTTTAAATCTTCTGAGGGTGAAAAACAGTTAGCTCTAATGAAGGGAACTTTTGCATATCATACCATAATTCATAATCAAAGTTTTAGAAGTATGGATTGTACAAGTAAATTAATGAAAACATTTCATAACGCTAAATGTTCATGTGCAAGGACAAAATGTGAAGCTATTGTTAAATCAGTATTTAAAAATGGCTGTGATAAAGTACTTGCAGAAGACTTGAAAAATGCAAGACTTGTAACAATTTTATCTGATGCCTCAAATCACAACGAAAGCAAATTGTATCCAATAGTAGTAAGGTATTTTAATATTACCAAGCGCATTCAAGTAAATATTTTAAATATAAAATCTATGGAAATGGTGAAACTGCTGACATTTTGTTACAGCACCTATACAGGGTTATAAATGAAATAAATTGAAATCTAAAATTGTTGCACTAACAGCTGATAATACAAATACAAATTTTGGTGGGCGAAGACGGAAAGGAGTAAATAATGTCCATGTAAAATTACAGGACTTACTTCAAAATAAAGCATTTAGGAATTGGTTGCAATGCACATATTTTGTCAAATGCAATTAACACTGAATCATGTGCACTGGCAATTGATGTAGAAGTTATAATTGCCACAGTTTATTTGTATTTTAGTTGTTTTACTGTGGCTACTTTAAAATAACTTTGCGAAGAAGCAAATGTCGAATACAAAAAGCTTTAATGATATTCAAAAGTAAGATGGCCTGCTTTAACACCTGCTATTGAGCGTATTTTAATATTGTTTGAACCCCTCCGTTCATATTTTTTAAGTTTAGAAATATGTCCAAAAATTCTTGAAGCTTTTTTCAATAATAAATTATCAGATATTTATGTATTTTGTTCACAATCAGGCAACTTTATTTCACAAAATGATTCAAAAGATTGAAAGGGATAATATATCTGCTGCAGAGGTTTGCCTTATTTTAAACAATTTTATCCTTCAATATAAATCACGACTTAAAGACAGTTTTATTCCTCTAATGATAAAAAAAAAGTTATCAATTTTAGAAGAGTCAAATCCTGGGGTAAGAGTTAAATTTACCAAAGAAGTGCAGAATTTTTATCAAACATGCTTCCAATATGTCGAAGAATGGTCTGAGACAAATATCACAGCATGTAACAGTTTTCAATGGTGTTTTTTGAGTTCACATGTTAATTGGGCAGATATAGAAAAATGTGTTGAGTTTTTATTAACAGAAATTCTTGATATTAAAATTAATGACAATAGTCTGTATGATGGAATAAGATGAATAAATTTATATTTAAGTTCAGATAAATTAGAACTATGGAGAAATGAAAATGTCAAAATTGATAAAAGATGGGTGGAAATGTTTGACCACTTTAAAAATGAACACATTCCATATGAAAATTTAGCTTGAATTTGAGTTGAGCTGTCCTGGTACTATTGCAGCAGTTAAAAGAGTTTTTCAATCGGTAATGATTTCTGGACCAGTGAAAAATCGCAATTAAATATTGATACTGTAACATATATATGTATATATATATATATATATATATATATATATATATATATATATATATATATATATATATATATATATATATATATACATATATACCCAGCTAACTCAAAACGTTCATGTACATTCGAAGAAAGTTGTGAACGTTTGAGCATGTTTTATGAACGTTTGAGCATGTTCTATGAATATATATATATATATATATATATATATATATATATATATATATATATATATATATATATATATATGTGTATATATATATATATATATATATATATATATATATATACCCAGCTAACACAAAACGTTCAATGAACATTGCGAACCTTTAATTACGTGCTCAAACGTTCATAAAATGTGCTCAAGCGTTCACAACTTTCTTCGAATGTACATGAACATTTTGCGTTAGCTGGGTATATATGTATATATATATATATATATATATATATATATATATATATATATATATATATATATATATATATATATATATATATATATATATGTATATATATATATATATATATATATATATATATATATACACATATGTATATATACATTTATTTTATAGCGCTGGGCGTATTTGCATACTCTGGAGAATCAGAAGACTCAAGTGTCGTAGAGTCAGAATTATCAGGAGAATATGATGCGTACACAAGTAGCAGAAATGAAAATTGTCAAAAAAAATCAAGGGAAAATTTTTTTGAATTAAATAATGAGGTAAGGAGTTTTTATTTAATTTAAGTATTATATATAATAAACTTAACATATAGTTAAGTAATTAGTAATTAAAGATTTTAAATACTTACAAAAATATTTCACCACAATATTGATAAAAAAATAAGAATTGGTCAAAAATAGTTTGCATAGATTAGGCAGTAAGACCGACGCAATGGAGGTGTGTATGACACCTTCCCATTAATGATTTTTTTTATTCATTTATTCGGCAAATTTAACCCTTTTAGACAAGTCAATAGGCAAATGTTGACTCTTTAGATTAGTTAATTGACAAATTTAGACAGTCAGTGGGCAAATGTCAACTAGGTTGTTGGTAAGTTTCAAAAAATATAACCTTTTTTTTTATGTTGGCAAAATTGTAATGGAATCCCCCCCCCTTCCCACACGTTACACCTACTCGCCCTGAACCCTGTTAGGCAGTTACATAAAAAACTTTAAATTTATTATTTTATATTTAAAGTGTGCTCAGGTGAAATAGGCCATCAAATGCTGCTCATTAAGACAAATTTATGTTTCGAGCCCAAATAGATATTAATTTATTGTAAGTTGAGTGATCAAGATTAATGATTGAGTCTTTACAAAGAATATAGTCTGTATTCTTATAAACTATATAGAATATATTAAAAATATAGTCCAGGGCTTGAATTAAGCGTATCCACAGTTTGAAAATTTTGGACCCTAATACCAAAAACAACTCCTATGAAAACCCTTTTGAGGGGTGTTAGTACATATGATAGGGATCTCATAACAATTAATTTTGAAATCAGGGATTACCGTCCGCAAGACTTATTTGACTTTATTAGTTTTATCTTAATGAAACGCTGTGACTTTTACTGAAAAATTTTTCTGACACAAGTTTACACAACGTTTCTAAATATAACAAGTATCAAAAGGTTAAGAAAGTGTTACTTGATAGTATTTGGTGTATTTTAAAACACCAGTATGATTTTTTTAAATTTTTATCACCAAAATAATGTCAACAAAATTACGGCGATTGTTTTCCGGGAAAGGGCTTCATAAATATCATAGTTTTGAAGAAAAATTCGTAGAATGTGCATCAAAAATGCCCAATTCAGCAAAAACCCACGAGAATTGTCGAAAATCTGTATGCATTATCTGCATGAAGAAAGGAGACCAAGTTCTGACAGACTTTTTAAAGCTAAGGATTCAGCGCCTCATCAAGAATGATCTGAGCTTCAATGACTGCAGAGTTCCTCTTGCCTCATGTCAGACATGTCGTTTTAAACTGAAAAAGCTTTAAGATGAGGATCCTAAGACGTGTAAACCAAGATTGTACAGGTTTGAAGACATCTAAATAAAACCGGCAACTCGAAGTTCAAACACCTGTGATTGTTTGATCTGCCAAATTGGGAGGCTCAAAGGTAAAGAAACTCACCCACTTGAGCAAAAAGACCAGCCTGCAACAACCAGTCAGCCACCTAAAAGTTCAGAAAAACGTTTTACAAAATGTTTGTCTGTTTTCTCATGAGGCCTTTCTCATCATTGCACAATTGGTTCACGCCATGAAAACTTGAAGCAACTGGCATTGTCAGATCCTAAAGGAGCTGAACAAGTTGCATCTTCCATTGTTACATCCAAGAAAGCATCTCCTGGAGGAACAATTCGACTTAGTCAATCAAGTGGGATGCATCTTCCAATCAGAAAAGGTAAAATGTATACTTACCACATTCTTCTTTAGAGAATGCTAATAGATTTCGTTTTTTTAGGTGGTGTTGTTGCTCAAGAGCTTTTTCCTTTCAGACCTTCAACAGGGGATATGGTTCAAATTCAACAGAATACAAAATTGTCTAACAACAGAATGAGGAAACTTGGATCGTTCATCAATCATATCAGCCCAACAAGATTAGTTGAACCAAACTTTCAAAAAAAGTTTGCTGAGTCTGGACAAAAATTGCAGGACTTTTTTACTGTCAGCAGCTTGAAGATTTTGGATTCTGGAGAAAACAGGGTTGTGGTTCATTGCAAAAGCATTAAGGACTTGAAAGATAGGATTGAAGAAGAAATTGGCTCCTCAAAGACTGCCTTTGCAAAAATAGGTATTGATGGAGGAGGGGCATTCTTAAAAGTGAGCATTGGAGTTATTGATGAGAAAGAAAACAACCTAGAGCCCCACAGTCCTGTCCAAAAATCTGCCAAACTCACGACACAAGTCTCAAAGCAAAGTCTGTTGCTGATGACACTCCTGAAAATTATTGGAATGTGCAAGAAATTTTTCGACTCATCAAGCTTAAAGAACTAATCTCATCAGAAGCTGCAGTAATTTCTTGCGATATCAAACTTGCAAACATTATTTGTGGCATCCAGTCTCATAGCAGCAAGCACCCTTGCTGGTGGTGTGATATTGAGTCTTCAAAGCTTCTTCTGTGTGGGAATCCCCGATCCTTTGGAGCTTTGTGGGTAGTGGCAGAGATGTAAGAAAATCCAAGGAGTTCCAAAATGCTGTCCATAGTCCATAGTCCCATCTTTGGTCCTGATCAAGCACTGATTTTGGAGTTCATCCCACCTATGGAGCTTCATCTTCTGCTAGGGGTGGTCAACCATCTGTTCAAATGCTTAGTGCAAAGATGGCAAAAAGCCACAGAATGGCCAACTTCATTGCACATCAAGGTTCAGCCTTTTCATGGAGGGAACTTCAATGGCAATGACTGCATGAAGCTTCTGAGGAAATTTGACAAATTGGCTGAAATGGCTAAAAATGAGAGCACTTCTGAGCCATCTCAATTCATTCAGACATTCAAAGACTTTCACGAAGTTGTCTCTGCATGCTTTGGAAAAACTTTACATCCAAACTATGAGGAAAAAATCACCATCTTCAAAAACAGTTACATGAGTTTGGGAATCTCTGTTACTCCAAAGGTTCACACTGTTTTCCACCATGTGGCACAGTTCATCAAGCTCAGAAAGAAAAGCCTTGGTCTATACAGTGAATAAGCCACTGAAGCATTGCATTCGGATTTTGGCAAGCATTGGCAACAATACAAAAGATTGAACACCCATCCAGACTACTCCAGTCAACTCCTGAAGTGTGTCATTGATTATAACAGCAAGAAAATGTAGAGTAGCTTGCTATGAGGCACTGAACATCAATGAACACGTTGCATTTTTGAGAATTTATTAGTTTATCTTTAGAATGTATTTATTTTGTAATAAATAAATGTTTTAAGATGTATTTTTATCATTTGTTACCTTATTACTTCATAATATGGTAATTTAGGACAGCCAAATATTTTTGGAGGAATTTTGCAATTTTTCAGGTTTTGTAATTTAAAAGCAAAAACTTCAATGTTGAATAAGTCTTGCGGACAGTAATCCCGGATTTCAAAATTACTTGTTATGAGATCCCTATGGTATGTACTAACACCCCTCAAAAGGGTTTTCATAGGAGTTGTTTTTGGTATTAGGGTCCAAAATTTTCAAACTGTGTATCGCGATTGTTTTTTATACTTTCGCGAATAGTTTTTTAATATATTTTCGCGATTGATTTACTTTTTTAGTTGTTTATTTACTTTTTTTCTAATTTAGCTTTTTTTTTTTTTTTGGCAATTCTTAAAAAGTAATGTTTTCATAGTAAAGTACGTCACACAAGGTTTGTCTTTTGAATAGAAGCATGATCATTTGCTCTTTTGCGCTGAGATTTTTATTCAAAGTAAAGCATTTTTTAATTTAAATTACTTTAAATCTCTACGTAGTAACAAATTAAAAAGAAATTTTTTTTTTTTTTTTTTTTATTTTTTTTAACAAAACAGCATTTTTATCTTTTTTTTAAAAAAACGTTGCTCCAAATTAACTTATTAATAATAAATTAAATTATTATTTTATAAACAATTTTATATAATTATTTTTACTACTTTAAGTATAATAAAAAATATATATATTCGTTTTTATTAAATAAAATTTCTTTTTGTAAAATTGTACTAAAAGAAACCAGCAACTTTTTTGCTTTCACGTTTTTCGCTTTTAACGACCTTGTAACTATTGAAGTTATATTTAGTTAACTTTACTGAATGGATAGAGTATATCACAGTAAATTAACTTATAACCTAAATCAAAAAAACCAGTAAAGTTAAGATAGTAACTTACAGTTACTCAAGTATTAATTTAACAATTATATTAATTTATTTAATATACTTGCAAAAGTTAGCCATAGACATATTTCAATTTAGATCTTACATATTGTTAAAACATAATATAAGCTTTTAACTAATAATTATTTTAACAAAAATTGTTGAATAGAATATGAAAAACGCGACACCAGTTTTTTTATATATTCATTTTATTTATAGCGACATCTAGACTAAACATTTTCTATAAATATGCAAGTTATTTTCAGGAATTTTATTTCAAAAGAAATCTATTTGAACAAGAGAACTTTAGCCTTAAAGTTCACTTATTCAAATAATTTTGTGATTGAAATTTGAAATTGAAAAAAAAATTTAAAAATTTAAAAAAAGTTTGATGAAACAAGGGAAAATGAAGATGAAAGATTTTTTTTTCGTAAATAGTAAATTTTGTTAACGTTTTGAATTATATATTTTTTCTTGAAAATAGTTTTAAAAGTAGTAACATTCTATTGTAAACATCAAAGCAGTGATTGCACATTGCAAGTTAAAATAAAAATTATAAAAAATTTAAATTAAATTTAATAAATTATTTATTAAGTTTTAATTTATTATTTAAAATTTTTTTCTAAAAAAATAATTTAAGCATATTCTTATACTTAATATAATTCGATTTATTAAACAAAATTTTTTGTTTTTTACTTTTTTTTGGAAAACAATTAGAATAAAAAAAAATTGAATGAAAACATCAGTTTAAAACCTTTTGAATGAAAAACTTAATTATACTTAAATTTTTAATAGTACGCTCGATCAGGAAACGATAATTTATAAAAGCGTGGTATCTAATGTTTTTTTGCTTTGATCTTACTCGTTTGGTCTAAAGACTATAAACTCGTATAGGTCTATAAATTTTTTTTTTTTTTCGCAATTAGATTTTTTTGCGTTAATTCGAGCCCTGTAGTCAATATGTTAACATAATAAACATTTTTTTATTATACAACATGTTTTAAGTAAAAATAAACTCCTTTTTTTTTCAAAGACAACCCCCTAAAAAATTTTTGCGGTACGGGCCTATATATATATATATATATATCTATATATATAAATATATATATTTATATATATATGTATATATATATATATATATATATATATATATATATGTCTATATATATATATATATATATATATATATATATATATATATATATATATATATATATATATATAATATAAATATATATATATATATATATGTGTGTGTGTGTATATATATATATATATATATATATATATATATATATACATATATATATATATATATATATATATATATATATATATATATATATATATATATACATATATATATATATATATATATATATATATATATATATATATATATATATATATATATATATATATATATATATATATATATATATATATATATATATATATATATATATATATATATATAGATAGATAGATAGATAGATAGAAAATAGCTAATTAACAAAGGATTGAAAAGACATTTTTTTAAATTATATTTTTATTGAATTTGAACTTAAATTTAAAACACAACCCATAAGTACTAATAGAAAACTTGTTAAAAACTTGTTTACTATCAATAAACAACTTTGCGTCAAAGCTATGCTAAATTATTCAGACTTCTTCTAATATTTTGCTTTTCAACTTTTTCTTACCAATTTCTTATAACCTTTTAGGCATATAAGTGAAGAAAAAGTTTGCTACCATTTATATGAAGTTAAGGTAGAAGTAACTTTTTTTTTTTTTTTTTAAACATCTTCGCTTCCAACAAGCCTGCAAGCAACCACTAATTAGTGTTGAAAGTTACTAGAAGAGAAAAGATAAAGATTGTAAAGCAAGATAACAATTGACAGATGACTTAAAAGATTGCAAATTATATGAATCAGGAAAGCAAGATGAAGGAAGCGAATTCCAAAGAACCGATGTTCGAGGGAAAAAACTAGACGAATAAGAGTTTTTGGAGCACTTTGGAACAGTAACAGAAAAAGGATGAGATTTAATTGAATGACGAGTAACATGAGAATGAATTTTAGTAGATGTCACAAGAGACGCTAGCTCTTTAGAGCAGTGCCCATTATAGTATTTGTAGAAAAGAGAAAGAGAAGCAACATTACGACGATAACTTATAAACTTTGATAAGTTATAAACTTCAATATTTTCAAATCAAAGAAAGTTTGTTGCTTGTAATGTTTCAATATTACTCGACTGGAGGTCATGTTCAAAATTAAAAAAATTTGCTTTCAACAGGTTAAGCTCACCTAATAAAGCTTTTTGTCTCTAAAGGATATGATGAGGTCTTTCCAAATAATATAACAAGAACACGGAATTTTATGCAATCATTTTACCTGTCTTTTAATCACCTGTCTTTTAGTTTGTCTAATCATTAGTAAACTAATGATTAGACAGAATGAACTAAAAGGTGCTTTAAAACACTTCAATCAACTGTATGCTGTTTTATTGAACCTTGTGTTAAACTTAGAGTGGTCTTGCAAAATAACAATGATAATCAATTTGAAACAATTTGAAATGGATTCAGAAAAAGTATTAGCTTTGTTTTTTGCAATAAATGAAGTTCAAGGCTTTTCTTTGTAACATTAATATTGTGTGCAATTTCAAGGCTTGTTCATAGCATATGTGAAGGTGTTGCTCAACAACATTTCCAAGTAAAAAGATAAATGCTTGAATAAGATTCAAACCAGTAAAAAATATCATCATTACTTGCTTGCAACAACCACGTAATTAGAAGAGTTTTACAAAAAACATTTCTTGTTATACACAATGCGACGACAAAATCAAAACCTTTTATTAACTTTAGTAGAGAAGAATCAGTAGCAGAGGTTGTTTGATTAAACATTCTACTGATATTTAAAAACATTACATATTCTGTTTACAACATATTTTGAGACAAAAAATGCATTAATGAAGAGCTTTTGGAAAGAATCAAAGATAAACAACTTGGCTGTATAATAACTTTACTCAATGATTCCAAAAGGATATAGATCTTTTAGTTTTTTTCCACAAATAATTGATTTTCCAAGAACACTAAGAAACAAAAACTACTTTTTATTATTGCAATTATAATACTAGTACTCTGTCTTCCTTTTTCCGAAGAATTTTGTGATACCAACCATCAGGGCCACATTTGCAACGATAATAAATCGGCGGCGCTTCTAGGCATACGAATAAACGTTTGTAAGAAAATTTAAGAAACTACATATCTACACTAAAAACTACAACTTTTTGAAGAAAATAAAAAACAAGCAAAAATATTTAAAAAATGAGGTTTTATATAACGAAGTTTTATATGAAATAAGGTATATCAATCTAAGTTTCTAATTATTTTATAGAAGTCAAAAATTTGACCTCCATCCAAAGATTTCAATTCTTTTTCAAATTATCTTTAATTTGACAAGCAAAATCGTAATGTCATAAAACCGTTATAGTATTTTGTATTCCGGCTTTTATTTTCTTTCTGACCATTTTAAATAAATAATCGTGCATAATTTGTTCAATTATTGTTTGAATTTAATTTTAACTAGAGATGGGACTTATTCCAAATATAGTCGGTTTCGAATCCAATTTTTTGTTACAATTCTTATTCTTTGCCAATTCCAATTCTTTTGCGATTCAAATTACTTTAATTATGATAATAGTATTAATGCAATTAAAATGATAAATAAATATGTGGTAATTAAAAACGCGTTGTTAATTAAAAACTTACACAAATCTTAATGGTGAAAAAATATGCAACAGTTCTATTGGTACAGGTGGTTTAGAATATAATAAGTAATATAATAGTGATACGCAGAATATATGTTTTGTAGAACTTTTTATTAATAAGTAACAATTAATTATTGCCTGTCATCAGTAACAGTATAAAAGATCAAAAGGCTTCTTTTCCAGTCGCAAATAAGCTCTGCGGTACTAAATAACCGCTCCAAAACTACAATAGATAGAGCTAGAGACATCTTATAATTTTTCTTCGCTGATTTTTAATCATTTAAGTTGTCTGTAAACCCTTATCTTGCTATATAAACTTTACCTTTTTTCTTACAGTAACTTCCAACTCTAATAGTGGTTGTTTGCAGCTTTGTTGTAAGTGAAGATGTTTAAAAAAAAATTGCGTTGTTCATTGCTTAGAATGCCATGCTTTATCTACTATTAAGTTATGTTTCACTTAAATCCTGACCAGTACCTAACTGTTTCAACATATCTTTTAAAAACATTTATGATCTTTAAAGTAACTTTCCATCCATTGAATCTTACATCTTGTAAAACTCACTTACTTTTTTTTTTGTGAGACTAATTTAAACTTTGTTTCAAAGAATAATAGTGATCACTCAGTATTGATTACTATTATTCTTTAATTTACAAAAACTCCTCACATGCTTGGCTTGGGCATTTTTTAAACAACCCTAACCACTTACATTTTTTCATATTTCTATACTTGGATAAGCCATTACAATGCTTACTAAAAAATTTGCGTTGATCAGTTATATAATATAATGTACCAGTATAATGACCAGACAGTACCTGGAGCAGGTGTGTTGCATTCTTAATTTTCAGCTACTTTAATTTCAAAATCCTCATCTAGTTCCAAGGTATTCAACTCACCGATTAATAAAATAACAAAATACTCAGCCTTTGTCTTGCTCCTAAAGATGTAATTTTGAAATCTGGGATCTAATGTTGTTGCAAATAGATATATGGGTACTTTCTCGCAGTCTCCATAACGCCGATGCAAAAATTTACATCGTGAATCTTTAATATTTCGAAAGATGATCGAAAGATGAGACATTTAGTTTTTAAAAGCTTAAAGTTTTTTGAAAACTAAACTGTCTCATCTTTCGATTGAAAAAGTTGTGTTCTGTTGGGCAGTAAATGGTGAATGAGGCGTTACCATTAAAAACACGTTTTTTCGTTCAGTTAAACAGCTTAGCATTTGGAAGATGATATTTCAATCAGTTGATTCATCTTGAATAATACTGTTTTTAGGCAGTCCTAAAACTTCCTGAGATTTTTGCAAAAGTTTTTATAAATTTATTGAATGCTTAAAATGTCCAACAATTTTTCTATAGGCGGCGATAAATGGAAAAATGTGTTTATTGTCGAGAAAATTGTCTTTAATAACCAAATGTAGTGTATTTGCAAGACAAAGAATACTTGAAAACTCTATACTAGTACATAGCTATATTTAGCAGTAACAATGTTGAAAACATTGTTTGTCCCCAACGTTCAAGCAATTCATTCATGACTTTTACAAGATTGGCTTCATTTTGGGAAAGGTATGGATAATGATACGTAAGTAAAAGTACAACGTATAGGTAAATGTGAATTTATTTCATATTTTCTCGAAGAAAGTGTGCTGTTTGGCTCAACATAAGCTTTGGAGCTCCACATGACAGTAGCACAGTTGGGATCAAATACAACGTTTAACATTAATTTTAAATTTTTAGAGTGAGGTTTTTGCATCTTTAGAATATGCTAAGAGGAGCATTTATAAATGAAGTAAAGCTGTTAAAGCGCAAAAAAAAAAATTTTAAAAGAATCGGAATTGTTAAAATTTGTTGAATTATTGGAAATTCGTTGAATCCTTAAGAACTGGTGGAATCGGAATTGAATATCTATATAGTTTTAACTATTATACATAATAAAAAAACATCAAGATAATAAAGTTGTCTTATATCATAACATCAACTCCTTTTAAAACGCAAAGAAGTTCGCAGCAAAATCAAATAATCAATGGATATTTCTTCAAAGATGTGTTAAACACTGCACCATCCCAAGATTCCTTCGTATAAAAAACTAACCGAACCGTAAATTTAGTAAAATCTTAATGATAAAAGTTAAAAAAATCTACATACCCAAAGCGAGCAAAAAAAAGATACATCAACATCATAATTTTGATTAAAAATTTGGATGAACTCATAAAATTGTGTGTAAACAATGAAAAAATTACAAATATTACAGATAAATCCTACGAATATATGTTTTTTCAATCAAGAAATAAGCTAAAAAATAAATTCGATTTATTATTATATGAAAATAGATATAAAAATAATGATAATCAAAGAGACTACAAGTTCAAAAAAAGAGGTAACACTTAATTTATGCGCTGATAATATCCCAACACATCACAAAAAATTACTTGATTTAGGACCTAATTTTGTTCCTATTTTGAGTAAGGTTCCATATGTGGATATAATAAGTATAATTGAAACGGCAGCTTTAAAGTTAAAATATTCAAACAAAAATATTAAAGCGAATAAACTTAGACAACATGTACTTCGAGTTTTAAAATGCATAAACCGGTTTCTACAAATTTAGATAAGGATCAGTTTAAAGCTCTCAAATAACTTCAGTCTAGCAGTACAACTAGTCTTTATCCATTTGATAAAAGATCAGGCTTTGTTCAAATTAATAAAAATAATGCTCTTAAAAAAATTGAAGAACAAATTGAAAAATCTAAAATCATAAACTATAATCCAACTCAAAAACTCCTTCACAAAGTTTTTACATTGGCGAAATGTTGTATTTTATGTTGGCGCAATGTTGTATTTTATGTTGGCGCAACGTATTTTACATTGGCAAAATGATGTATATTAAGTTTATTCAATGTTATATTTTACGTTTGCCCAACTTTACATTTACCTTTTGTCAGAATTGAATTTATTTGTTTTACGTTGAGCAAATACATATAAACATAAAATATTATAAATTTATACGCAGATGTAGTTGTAAAAGTAGTTGTAAAAACCTATTTATACATATATTTCAGCCATTTTTATGATGAGTTAACGTATTGTGGTTTATCCTCCTCCGGCTAGTTGCCATACAGAGGCCACATTACCTAGGCCCACAAACACAAATTCGGCTCCCCAAGGAGCGTCATAACCCGCTTTACCGACCAAAAGTAAGGTGAGTTTGTGAAGAACGAAGACATTTTATAGTAAAAGTTGGAAGAAGTCGTGTTAGAAATATTGCATTAAGAAAGCGGACAGAAATTGCACACGGTGTTAGAAGGTGCAAATGTCGTAAGCATAAATTAACATTGCTAATGGCATACGATTAAGGTGAGTTTCCACTCATCTGTTTTTCCGGGAACAGGATAGGAAAGGGAAAAATAACCACTTGAGCATGCACAGTTTTAAATTAAAACTTATAATATGCATGCCCACGTGATTATTTTTCCCTTCCCTTTCCCGTTCCCGTGAAAAACTGATGAGTGGAAACTCACCTTTATACTTACTATCAAGCATCTGATTAAAGAAGCATTATTTATGTTTGTTTTGCATGTGGCTTGATATTTCATCAAAAAAGGGAAAAATATTTTAGCAAAGTATATTTCCATAATCAACTGAAATATTTGAATGAAAAATAATTCTCATAAATTATACAAATGTATATTTGTATATCTGCCTTTTCTCGATGCAAATGCAACGTTGATCCACTGTATAATATCCAACGTTGTTCCAATATATATGGATCAACGTTTATTTAATGTATAAACATTAAATAAACGTTGGTTTATACACATTGAATCAACAAAGGGTTAATAACATTGGATCAACGTATGGTTTAGATTATGATAAAAGTCAAACTTTTGCGATATTTTTACATAATTTGGATCAACGTTGATTTATATATATTGAATCAATGTTGGGTAATATACATCAGATCAACGTTGGGTTTAGATCCTTAAAACAATCAACTTTTTGCAATGTTTTTACATACATTTATTCAACATTAGTTTATATACATTGAATCAACGTCGGGTTAGTAACATTGAATCAACCTTTGGGTTTACATTGTAAAAAGATACAAAAATAATCAATTTTTTGCGATGTTTTTACATACGTTGGACCAATCTAAATGTGACAGCTGTTTTTAGTTCCGTCGGTATTAATTTCATCATTAAACAAATGACATTGGATCAACGTTAGTTTTGCATTGAAAAAAACAGCCAATGTTTGCGATGGTTTTACATTAACCTAAAGTAAGTGTGCTAGCTTGGCAGTTCTTTTGAATTCGCTTCCTTCATCTTGCTTTTCTGATTCATATAATTTGCAATCTTTTAAGTATTCTATCATTCGTTATCTTGCTCTACAAACTTCATCTTTTCTCTTCCAGTAACTTCCAACTCTAATAGTGCAGTCTTATTGGAAGCAAAGATGTTAAAAATATTTTTTTTCCAGGTGACGCCACTTTTCCACAACTATATGGTGTCTTCAAAGCACATAAAGCAACTAATAGTTGTCCAATGCGAATGATATTAAGCATAATAGCGTTACCCAAATATAAATTATCCAATTATTTAGTAAATCTCATTTAACTTACCTCAAATTTTAACAAAACAAAACTTTGCAACTAAAAAAAAAAATTCAAAACAGTTTGTAGAATGTGATCAATTATGGTTTATCGGTCCTGGTGAATTTCAAGTTTCTTTCAATATTGTTTATCCTTCAATACCAGTTAAAGAATCAATCGATATTTTACTAGAACAACTCCGTAATAGTCAAGTCTTTAATTCAAAATTATCGTTTTCAGAAATAAAAATACTTTTAGATTTGTGTTTGTCAAACTGTTATTTTATACATGAAAACAACATACCCACATTAGAAGTTGCCAGTCCTGTAGGTTTATCATTAATAGAATTAATGGCAGAGAGTTTTCTGCAACATTATGAAGACCTTATTACCGGCACAAATCTTACACTACCAATATATGTAAAATCATTTAAAAGGTATGTTGGCGATGTTCATTCCCTTTTTAATAATGAAGAAGAATCAGAACGTTTTTTTTGAGTTTTTGTTTTACTTTTTCGTATTTTTTATTTGATTTTTTCGGGTACGTCCAACGAATAAATATACTTATACATATATATATAATATATATATATATATATATATATATATATATATATATATATATATATATATATATATATATATATATATATATATATATATATATATATATATATATATATATATATATATGTATATATATATACATATAAATATGTGTGCGATCTAATGACTGAACACCTAGTAAAACATAATTTGTTATCTTGGCATCAAAATGGTTTGTCAGACCTAGATTGTGCGTTTCAAATCATCTTGAAATACTGTATATTATTACTAAAGCTTTAGGCGATAATTGTGCTGCATTTCTTATTTTGCTAGACTTTGCTAAAGTTTTTGATTGTGTATTTCAGGCTTTGCTTTACCTCAAGTTGGCTGGGTATTTTTTTTGCAAAAAGATTCTTGTTTGGCTCAAGAACTTTCTTAACTGTAAAAAACAGCGTCTTGTTGATGGCAATTTCTTATTTGAATGGATAAATGTCTTGAGCGGTGTTCCGCAAGGATTGGTCATAGGATTTCTAGTCAATTTGCTCTTTATTAATCATACGCAAGAAATAGTTTAAATTACTTGCAAACTTTTTGCGGATAATAGCCAATTGGTTGACAAAATAAAGTTAGTTATTATCTTGGTGTATTTTCAGGAGGACGTTTATATCTTATGTAATTGGTCAAGCCTTTGGCGCATGGAATTTAGCATAAATAGTTGGAAAGTTCTAAAGTTTCACGATAGCTTTTCAGAATTCGGTATCCTCTTGAAAATGTTGGATACAATTGTTAGTAGTATTTCTTTTGAAGCTGTTAAGAGAACATTTGGTACCTAATTAGTAAAAAACTCAAATGGTCAGAACAGTTTAGTCAAGCTACTCTTGAGTAATCTGTTCTGACCACTTGAGTTTATTAGAAAAATGGAGTCTAAGTATATTTATGAAGTTTTATACAGCTTAGAGCCTTTAAAACCATTGTTGTAAAAACATCCAATAGGGTACCATATCAAAAAAGTTTTTTTTGGCTTGAAGATTCTAAAATTTTAATTTAAAATATTTTTTAAGCGTGTAAATTAAATTATTTTTTATTATTTGCACGTAAATTATTTTTCATTATTTGCGTGTAAATTAAATTATTTTTTAAGCGTGCAACGTAACGCGCGCGTTAATGTATATGCACGCATTGTACGCGTCAAAGCAACTCATGATAATTTTATTTTTATTAGCAAATTGGAACAATTTCAATATATAACGTCTTTATTTACAATGTTTGTTAAAATTTGTTGATTTTATGCCGTTTTTCGATTATTCTGAGGCATGATGCTCGGCGATCCCTAAACAATTTTATTTTACATATAAACAAAATGTAAAAATTGTTATTTATTGTTCTGTATTGCATAAATATATAAACAAAATACATATAAGTTATATTAAGATGGCAATAATTTAATTATGGATAATTTCGAGCTGAAATGCATAAACATATTAACAAAATATAAAAGTTGGCTTTTTTTTGCTCGTATTTTTATTTAAAAAAAGTCATACATTGAATAATATTTCTAAAATAAAAATTTATATGTGAACGTATGTTTGTTTCTTTTATTGTAGAAGCAGAGAGTTCTAATAATTTTTAATTAACTTTTTAACTAAAAAAATAAGCAACCATGAGTGGCTGCAGCAAATTTTTTTTTTAATATATTTTAACTACTTTTCCAAACAAAAATCAAAAAAAAATTTTTTTTCTTCTATTAACCTTTAAGCAATATATATATATATATATATATATATATATATATATATATATATATATATATATATATATATATATATATATATATATATATATATATATATATATATATATATATATATATATGTATATATATATATATATATATATATAATTTAAATGTTGACGTCTTTTACGAGAGAGTATATATATATATATATATATATATATATATATATATATATATATATATATATATATATAAACTAATTTAAAACATCAGATAATACGAATTCTCTCAGTAGTAAATAATTTATTTGATATTTTCCCCAGATTATAGGCACCGGCATCATCAGCATATAATATAATATAATTACAAAAATTGTGACCATTAAATAACAACAAAACTTATAAATTATGATGTCACCTTTAAAATGGCTTCTTTTACCTAAGTATGAAAAAAATGAAGTCCAAAAACGCAACCGTTTAAACCCGGAGGAAAGTCAAGTAACCTTTGCCTAACTAAAAAATATCACATATTAACATCAAAAATGAAATTATTAAACAAAAGAAATGAGCCTGTATCAAAATGTCACCACGAAAATTTTTTTATAAACAACTTTACCGTCATCAAAGCGGACACTGCATATTATTTTTTGTAATTAATTTTTTTGTCGTTAAGATTATTTGGAATATCTGATGATTGCCATAGGCGTGAAACTCGGAGTCAAGTTTCTTTAACTATCAGGTGTTATTCAATTTTAAAGAATATAATTCCCTCTACTCTGTATTGAGCACTCTATACCGGTATTTATCAAAACAATTATAATTAAATATATATATATATATATATATATATATATATATATATATATATATATATATATATATATATATATATATATATAGTTACATCAAAATATATTTAAAAATAGTTATATGCTGCCTTTTTTTTAAAATCAATTAAATTACCGACTAAACTATATTGAAAAGGTCAACATTTGCCAACTAACTGGTCAAAAAGGATCAAATTTGCCCACTAAGGGTCAAATTTGCAGACTAAAAACCATTGATGAAAGGGGTGTGTGCCCCCCATCAATGATTTTTAGTCGGCAAATTGTATATATATATATATATATATATATATATATATATATATATATATATATATATATATATATATATATATATATATATATATATATATATATATATATATAATTTGTAGTCTTTGCCTTCATGAGAAATTTATAATTTTATATCACAAAGAAAACAACCTGCTCAATAAAAAAGACGAAATATTATCTAAATGTCAATATTCCAACAAATTTCTGCTGTCCTCTTTTGATACCAGAGACTAAATAGTTAGATCTCTTATTTTGTCAGAAGATGTTCTGCCATAATTTTTAATTCATTTGTACACGGTTACTTATAATGCCTACCTAGCTGTCCCAAGAACGCCACTTATTCGGAAAGTTAGCGTACACATCAAGATACCCTGTGATGCAAATTTTGAAATCATTTAATTTTGTCCGCGGATAATTTAATTTGAATTTTCAAATTAAGTCAAATTTTGACTTTATAGTGCACTAATGCTTGTAGAATTTAAACCACTCAATATAATTTGATAAAAATTGGTACAAATGTAGAAAAATAGTCACACCAAACCCTGGACAAAATTTCAGCCTTATTGGATGACTGGTGTAGGATTTATTGCAGTTTTAGTTGAAGTTTTGTCAGTTTTTTGCTACTTATACCTCAAAGCATTACCGATTACTTTGAAACTCTGTCATTATTTTTAAAATAACGGTTACATGAGTGTTCTACTATGTAATACCAACATTTTTTGTTATAATTATTTTATCGGTACATGTACAGTTTTTGTTTTATAGACCAAAATAGTGATTTTCAACTTAAAGCGTGATTTAAATAGTCTTATGCTAATAGTGTCGACACGGCCTTCAAAGTGGAGGGGGTCAACCCCTCAATTTCAAAAATAAAATTTATAATTTTTAAAATAATTGCCTATATTTCTAAAACAAAAGGTCCTCACAAAAAAAAAGTGGGCAGGCCATGGCTTTCTCGACGGCCACGTATGCATAGCGTGAATATATCAACTTTTTTTAAGGTATAAACTAAATTAAAAAAGAAAATAAAAATAATTCTAAAAAAATGATTAAGAAGGATTTCTAAGGATACCTACATAGAAAATAAAAATATTTATTTATCTGAAAACAGAACAACTGTGAAAAAACCAAATATTTTTTATATCGACAAAGATAATTGACTTAAAAAGTTTAGATAAGTTAACTAAAAAATCTGACCAATACAAAGTTTGGAGGGCCAGTCAGAGGAAAACTACCCTAGCTAAATAACTAATTAGGTTGAAGGGTTGTTTTGAAATAAAGCAATCTGTGTGACAAGTATCATTAGTTTAATAAGTGCGACAATTATCAATAATGTAGTTTCCTTACAAGTAAATAGTTTAAACAATTGTTTCCTGGTAAGGAAAGAACTATTCAAGAATTATTTCCTTGTAATTTAATATTACCTCAATTAAATCAAGTAAATATTTCCTTTATTTTAATAGTTTTTAATTAATAATATGTGTTACTAAGTTAAGTGAATTATTATCAAATATAAATTTAGGTAAAATTTTGTAAAAGGCAGAGTTTGATTTAGTGAAGTCAAATTTAGTGAATTGCCACGATGCCAAATCAAGCAAAAAATCATGATGAAATTCTAAGGTTTGTGTGCTTGCTCTGTCTGAAAAAATGTTTAAGACAACTTACTACTTTTCAAGCAGATCGAATGCCAACTGTACAAGACCAAGATCAATATCAGTGATACTCTGGTACCAAAAGGGTTCTGCGATTCGTGTAGAATTACTTTGTGCAGGAAACAAGATGGAAAGAAGTTGCACTCCCTCCTTTGTTTGATTTTAAGTCAATACAAGTGAGACCTGAAACAAGAGGCACGATGTGTTGTTGTCTAATATGCCCAATGGCTCGTTCAAAGCCGCAAGAAAAACATCCTCTTATAGAGCAAACCACTATTGAGAAAAAACCAAAGGTGCATTGCAGCAAATGCCTCAGCCCTTTAGGAAAAGGTTTGCCCCACCAATGCTCTCAAATAATGTTAAGGGAAAATATTCAATCTTTAGCAGCAAAAGATGCCAAATCATCAGAACAAATTGCGTCTCAAGTTATTTCCAATAAAGAATTATTTCCGGAAGGAACTATTATACTGGCTAAAGCATTCAGCGGGCCTCCGCTTACAGTTACCCCTGGTAAATATTTATACAATTATAATTAATTTTAACATATAAATATATTTACAAATTATTATTAATTTTAACATATATATTGAAATAAAGTCTTAACTATTAGGAAATAACACTAGATAGATTTCAAGAAGTATATTTTTGACAAGTTTCTAATTTCTTTAAAAACGAATAATTTGAAAGTTTTACACAAACTTACTAAACAAAGTTTATTGTAACTATAAAATATGTATGTTTTGGTTTTAGGTCAAAATAGTGCGCAGACACCATTAAGTGCTCCGAAATTGACCACTGTAGCCCTTGTAAATGTGCAATTAAATATGGGCCTGTCAAACAACGGATTAAAGAAACTTCTTAAAACTATAAACAAAACATCAAGCAGCAAGATGGTAGAGCGAAATTTCTATTCGAATTTTCTAAGACTAGGTCAACAATTGAGCGGTTTCTTCACCTGCAACGACTAAAAAATCACATACGAAAAAACAGATTCTTGTACAGTTCATGTTGTTGCTCACTGCAATGATTTATCAAGTCTTGTGAATCATGTTATTCAGTCCCTCAAAATTTTTGGTGGCTATTTTGTTAAGCTCGGAATTGATGGTGGCAAAGGTTTTCTCAAGTTTTGCCTAAGCAATGTTGATTCTGCGTTAAGGGATGAAACCAGGGCACTGCACCAACAACAACCTCTCACTCAAAGGACTGGTAAAGACACTGAAATCAAGAGACAAATTATTGTTGGGGTTTCAGAAGATTTACCAGAAACACACTCCATATTAAACAAATCTGGTCACTGATTAATACAAATGAAGTTAAACTAATTTTGGCTTGTGATATGAAAGTTGCAAATATAATTTGTGGTCTTCAAACTCATTCAAGTACGCACCCTTCCACCTGGTGTGATGTCAAACCCAATTGTCTTGCCAAATCTGGAAACTTGCAAACACTGGGCTCAATTAATTCAAGCCTTGAGTCTTTTCAGCGATCTGTCGGGGTTGTTGCTAATGCAAAGCTGTTTGGCAATGTCATTCGCAAGCCAATCATCTGTGGGCCTATTAATGTTCTGATTTTGGAAATCATTCTACCAATGGAACTGCATCTCCTTTTAGGAGTTGTCAACCATCTTTTCAAGATCCTTAAAACTGCTTGGATAGAAGCTGTTAGGTGGCCAGCCACCCTCCACATTCAACTGAGTCCGTATCACGGGGGCCAGTTTGAGGGAAATGAATGCAGGAAGTTTCTATATGGATTTCACAAACATGATTCCCAATATTGTGTACATAATTAAAGCATTCAAAAGCTTCAATTTAGTTGTCAAGGCTTGGTTTAGATACATCCTTCAGCTGGATTTTGCTGAAAAAATTAAAAATTTCAAAAAGTGTTACCTAATGATAACTGGTGCAAGCGTAACACCCAAAATTCACGCCGTCATCTACCACATCAAGGATTTCATCAGTCACAAAGGAACCCCCTTGGGGCCCTATAGTGAACAAACTGTCGAAACTTCTCATCAAGATTTTTATCAAAATTGGTCGAAGTATAAGCGAAATAATAACCATCCAGAGTACAAAGAAAGATTGTTGCGCTGCATAATTGATCTAAACAGTAAGCATCTTTAAAGAACATCATTTGAGTTATTAGAAATTAGGCTGCTGAAATTCATATTTTACGGCATATAATGAATATTTTTACCATCTTTAAAAGTAGTATTATAGAGTATTTGTATTTAAAGAGTACATTTAGCTATTTATTAATAATCTTTTGGTGGAGAAAATCAAAAAAAAATTTCTTAAAATGTAATTAGATATTTGATGGTAATACAATGTAAAATATAGGATTATAATAGTTTTCACTTCATTTTAAAAGTAAATGAATTTAAGAAGGTCAATACAAAATATTTTAGGAGATTTACTTTTTTTTTTGTTTTACTAACTAGTAGTCCTTTGACTAGATTTTGCATTTTTTTTTAGTTTTTTTTAATGGCAGTAGTTTATGCCTTAGGAAATGTTGGTACATTCAAGCAAAGCATACATGGCTGTCAACGCCAGGGAGGCTTTGGGGTCATATCCTTCTCTCCTTTTTTTATGAGAACCTTTTGTTTTAGAAATATAGGCAATTATTTTAGAAATTATGGATTTTATTTTAGAAATTATGGGGTTGACCTCCTCCACTTTGAAGGCTGTGTCAACACTATTAGCATAAGACTATTTAAATCATGCTTTAAGTTGAAAATCACTATTTTGGCCTATAAAACAAAAACTGTACATGTACCGATAAAATAATTATAACAAAAATTGTTGGTATTACATAGTAGAACACTCATGTAACCGTTATTTTAAAAATAATGACAGAGTTTCAAAGTAATCGGTAACGCTTTGAGGTATAAGTAGCAAAAAACTGACAAAACTTCAACTAAAACTGCAATAAATCCTACACCAGTCATCCAATAAGGCTGAAATTTTGTCCAGGGTTTGGTGTGACTATTTTTCTACATTTGTACCAATTTTTATCAAATTATATTGAGTGGTTTAAATTCTACAAGTATTGGTGCACTATGAAGTCAAAATTTGACTTAATTTGAACATTCAAATTAAATTATTTTCCGCGGACAAAATAAAATGATTTCAAAATTTGTCTTGATGTGTACGTTAACTTTTCGTGTAAGCGGCGTTCTTGGGACAACTAAGTAGGCATTATAAGGATCCATGCTTACCGTGTGTAAAAACTGTGCGTGTTTTTAAACGTTTTTTCTAAGGGTTTTAGTATGTATTAATAGCTGATGATTGCCGTGTATGGCACGAAACTTTAAGGACTATTAAAAATATTGTTTTTCATTCAAACAAAATTTAACTATTTATTGCTTTATTATAGTAATAGTGAGCACTGTTTTACGTTCAAGAATTTTTGTATTATTTTAATATAATATAATATAATACATAAACATAATACTGTTACTAGAATAATAACATCAATAAAAGCAACATATAACTGTTAATAATTTTATTAAAAAATATCCTATCTTGTATATATTTTTTATTTTATACATTTTTTTTTTTAAAATCTTTACATTTATATACAGCTTTTTTGTCGTTCTTGTTTTATAATTGAATGTGCGTATGCTTGTGTGGGTATATGTATGGGTATGTGTATAAATGTGTGTATAGGTATGTGTGTATGTGTATGTATATGTATGTATGTGCATAAGTATATGTGTATATGTGTATGTGTGTGTATATATGTATATATATATATATATATATATATATATATATATATATATATATATATATATATATATATATATATATATATATATATATATAAATGTATATATTTGTATGCATGTATGTATATGGATGTATGTATGTTTATGTGTATATATATAAACGTATGTGTGACATATATGTATGTATGTATATATGTATGTATTTATGCATGTATGTGTGCGTGTATAAGTATAAATTTATTTAAATATACTATTGTCATTATTATCATTGTTATTATTGCTATTACCTTTATTTTTATTAATATCATTATTTATTAATAATACCATTATTTTTTTTAATACCATTATTTTTATTGTTATTAATACCATTTTTATTATTATAGTTATAATTATGTTTTATTTTTTTACGTTATGACTTTTAGAGTTGTTATTATTTATTATTAACATCATTACTATTAGGTGTTTACGCATCATTAATAATTATATTATTTGTAAACATCCTTGAATTGTAAAATCAAGTAATTCAGAATATATTGATTGATTGATTCAAACAACCAATCTATAAATATATATATATATATATATATATATATATATATATATATATATATATATATATATATATATATATATATATATATATCAGGCCTTGCGATAAAGCGTCGGGCGATGTGAATTTTATGTCATCCAAGGGCGATTTTGCGTGTAGCTAGGGCTATTTGCGTCGAGCAAAAAATTTTTTGTTTGAGTATATTTAAAGATATTTTTGAGCGGAATTTTAATAAAGTAATTGACGATTATTTTAACATTTAATAAAGTATTTTAAAAACCGCATGCAGTTGAAATAAAAGTTTGAATTTAAAAAAATTAAATATGCTCATTATTTTCAAGTTGAAAAAATTCAAAAATTAAAAAAAAAAGTTTAAATCTTTTAAGCTAACATTTTAATAAAATTATTCAGCAATAGCAACATTGTCGATAAAATTGAACAAAAATACTTTCTTTTAGTTTTAGATTTTAAACTTAAATAATTATTTTACAGGGGTTTGATAGGTTTTAAAATTATTCCATAGATTTAAAAATATTTATTAACTGTTAGACGTATTTAAAGTATTTAAGAGTGATTTTGAGGAAACATTTTAAAAATTGGTGAGGGCAAATAAAAAAAAAAAAAGATTGATATTAAAACGTATTCTACTTAATTCAATGAAAAAGTACAGTTATTAAAATTTTTGTAAAAAGTAACTCAAAAAAATTACTTAAATAATAACGATCGCTTTTATGTTAAAAGTTACCGAAACTCATCGAAGCGTGCTCAAGAACAGCTGCTGAAAAATAGAACGTCAATAGTTTTTCGAATAATTTTTAAGAATAATTTTTAAGAATAATTTTTTCGCTAAAATATTTCTTTTATACCTATAAGATTTTTATTCTAACATTTTATTTTATTTTACTAGAAATAAAATTCCTTGTTAACATTAAAAATCTATTCAAAACGTTCGTTTAAGTTTTTTATTAATACAAGTGATTGTGCTTATCAACCGCTTTATGAAAATAAATAAAAATAAATAAATAAATATTATATAAAATCGCTTGTAAAAATATTAGCTATTGCACAGTTTTTAATCGTACAATATTAAAATTTCCAGTTTATTACTCGCTGACTTTTTAAAAAGAAAAAATAATTATATGAAAAACTTTAAATTACATATTTAAGAAAAAAAAAAATCAAATATTAGCATATTTTATAATCTTTTTTAAATTTAAGTTATAATGTTTTTTATTTGTTTAGTATAGACAAAACGTGACAAACTCGAGAAAATAAACAAATGTTTTTACATTTTAAAAAACGAAACATTCCAAAACATTTTTAAATAATAACATTTCTACATAAACGATTTAAAGTAGTTTTGCGGTAATTAAATAAATTGGTGCAGTTAATGTCGATAAATATGAAAAGCAAATAAAAAGAATTTAATGACGTCAAAAATCACGTCGTGCTTATGCATCGCGCAGCTCTTATTCATCGCAAGGCCTGATATGTATATATATATATATATATATATATATATATATATATATATATATATATATATATATATATATATATATATATATATATATATATATATATATATATATATATATATATATATATAGATTTAACAATATATATGTTATCATTAAAGTAAGTTATGGAAATAAAATCAGACTATGTGTTATAGCCTAATTTACAAATTAAGAATATGGCTAAAGAAGAGAAGATCCAGATGGCTTTAGCGGAATTGGGAAAAGGCATATTAAATCAAAAACAAGCTGTTTAAAAATATAGCACACAATATCCACCTTTAATAACCATGTAAATGGAAATCACTTTGAAACGGTTAGTAAAAAAACAGTTTTAACTATGACTGAAGAGCTTATGCTAGTGGCATAAATTGTCCATCATTAAACCGCATAAATTAAAATTCATCCAGAAGATATTTTATATTATCAATGGATGACTTGTTGATGTGGTATATAGTTTTGTGGTACTTGTTCATTTCTGTTTACTAGCTATAATTTCAATTCAGATTTATATATTTTTGAATGCATATAAATACAATCATCTGTGATATAAGAATCCAAAATTAAAATAATTGTTTTATATTATCAATAAATATTTTTATTCAGCTCGTCGATCTCTACATTTGCAAATAAATATTTACAAAAATCTATTAAAAAAATGTTTAACATTTGTAATATGTAAAAATATTTTTAAAATGTTAAAGTTTAATCATAGTAATCTTCATTCAAAGATTAAAGTCCGAAATATGCATAACCTAGTAGTATTTATTTAAAAAAAAAAATTGTTAAACGATCTTGTTCTCGAGCACGTAGCATAGAGTTAGACATGTGAGGAAGCTAGCTACATACGTTGGGCCAATGCATGTAAATACATTGCCAACATTGGCTGTTTTCTCCAATGCAAATACAACGTTGATCCAATGTTAGTTTTATCGTATTTATATTAAAGAAAACCTTAATAATGACGTGATTAAAAATAGTTGGCAAAATTATGTTTGGTAATGAGCTTAAATATATAATATTTAATGTTTATGTATATATGTTCTAAAATTTAAAATAAATAAAATTAATCCAAAAAAATGAAATTTAATGTTGTGCAAACGTAAAACATAACGTTAAATCAACTTAAAATACAACGTTTCCCAAATGTAAAACATAACGTGGTGCCAACATAAAATACAACGTTAAATCAACGCAAAATATTACGCAATGCTGACTTAAAATACAACGTTGGGCCAATGTTGTTTTTTTATTGTTGGCAACGTCACATTTGTAATCAAAATGATGTAAAAAAAACGTTAGCAGTCGATGTTGAGCCAACGCAACGCACAATATTGTTCTAATGTTTTATCAACATATGTGTGCTAGCTGGGTAGAGGTTATGAAATAAACATTAGCTTTATCAAAAGTTTGATAAAACTAATGCTTGTTTATTGAACCCTTTTCAAAAATTATTTTTACAACAAAATTATTTTCCTCTTTACAACAAAATTATTTTCCTCTAGGCACGGCTAAGGTAGTTCAATGCACCTGCACAATAGATTGTCTGCGTTAACAGATAATGTTTCACTGCCAAGTTTTTAAAGCCATTAGAAAAACTTTTCTTTATTAAGTTTGGGTTTCATGAATATTATTACTGAATAATTGAATGCGATAAACGATTATTCGTTTAAGGAATAGTAAAATTTCTTTAACGAATAGTAATATACTAGTATTATTATTCGTTTAACAAATATTAATATTTTTTATGATCAGAAACCAAATTTTTAAACAAAGTTATGATCATGAGAGAGACAACAAATTTTTATTAATAATAAAATAGTATAAAACAAAAAACATATATATAAATATCACTTTATTAAACATTTTTGTTGTTTTATTGTACATTCTCACGTAAATTTTTTCTTGCAAATATAATACCCAAATGGAATTATTAACAATGTCTAAAATGTCTAAAAATTATACTAATTGTTATGTGCAAAAGGAACTTTTTGTGTAGCAACTTTTAAAACCAAAACCACTTTTTTGAACTTTAAACTGGATTTTAACAAAAAGTTGAACAAACAACAAACAGAATTTTATTATCATAAAACTTATAGACCAAAGTTTTTATTTTTTATTTTTTTACAATTTTTGCCAATAAAAAAAAATTACAGTCGTAACTTAAAAAAAAATATTTATATGACCGGGGCTAGAAGAAGACAAATTTAGTCTTATCATTAAGCCCCAAAAAATGCGTCATTACTAGACAAAATATAGTTTAACAATAAAATATAGTTTCAATGTATATATCTCTGATTTATATTATAAAAGGAAACGTAAATATATTGCATATCGTTTAAAGTTTATAGTTTTTTAAAGAATAAGATTTAAGAATTGTTTTGTAAAATAAAAAAACAAAATTTAACAAAAATATTAAAATGACAAAAAAAAAATTTAAGAATTGGTTTGAAAAATAAAAGATTTGATTTTATATAAAAAACATTTTTTTGTTAGAGCAGTTTTTAGTTTAACTTATTTAATTATATTTAAAATACTTTTACATTGCGAATAAGGTAAAAGCAAATAAACAGTAAAAAATTAAAGTAAAAGAATAATAAATTGCGCAAAAATAAAAAATAAATTTCTCAAAAAAAAGACTATCATCCAAAATAACAAAAGTATATGTACATATGTTGATTAATTATGTATTAATATTCTAAAGTAATTAATTAATTAACTATTAGTTATTGATTTCAAAATTAAAGAAGCTTTATTAGAAAAAATTTAATTCATTTTCAGTTAACAAAAGTAATTGCTTTAGTTTTGTTTTGAATTGGTTTAGAGAATAATTAATTTTTAGTTCATTATTTAATATTATGTTCCACAACTTTGGTCCTCGGTTTACAATAGAGAGTTTAGTAGCGGAATAATAAGTTTTGGATTGAATGTAGTTGTATTTTGAAAATCTAGTAGGGTATATGTGATTTTTTTTTTCAAAAATTGAATAAAATAAAATTGGTAATATATTTTTATCAAGTTTGAACATGAAAATAAGACACATGATAGAGGTTTAGTTTATATACATTTAGGATATTAAGTTCATTAAATAGTTTTTATGTGTGTGAGAAACGATCTACGTTTGAAACTATCCTTATAGCCTGTTTTTGTTTGCTAAGCAATTTTTTTATTTTCGTCGCGTTAGTGCTACACCAAGCAATGTTCGCATAACTTAAGTAGCAATGAATAAAAGAAAAGTAAATGTTTTTTAAACAAGGTCGATCTAATAACTGCTTATCTTTGTACATTATACCTAAATTTTTTGAAATTTTATCTTCAACTACATGTATATGTTCCCTCCAGGTTATATTTTCGTCTAGAAACACGCCTAAAAACTTTATTGATTGCTATCTCTTTATTAATTGATTATCAATAAAAAGGTGCGAAAGTTCTAAGAAAATATCTGATTTATTATGTAAGCGATGGAATAAAATGTATTTTGTTTTAGTAATATTTAAATATAGCTTGTTTAATTTAAACCATTGGGTTAATTTGTCTAGTTCTTTATTTGCTTTTTGAAATAATGTATTGATATCTTTATTGGAATAAAACAAGCTGGTATCATCTGCAAATAAAATTGTATTTAAAATGTTAGAAAATTTATTTAAATCGTTTATATAAATGAGAAATAGAAGTGGTCCTAAAATTGATTCTTGAAGAACACCACATTTAACTGTCTCATAATTAGTTCTTTCTTTATCATATACTATATACTGCTTCCTATTAGTCAAATAACTCTCGAAAATCCTATTAGTTATATAACTCGAAATTTCTATTAGTCAAATAACTCTCGGTCTTTTAGAGGACCTTTAATATGAATGATACTGTTTGTTTAATAAATAGTAACAGTGGTGTTGCTGGAGTCAATATCACCCAGTACCGTAGACTTTCACTAACAGGGCTGACAACATGAGTTTGAAGTGGAGGGGCACAAACATCAATTTTTTATAAAAGTCTTTTTATAAAAATTTAAAATTTATAAACAAAAAAAAAAAAATGTCCTTTCAAAAAAAAAGGGTTCTGAGCAGTTCTGTCATATTTGCATTTTTTTCATTTTGGTGTCACTCCTCTGCGTCAGGCCCCGGTGGTGTCACCAGGTGTGGTCTGTATCCCCACACCCTTATTGACGTCACTGAAAAGTAATATTCGGTTATTACTACAAAATAGAAATACAAAATATTTGTATATTACTAACGAATAGTTAGTACTATTTGTTCAATGAACCATAATACCCGTTAGAATTCTTAACCATAGTGAAGGAATATTTGGTATTCGGCTTTGTTTAGCTTCTATTGGCAAAATAAAACAAACTTCGCCAGGCTTTGTCACAATTATCTGGAGACCTTGAACTGTTAATAAGGTTATTTTTTTGGCTTAAATAAGATAAATAAATTTTATTACTTTAGAACATACGTTTCTATTATGAAAAACGTTATATAGCATTTTCACATTGTCCTAAAATGTACAATTCTAACTTTGCTATAAATTATAGGCAATTGTAATCATCTATAGTTTATCAAATATAGAATAATCGCCTATAATTTATCAACAGTATCAAATATTTATTTATATTTATTAAATTTTATAATAAAGTTTTACGAATTCTTTTTCTATTAATATATGCTATTGTTTAATTTTTTAGCAGAACCAAAAATGTTCACTTACATCTGCATTTCGGCTAATGGACTTTGGTGAAATGGATTCAGATATAAGATTATTTTTAAAACCCAATGCCCAGTAAGTAAATTTAAATTGAAAAAATTAAAAGAATATAGATATATCATCAAATAAAAAAATGACTTTTTTGAGTTATTGTTTTAAAGAGTGATAGCTAACTTCTTGAGAAAAGTCAAATTCTTTAAAACTTTTTTATTTCAAAGTAATGCTCCTTGAAATGAAATACAGTATTTTTCAGAAATAGATTGATATGCTGATTGGCGATTGTTGTTATCATTTCGTAAAATGTATTTAGTTTTTTCTTTTTTGTTATACAAATTATGAAAAAATACAGGAGAAATATTGTTTTTACATTTAAACATTAAGCAAATAATATTAAAAATATTAGGCTAAAAATATTTGGTTTTCTCAAAGTACTGTTGCGGGAAGTAGCTCCTTTTAACTACTCCAGGTCAGGTCAGGATAATCGAGATCAATCTTGCTACTGGTATCACGTAACCCAGTACCACCTGCCACAAGCCCTGCTGCCTTGCAGAGTGTGCTCTTCTTATGCAAAGGCTAGGAGAAATAAACTCCGACTAAAAATTCCCCTGCCTTGGGGCTCTTGGTTGAGTAAAGGCTAGAGATGGTGTCTCGATAAAAACACTCATCTTGGACAGATGTTAACTGCATCCAGCTAAACATCCCCTGCCTTGGGGCTCTTGGTTGAGTAAAGGCTAGAGATAGTGTCTCGATAAAAATACTCATCTTGGGCAGATGTTTACTGCATCCAGCTACTGTCTTGTAGAAGGCCTCCTAGGCAAAGACTTTAGGGGTAAGCAGAAAAATTCTGCTTACCCCTATAAAAAAAAGTAAAAAAAAATTTCTATAAATTTTTTTTTAAAAGTTAACAGAAATTTCAGTGAAATTCAATCCCAGTGGGCACAAGAACATTTTGCAAACCTTTTTTAATGATCCTGTAAAATATTTTTTAATGGTTTTTTAAACGTCATATGAAATGGTGACCGGACATTTTTTTAAAAACATTATTTATTGGTTTTTATTACGTCTAAATGAGACATTGTGTCGTTTTTAACATTTTTCTAACAACTTTTTTTTTAAGTATAAGTTATATAAGTAAATAACTTATGTATTACAGAAAAAGAACCTTTTCACAAATGAAAACTTAGGTCTAATAATCTAGATCCGGATAAATAATTAAAAGTTTTACCATTTTGTGTTTATTTACAATTTAAGCATACAAAAACATAATAAAGTAGTTTTTTTTTTTTTTGCTATTCTATTGAGTTATTAATTCTATTATTTTCTTTAAACTATTGCCTTTCAACTTATCGACCAAATTGAATTTTGCTGTATATGACAGGCCTTGCGACAAAGCGTCAGGCGATGTGAATTTTACGTTGTGCAAGCGCGATTTTGCATGTAGCTAGGGCTATTTGCATCGAGCAAAAAATTTTTGTTTGAGTATATTTAAAGATATTTTTGAACGGAATTTTAATGAAGTAATTTACGATTATTTTAACATTTAATAAAGTATTTTAAAAACCGCACGCAGTTGATATAAAAGTTTGAATTACAAAAAAATTAAGTATGCTCATTATTTACAAGTAGAAAAAATTCAGATTCAAAAAAAGTTTAAATCTTTTTAAGCTAACATTTTAACAAAAATATTCAGCAATAGCAAAGTTGTCGATAAAATTGAACAAAAATACTTTCTTTTAGTTTTAGATTTTTAACTTAAATAATTATTTTACGGGGGCTTGTTAGGTTTTAAAATTATTCCATAGATTTAAAAATATTTATCAACTGTTAGACGTATTTAAAGTATTTAAGAGTAATTTTGAGGAAACATTTTAAAAATTGGTAAGCGCAAATAAAAAAAAAAGGATTAGTATTAAAACATATTCTACTTGATTCAATAAAAAAGTACAGTTATTAAAATTTTTGTAAAAAGTAACTCGAAAAAAATTACTAAAATAATAACAATCGCTTTTTTGTTAAAAGTTACCAAAACTCAACAAAGCGAGCTCAAGAACAGCTGCTGAAAAATAGAACTTCAATAGTTTTTCGAATAATTTTAATAATAATTTATAAGAATAATTTTTTCGCTGAAATATGTCTTTTATACCTTTAAGATTTTTTTTCTAACATTTTATTTTATTTTACCAAAAATAAAATTCCTTGTAAACATTAAAAATCTATTCAAAATGTTCGTTTAAGTTTTTTTAGTAATACGAGTGATTGTGCTTATCAACCGCTTTATGAAAATAAATAAAAATAAATAAATAAAAAAATATTATATAAAATCGCTAGTAAAAATATTAGCTATTGCACAGTTTTTATTTGTACAATACTAAAATTTCTAGTTTATTACTCGCTGACTTTTTAAAAAGAAAAAATAATTATTTGAAAAACTTTAAATTACACATTTGAGAAAAAAAAAATCAAATATTAGCATATTTTATAATCTTTTTTAAATGTTTAGTTATAATGTTTTTTTATTTGTTTAGTATAGACAAAACGTGTCAAACGTCGAGAAAATAAACAAATGTTTTTACATTTTAAAAAACGAAACATTCCAAAACATTTTTAAATAATAACATTTCTACATTAATGATTTAAAGTAGTTTTGCGGTAATTAAGTAAATTGGTGCAGTTAATGTCGATAAATATGAAAAGCAAATAAATAGAATTTAATGACTTCAAAAATCACGTTGTGCTTATGCGTCGCACAGTTTTTATTCATCACAAGGCCTGATGTGACAAACCATAGAAATCTTTCATGGATTTCACTAGCATGTAAAAAAAAATGCATCAAAATGTAATTATAATAATAAGAAATGAGTAATGGAAAACATCACACAGTATATTAAAGGAACAATAGAAAAATTTAAAAAGTGTAATATTTTGAGGATAATGTTATACTAAGAATTAAATACAACATAATGTTTAAAGCGTGCAAACCGCCATATTTATTTCAAGTAATAATAATAACACGAGACATGTGTGTATTATACCGAACACGGATATTACATCTTCCTTCTTAAATTTTTTTTTTTTAAAAGTTTAAGATGTGTATTTATCATATAGTTAAACAAATTCTTTATAATATACACTGTTAAATGAAGTATCTCAAGTAGGCAGGTCTGTTTTTAGTCCTTAAAGATCTTCGCAAGTCAGGCTGTGGTTAAGTTGATTGAGTTTCAGGAATACAGGTAGCTTCTATTTCATTATTTACTGTTTCCTCATTTGATGTAGGAGATGTGATAACAGCCGGTAAATTGTATGGCAAACCAAGTTGTTCATGCTAATATACTAGTGGTTGCTCATTGGTTTTAATTAGATGTTTACGATTGCGTCGATATACTCTTCCGTACTTATCTACCACGTTGTATGATCTGGGTAATGTTAATTTTTCTTTAACTGTCACTTTTTTCTATTTTCCATCTTTTCTCACACGGGCAGTATCGTTTGCTAGGAGATTTGGGAGTTCAGATGCGTTCCGATCATAGTATTGTTTTTGACGATTTCTGGACTTGGTGATCTGACTATAAGCATTTACAGGAACTGCTGGTATAAGTAAGTCATGGTGGACAGGTAGGGTTGTTCGTGTTCTTCTGTTCATGAGAAGTTGGGATGGGGAGTAGTCCATACCAGTGAGAGGCATGTTGAGGTATTCTAGAAGACCAAATTCAGGGTTGTCGCATTTTTTTAGTATTTTCTTCATAATTTTTAGCGGCTTGTGCAAGATATATTCAAGAGGTTTATGATCACTTTCTATTGAGACCTGTCGCCCATAGGTATATTTGTTGAAACGTTCACAAACAAAAACTATTGCTAAAAGTTCTTTCTCTATCTGGGTATATCTCTGTTCTGCTATGGTTAAACTACGAGAAGTATAGCTGATCGGGTGACCTTCTTGCATAACACAGGCTCCTAATCCATGTGAAGATGCTTCTACCTGAATTTGGACATCTTTTGACGTGTCAAAAAATGAGAGTACAGGAGAATATGAAAGAACCTGTTAAATTTTTTCCATAGCACTGGTATGTTCGTGGTTCCATGACCAGTGTATGTCTTTTTTAAGCAGCTGACGGAGGGAAGCTGTTATCTCTGACATATTTGGGATGAATTGTCGCAGGTAGTTGACCATTCCTAAGAGCCGTTGCAAATCTGCTTGACATGCAGGCAATGTGTATCCAGATATTGCTTTAGTTTTTTCAGGATCAACTCTTATGCCTTCATGGCTGATTATATTGCCAAGATACCTGACCTCAGATACTCGAAATTGTATTTTTTTTAGGTTGAATCTTATGTTTCTTTCACGAGCTCGTTGTAAAATTTGTTGGAAAATTTTATCATGCTCTGTATCTGTTTTAGCTGCAATAATTAAGTCATCGTGGATAGCCAGAACATTAGGGATATCACCGAAATTAAGTTCAATCATCTCCTGTGCAGCATCCGATGCGCATGATATGCCAAACAGCATGCGGTTGAATTTGTATCGGCCATAAGGAGTGTTAAATATACATAGCTCAGAGGAAGGTTCATCTAGTTTTATATGCCAATAGCAATCAGCCATGTCTATAACAGTGAAAACTTTGTTGCCGCAAAGTTTGCTAGAGATTTCTTCTTTAGATGGAGTGGTTTTGTATTGTCTTAAAACAGACTTGTTTAGTTCTTTCGGATTGATGCATAATCTTAAGGACCCATCTTTTTTCTCTACAATGACCATTGAGTGTACCAAAGGTGTCGGTTTAGAAATTTTTGAGATAACTATGGCTTTTACTAGACGGTCAAGTGTGCTTTTAAGTTTAGGTAGGACAGTCATTGGTACTTTCCTTGGTGCATGAATGACTGGGATTGCATCTTTAGCAAGTGCGATATGATAGTTTCCTTTAACTAAACCAAGGCCGGTAAAAACATCACTATAATGTTTTAAAATGTTAGTTTTATCAATTTCAACATCGTTAATGTTTAGTATTTTAAGAGATTTGCAGGAACTTAGACCAAGAAGTGGTTTTATGTCAGACAGAGATACAACATAAAACTGACATACTTGTGAAATATTATTCTTTTTAATAGTTAGGTTGCAAATTCCTAGTACAGGAATATTGTTTCCACCATATGATTTTAGTTGAGTTATTGTTTTTTTGAGAGGAGATCTTCCAGGAATAGAGTTGTAGATGTTGTATGGAATGACGTTACATTGAGCTCCAGTATCTAATTTAAATGTTATATTTTTGTTGTTGACTATAATATTTGTTGTTAAATCGTCAGGACATTCAATTGATGCTGCAACATGATGAATATATAACTCTGCAACGTTGAGGTTGACTTCTTTTTGATCAACTTGGTCTACACGATTAGTATTAAAGCGGTTAGTTTTGGATCTGCATACTTTAGCAAAATGGTTTAGTTTTCCACATGCTGTGCACTTTAGGCCATATGCTGGGCAAAACGAAGTAGTATGTTGTCATCCACAGTAGTAGCAAGATTTTTGTGAAGGTCTATCAATCTTTAGGGAGTTGAAATTAGGTCTGTTTCCATGTTTATTTATAGAATCTGCCTGGATTGTATTTTCGAGAGCTTTTAATTGTGTTTTTGATGTTTCATATGCTCTCATGAAACTGATTGTTTTCTCTAGCAGCTTTATTGTCATTCTCTGGCAGCTTTAGAGTCGATTCCACAGACTACTCTGTCACGTATTAGGCTTTCTTCGAGGGTTCCAAACTTGCACGTTTTAGCTTTATTTCGTAAATCAATTAAGAAGTCAGTAAATAGTCTGCTGTCTTGCATACATGTATTGAATAAATAATGCTCATAAGTTATATATTTTTTTTGGGCTGAAATAACATTTAAACTTTTGAACTAAAGGTGTTAATTTATTGTTTTCTTCGATAGTGAAAACAAATGTATCATATACTCTTAAAGCGTCTTCGCCAATCATATGAAGGAAAATGGCACATTGGATATCTTCGTTCTTGTCATTGACTCCTGAAGCTATTTTATAAAGATTCCATCTCGGCTTCCATTTTCGCCAGTTTTCTGAAACATTACCATTTAAATTCATGGGCTCTAATGGTCTAAGTTGTTCCATTTTATTTAAAACACAGGTTTACTTCTGGTACCATGTAATATTCTGAGGATAATGTTGTACTAAGAATTAAATACAACATAAAGTTTAAAGCGTGCAAACCGCCATATTTATTTCAAGTAATAATAATAACACGAGGCATGTGTGTATTATACCGAACACGGATATTACAAAAAGTACCTATAATTACTTGACTTAATAAAGTATTTTTAAAATGATCTATTTCCATAAGTTCCAGCTTGCTTAAACAATAGTAGAAAACATTTTGACATTATTTCATCCAAAACATTATTAGCAGAACTGAAAAAGACTTTAAAAAATCATAGATAACCATTTAGTTTGATCACATTTTACTTTATTTAGAAAAACTTTATACATAAATGTAAACAAGATTATAACAATAAATAAAACTTTGCTTTATTATTCAAAATTATTTCACTTTCATCAAACCTTGTTATATTATTTATTTTATCATAATAAAATTATGAATCTTCAAACTCAGTCTTTTCCCCCAGGATATTCACTGCAGATAAAGACTTTTTAAGACTTTAGGCATCGTAGTTCCATATATATTGCAGATTGAAAACCTATTAGAAAAAAAAAGTTCAAACTAAGTAAAATATTAATAAAAAACTGTTGCAGAAAACTGAAAATTAAATTAAATACAATAAACATCTTTTAAAAAGGATCTCTTTAGTCCTTTAGTCAAGATTTAGGTTTGTCAATATTTATAATTGCCTTTCTTTATAACTTGAAAAAAAATCTTTTGTATTTTTTAACTTAACATAAAGTTGCTTTCTTAATTTTTTTCTAATAGATAATTTATCTATACTTGCATCTTTGTTACTCATAATTGAGAATGGTAGTTTAACTTTTTTCAGTATATATAAAAAATAATTTTAATTACATAAAAAAATAATTATGAACAAACACACACACGCACACACACACACACACACACACGCACACACACACATATATATATATATATATATATATATATATATATATATATATATATATATATATATATATATATATATATATATATATATATATATATATATATATATATATATATATATATATATATATATATACATCAGGCTTGGTCAGGAAGGCGTACGATTTCACGGCTTTATGTGACCACGCTAATAATTTTTTTTTTCAACAGTTTGACCACAGTTTTAACATTTTGATAAAGAAAAAACTTATCTTAACTAAAAAAACAAACTTATTTGAAAAAAAAAAACAAAACAAAAAATAAAATAAAAAAAGCTTAATAACAAATAACTAAAACAAAAAAACATAAAAAAAAAAAAAAAACTTAACTAAAATAAATATGATTATTGAAATAATATGATTATTCAAATTACCTTTATAATTACGGTTAAAATAATAACTTTGAATCTTTACTTATGTTTTTATAATGTAAAACTAGTCGCGTCCCGTCTGCTTTGTTACCGCACCATATAAAATTATAAAACATTAATAGTAAAAAAATTAAAAATAAGAATACTAATCGACAAAAAAGTATAAATAAACACTTTTGTTTTTAAAAAAAAAATTGCGAATTAGTGGTATTTTTTAAAAAAACGATTAAACTTAACGAGGAAACTTTTTTAATGTTTTTTTTTTTGAGAAGAGAGAAAAGTCAGTCGTCATTTTTGTGAAGCGCGTTCCTCCCCACCCCCCACCCCCCAACCTTTAAAAAAAAAACGTTATTAAAAAAAGTTTCCTTGTTAAGTTTTTCCCCTTTAAAAACTAAAGAAAAATACATTAATACTTTATATAAAAAATCTTTAGCAGTGAATTGTTACTTTATTTAAAAGCGTTTTAATAATAGAGAAAAATAAAAACTTCACAATTCTTTGTAGTAATGTAAACAAAAGAAAAATAATTAAATCGTTTCTTTTGTCAGAAATCCAATATCAGAAAGCAAATAAGGAAAAATGAAGGTGAGAATGAAAAATAATGAACAAAACCAGGGGCGGATCTAAAGTATGTCTAGTACGTCTGTAGATGTACCCAAAAATAAAACTGAATCTAAAAAAAAAAGTTAATATATTATTTCAATATTGCGCATAAAAATAATTTTTTTTAGTTTAACCGTTAAGTGAATTAAATTTAAGTTTTATTACCTTTATACAAAAAGTTATAAAAAAAAAAAAAAAATTCGCTTCTTGTTTAGAGTAATTAAAGTTGCTTTTTGTTTGGAGCGGTAAATAAAAAAATTTAACAGGAGGTTATAATAATAAATAAATAATATTTAATTAGAAGAATCAATGGACGTGCCCAATATTTTTTTGTTAAACAATAAAAAACGTTTTTAAATTTTTATTTTTTTTTGTTATAAAAGCAAAATATCAATTTCTTTACTTATAACGATTTTTGGATGTACCTAAAGCAGTACACCCTAAGTAAAATCTTAATTAAAATCCATTGTTTAGCGATAATCAGGAGATGAAATATATTTTAATAGCTACTACATATCAAAATAAAACAATGGGCGTACCTAACATTTTTTTTTTCTGTAATTGAGCTTTTTATTTAGTTTTCAATATTTAAATTTTAAGTAATCGATTTTATTTATGAAAAAACACTGTCGGACGTACCTTCCTACTTTTACCCTGAAATATTTAAAGTTTATTGTGATATTTAAAATGTCTCGACTCTGTAAATATATGAAGTTTTCTTAATAAATTAAGTGTTTGCAACATATCCGTGTTTGTTGGTTGGCGAAAGAAACTATCACTCAGATGTCGATCAAAGTCCACTTGTAAATATGCGCATGTTTGCTTTAGATAAAATTATGCAAGTTAAAAAATTCTAAATGCGCGGTCTTTAACAAGGCTTTTAAAGGAACACAAAATTTGGATGTAGAAATAAAAACGAAGTTTTAAAAAGTTATATAGGATTTCCAGTAGTTAACTTAACAAAACATAAAAAATTTAAAATAACAGACTAAATAGGCTAATTAGCGCAATCGAGTTGTTTACAAAATATTACAATAAAAATATAAAAAAATCAAAGGTTTATCAATTAAAGTTTTGAAAAATCTATTTCAATAAATTTATCAAAACAATATTCAATAGATTTATCAAAACATTTTTTAACTTATTTAAATTGTTGAGTTAGTAACAAAAAGATTTGTAAAATAGTTTTTGCGGCTTTCATAAACAAAAGCTTTTATAAACATTTCAAAACAATCTGCATGTTTTGCATAACTGTACCTAATACTCATTATTACAAGTGATCTTTGATCGACATTTGAACGATAGTTTCTTTTACCAACCGTAATAATTTGATGATAAAATTCTTTAAGATCAGCTCAGATATTATCAACAAAAAACGCTTCTTACATATTTAATGGTTCAAAGTTCTATAAGAGAGTTTATCAGTTTCTTAGATTGCACAAATGGTGTTAATAGTACAGAATATTTTATTTTTTGGTAAAATCGGATTCCTTTTTATCATGAATTGTGATATGGTGGTGCTAAAGCAATTAATGGTCACACTAAAGATTTGTCATCTTGTATTTTTAATCTAAATAAAAAAAGCTGCATACGCTCATTGCAATAGTCATAGATTTAATTTAGTTATTTGTGCCTCATACAAAGTGCAATATGTCAAATATCTTTTAAGCACTATGTCATGTTTTGCAATATGACAAGTATCTTTTTTGGCACACTTTAATGAGATATCATACTTTTTAAACTTGTACATATCAGGCAACAAACTTTAGAGGAGCATATTGAAAGTAATATTTCATATTGAACATGCTGGGTGGAAAAGGTTTACTTTTATTTTGGATAGTTTTTAAGAACTTAGTGCTAGTTCCTACAAAAATAATTTCAGAAGTTCAATTATATCTTTAAGTGAATTTTATGAAACAGATCTACTGAATTCCCATGCTTTAATCTTGTGAACTTCATTTATGTGAAGCATTTTAGTTAAATTTAAAAAGATAGTTTCAATATTAATATTACTGAGCTGTTCAAATTGAGAAATTTTCCTGGTTGTAAAAATATTAAATATTTACATGCTACTTTTCCAATAACTTCATGTGAATTTGAGTGGACATATTATTCATTTTGACACTTGAAATGTATATTTTAAGCTCCCTGGTAGCCAAATAATAATAACACCGATTTGATGTTATCATTTTTATATATAAAATACTAAGTGTATTTGTTATAATTGGCAAATGCTTTTGTTTTTTTAATTGATCTTTTTCAGTTTTTATGTATTTATCAGCAAGATTTATTAAAACGAATGTTTTAAAATTTTATTTTTACTAACAAAATGTGGCATTAAGAATGCATCTCTAAATATCTCTTTATATAATTTAAAATTGCATATTTAATATACAAATATTTTATTATAATTTGTGCTATTTTATAATATATTTGTTAAAATATAAGTATAAAATTTTGCATTGTGTAATTTATTTTAATAATGGTAATGTAAAAATATAGTTTTTAATAATAGATCTGTAAATAATGTGTAAATATATAATTTTATAATCTAAAAGTAAAGTGCCCCGGTGATAACCTTGCATATTTTTGATTAAAGAAAAATATTATTAGATTAGCTCTTATTAGATTAACTTAGATTAAATAGACCTCTTTTAATAATAGACCTCGGTTAATCTATCAAGATTAACCGATGGTCTTCCATGTATTTTTTTGCTTTTCAACTAACGACTAGAGACACCAAAAAAAAAATCCTCAATATTTCCAA